>CM026219.1:18448068-18758068 GCA_014839995.1 Xenentodon cancila | reverse complement strand
GCCAGCAATTGACAAACAGTGAATAACTGAACATATGCAACGATTAGAAAGAACGTAGCGTTAAAAAAAAAAAAAAAAGAAACCTAATTTTCTACAGAAATACATCACAGCTTTATAAAATATCAGTGGTGTATATTTGCAACACAGCAGATCTATAAGAACCATATGAGAGAACAAAGAAACCAGATGCTACAATAAATATTAATGATGTGCTAAATGTACGATGTTGTATTAACATAAAAAAGAAGCCTGAAGAGACTATATGCATGTGTATGGAATGTGTGTGGGTGTTTATGCAGCCCTGAGGGAGATAAATGTGAGATAGATATCAACTATAGTGAATCATTTAATGCTGTGGACACTCGGGCTGCAGCTGAGGTTGTTTGAATTTCAACTGGCTGCTTCATTCAATGAACATTCAGACACAAATCTTAGATATTCCAGGAGTTTCTTGCTTTTACATACAAAATCTTGGTCCACACTGATCTTTAACAAGACCCTTTTTTTCCTCAAATGTTCATCATTCCTTGAGATCTTGATGAAAGTGACATAGTTTGGTCAAAATACTACAGTATATGAACAAACCCGTTTCAACCATTTCCTTTAAGTTTTGCTTCTGGCAGCAGGTTTTAGAGCGGGGATTAATCTCCCTCCCCTCCACCTTCCTCATCCACAGCTTCTGGTGTTTGCAACGTCACAGTCCAGACCTAGACATCCACAGAAGAAGTGACTAGAGTGTATAATCCCATAATTTCTCAGTTGAGACTCAGACACGCAAATAAATAAGCTTCTTTTTTTTTATTACCCCAACAGTTTTAACATGAAGCACTTCCTACCAAGTCAATGTGGGAAATAGATAAAAAAAAAATGTATAAAATAATTTCTGACTCTAAAGGACACAGTTAAACATCAGCATGACTGTCAACTACACTTTCTGATCTCACACTTGTAGACGTCCACAGGAGGATTCTGACTCTTAGGAGACCATTTCAGCACAAGAAAGAGAAGAACAACCAAAGAGGCTTGGGAAAGACTGAGAAGAGACCAGCATCAACATCTTCTGAAATGTTTTCATTTTCTCATTGATTTTTTTCTAATTTTATTTTTGACTTCACAACAGTGACTGAGTTGAGGGTGCTACAGGCTTCTGTTGTCACGGTAACTGGGAGAGAAAGAAAGCAGCAGGGTTAATATGTGTTTGTGTGCATGTTCCTCTAGGTATCCTGGTCTGTTTTAAAACAGGGTTGAAATTAAAAACTGACACGTGAAGCAGAGCTCATTAGTTTGAAGATTGTATGTCGTGGTGTCAGTTTTGGAAAGCTTGTTTTGCTCAACACTCTTGCCAGCCCCTTGTGCTTTCCCGGCACTTTGCTGTCTATTATTTCTAGAGATGACAAAGTATTTGGCGGTGAAAGCACAACGACTCAGGGTTGAGATCTGACAAGCTGACGTGCCAGATGGCTTGGTTCAAAGATGTGTCTGGGAAGTCGTCTGTCTATCACCGTTTATCAAGAGGGAATATCAACCAATCACATTTATGAAGTGCTACCCATAGAGCCAGCTGGTAAATGGAGCTCGTTGCCAAACAAGTCAGCAGTAAAGAGAGAAAAAATACAACCAAAAACAGTGTTTTCTTTTACTTCATCAACTGAATACTCATGACTTTTGATTGAACTGTTGCTATAGCGCCATATACTAAACTCTTAAAGAGGCCATGCATCTTTGTTCCCTGTAACAACACAGCTATGAAACAGCTGTGACTATAAGATATTGATTATTGCAAACGTCTACCCCTGGGATACAAACACAACTTGTGAATTTAGTGAGGATCCTTCCTAAAACAGTACCTCCTAAACAACCCTGGATGGTTGAGATTTTGAATGTTACATGGGCAGCAAGATTATCGAAGTAAAACACAACCCAAAATTGCAAAACCAAAAATGTTGTGACAATACGGAAGATGCAAATTAAAAGATAAGTCAAACGATCTTCATCTTTTTTTTTTTGTAACAAATTGGAGCGCTTAAACGGCAGTGGCATGAGCCAAAACAACTTATCAAGAATCATCATATAAGCACATGGAGTAAGGATTACTGTGGGAAATCTTTGTCAAGCATCCAAGTGCAGAACAACATTTACAAATATCACTTGGAACTTTACAAGACACTTAGAACCATGTGACGACACCTGGCCTCAGAGGAATCTGAGGAGAACCATCACACAGTGGGAAGATGTATTGTGATCTGTTGAATTTCCTTCTTTTTTGTGGAAGAAATTAGTTGTATTCTACAGATCAAAAGATAAAAAAAAAATTCCTACTCTGAAGGAATAAATGCAAAAGCTAGGGTCCATGAAAGATGTATAATAATAATTCACCACAGAAGGAGGAGGAAGAGGGTGTAGGTGCCGGACTGGCATCTACAGAAGTCATACAGAAAATGTGTTAAACATCTTTAAAGTAAAAGTCCAACAATGACGCACCTGTGTTGTTGCACATCTTAAGATATTGTTGCAGGAAGAATGGTGCAAAATAACATGAGAAACTTTCCCTGGAATGCCAAAACAGTTTTGAAGTCATGTGAGAAGGACTTGCAAACAACCCAGCCATTAGGAGATCACGAGCCCAGATAAATGAGGAGGGTTGTGTCAGGAAGGGCGTCCTATGTAAAGCCTATGCCAAATCAATATGCAGAACCTGAAACTGAACAACCATCACTGCCCTGTTAAACTGCAGGGTCAGCAGAAACTGTGCTACATTGGTTGACAAAATAAATTGGTCAAAGAATGCAATAGATGGAGCTGCCAGGCAGAAGACAAAGGAAAGACCAAAGAGGAGATTCTTCAGTGAGGTGAGAGAGCAAATGCAGTTGGCTGGCGCAACAAGAGATGGAGAAGACGTTAATATTAACAGGTTAATAATATCTCATCACCCTCTTCAAATAATGGTCAAAGTCATATTTTTCTCAATTTTTTCAGAAAAGAAAAAAAAGCTAAAACAAATATTTGGTTCAGTTATTTTTGCTTTTAAAGATTTGAGAAAAATGTGTCTTGGGCCATTATCTTAAGAGTGTGATGAGCTGGGAAAAAAAGGGAAATAATGCAAGGGTTCATTGAGCGTTGTTCTCCAAGAGGAAGGTAAATTACATGAAATAAAACTAGAATTTATTTTGATTAAATATACATTTGAGGTGGCAGTGCCTTGCAATCCATTCTGAGAATTATTGTCGAAACAAAACTGTATTGACAAACAATCACCAAATAATATCTGAACATCTTTAGCAGGAGATCTGTCACACATACACCAGCCCACAGGAGCTTCTCTGTGAGATGATAATTCACAGTTTGAAATATTTCAAAGTAGCGCCTGAGCAGAGTGCACAGGAGACAGAGCATAATGCAAAAACAGGCAGTGCAAATGTCAGTGTTTTGTCAGCATGTGGCACATCAATGCACCAACTTACCAGTGATAAAGGCTATGTGGTTTCCTGTGGACTACAGGGAGCCGAATAAGGTGACACAGAAAGACTCCTACTTCTTGCCCTGCATTGATAATACATTTTACTCTATAGCTGTCTTCAAGAGGTTCAGCCCCCACAGAGACTGGGTGAATCCTTGCAACACTCAGGAGCTACAGAGCTCCCTGGGCCTGGACTCCTAATACCGGCGGTTTGTGCTGGGGTTTTCACCATCACCGGTCTCCTGCATTAGTTGAAACACAGAAGGGATAACCATTCCAGTGGGATAAGGATTGTGCTGGTGCCTCCAAGCAGCTGGACGCTGTCTCGGTGTGCCGTGAAAAGAAAAGAAAAGACAAGACAGAGATGGGTGCAGTTTGCAGCCATCTCTGTCTTGTCCTTTCTTTCATGTCCCACTTTTTCCTAGTCTTTCACGTTCCATCTTAGTCCTCTTTGGCAGAATTTTTATTCACCCTTTTTTGTTTTTTTGTTTTCTATCTTTTCATTCTCTAGGGATTAATAAAATATGGTTAGACTGTCATGAGGGCTGGTGACACTGGTCAAACACACATATGCCCACATAAAAAAATTAAAAAAAAAACCTCTGTTGCAAGATTAAAATGCATAAATATGGATCTTGGGATCTACCAAAAAAAAACAAAAACTCATCAAGTGGTGTAGACCGGCGCAGATGGTCTAAGGTGTGAAAGCACTCCTTGTCTTCTCTGTAGTTGCATTTCAATTACCCCTATACATGTGCAAAACCCAAATTTTGTAATAGAAGTGGCTCTAATTCGAAAAAAATCTCCCAAACATTAGAGAAACCTTTTTACGCTTTTACAAGGTGGTTTTTCAGATGATCCAGTTTATTGCAAAAGTGTCATGGAAATGCTTTTTGTGTGTTTCCACACCTCTGTGACGTAGCCGGTCAAACTAAAGTCATCAAAATCTAGTTTCCTGCTCTTTTTGGCCTCATTAATATGATGCAGTCGGGTTGTCATTAATCATTACGCATTACATAAGGGCTTTACCTCTGAATCCGCTGCCTTCATCATTTACGTATTTTCTCAGCAGCAGTAGCAGCAATTGTAATAATTTGTCAAAGGCTGATGATGTTTCTTTCCATCTTCTTCAGTGTTGAGATTGTCTTTTTTTGTGTTTTTGAAGAGAAGTCTTGCAGGGTGAGAGAGAGTTATGAGAATTAAACTTAGTCAAAAAACGCCATTCAATGGAAACACCAACCCCCTGCAGTGCTACCTTTATTGCAAATTCAGAGTTTTGATTTTCTTTCGCAAAAAGGTGTATGTGAAACGTGACTTGTGTCTCCCGGCCTTCACCTCCACTTCACCGTCAGCCTACCAGGCTTGTCCTCTCTCTAGCTGAGGACGAGGTAGCCCCTTCATTGTTCCTCTCTTGGCTCATCTGCCAGGGGCAATGAAAACACACACACACGGCCAAAAAAAACCTTTTTGCACCTCCATTCATCTACATACCAGCTGGATTACCACCCAAATTACACTTACATTATATTAATGTGCTTTTACCCAGCCAAGTGTTCTCTGCACATGCCAGATCCTTTCTGCACCATTTACGACACTTGTGTGGAACATTATAACATGCATACACAGTCATTTTTTGATATTGTGCTGGGATTAACATCAAATATCATTACGGCTGTGGTGGATAACAGGAAAGGGAAGGGTGGAGGGACAGAGGTTGGAAAAGGAGGGTTATCTTTATGTATTTATGAGGATCTTAAGCAGAGAAATGCTAAGCTTGGAAAGAGAGAGAGGAAGAAGAGAGATGATATCATGCCTTAGAAATCTCAATTACACATGGCGGCATTTTCAAGTTTGACTTATTACATGCTGTCTGTTGGAAAATTTTTCATCTGAGCCTGCTACACAGTCATGCACACAAGCCACAAGCCAGAGGTTGAGGGGTCAAATTGAGACGTGCCATAGCACTGCTAAGTGAAATATACCACAAGTGTAACAAGTTAGTAGTTCCCCTTCACCTCGCCCTGCCCCTCTGTTAGCATTTTCCCCGAGTCTGGCATGTTCACGCGTCATAAACCTCCCTTTGATTACAAATGAATCTGTGAAGGTGGACTTGCCTAAGTGATGTAGAGCCAGCAGCAGGATGGTAGTCTGTTTCATGCAGTTTGACAGGCCACCACACCCATTTGATGTCCATGTGGTGTTTTATTTAACAGAGCTCACTCTGATGAATAAAACACATTTTTAGAGAAAAATTGTATGAACTGTATGAAAACTCAAAAGACATTTTGAGATATTTTTTTATTTCTATTTTAAGCCCCACACACACAAATGCATCAAAAAGGCAGTTAAAAGATGAACTTGTAAACGAGTAAAATAATATACAGATTTGGTTGTAAAGTGAAAGGTAAAAAGCCATAATTTTTCAACACAGACCAATTTTGAAGACCTTTTTTTGGGCTAAATTGGACAATTTAATCACAGACCGATAATAAGCATCATAAGCATTGTTGTATCTCAGAGTCAGCATGTGCGTCAGATGAATGCTAACGCTGCATAATGAACAGTTTACTGCTTCAATCACACATATGATGCGCAGCTACAAGAACATTAGGAAGAGCCGGTCCTGAGATCCAGTACTATGAATCTACAGGACTTGGAGATGACCACTGATCCACTGTGCCTTGGCTGATACAGACATTTACTATAGAGCAGTTCTCTGCAATAGTCAGGAAAATGTACATGATACTGTTATCAGTAACTAATCAATGTGCCTTTCTCTCTATACTTAACAGATGTAAAAGTGACAGTAGCTATCATTAAGTCAAAGGAGACACAAAACTCAGAGGCATTGCATTAGAAACTGATTTTCTGTGATGGATTTCTAGAGATGCAGTTAACTTTAGATTTCATAAATGTGGAAAGTATTCAGGGCACATGTGTTTAAAGGGGGCTGCAGTGCACACTCTTGCTGCCCTTACACAGTTATGACCTTATGACAGTAACAATAGATATAATTAAGTATTCTATAAACATTGAACATATAAGCAATTTTTCTTTCTTTTTTTCTGGGAGGAGGGGTCAAGTGCAAATGTACATGATGAATGTGTAAAAAGAAAAATCAATGTTCTTGATGGGGAAAATGTTTAAGGCTGGTCATTAACTCGTGATGTCCACAGGAGTCTATATATTTGTAACTTGCCCCAAAATTTAAATATATAGTGACTATAGTGTAGTAATTACTTATAAACAAAGTAAAAAACAACAACAAAAACAACAACAAAAACAAAACCCAGAGGTACTTATAGTGGTTCTAGAAATTGCAAATGAGGGACACAACGATCCCCACATTTACTTTGATCTTTACTTTCCATAGGCAGTGTTTATACCAAGCTATGTATTGGTTGTTTAAATTATTTTCTGAATCGAAGGAGAATCGAAGGAGTAGGGCCATTTTCTTAACCTTAATAACCCACAACAACTCAAGTCCCAATAATGTCATAGTTACTTTACCAATCCCTGTAGTAGATATATTTCAATTTTGTCACTTTTGTTCTTATTGTGGTCGCAGTTTTTGGAAAACAAACTGATTTTGTCTTTCAGCTCCAGAGTCAATTAACTGAGAAAATGACATCCAAATTGAAGCTAACATTCATGAGTTACAGCATAACATCAATGAGCTCTACCTCAATCCATTACAACTGTAAAAACCTCCATCATTACATGTACTGACATAACGTCAATTACATCCAAAATGCCATGAGAAAAACTTAAGAGTAAGAATGCTGCATTACTGGGGAATGGTTAACGATGCAAATGCTGAATGTCCTTTCTTATTCCTTTCTAAATTAAGAAAATCAAAGCTGTTTTTGTTTGTTATCTTACAGATGGGAAATATCTAAAATTATCTAAAAAATCAAGGAACAGCAATATGAATTATAACAGACATGCATTTTCTCTTTTTTGGATGAAAAAAAGAAAGAAAAAAAGGTAATTATTATTGTTATAAATAAGAGAAGTCTGAAATTACCATAAAATACAAATTTTACTGAATGAAGTGATAAATGAGTGGACACCAGTGGCCAGACAACATCTGTTTTGATTATTATAAACCCAATACAAGACTTACTTAACTTACATTAAAGTATATAGAAAAACAAATCTTTTCAAAACTTGCAGCTGTTTTGAGATGAAATGTAAATGTCAAGACTTTACGCACATGGAGGTGTACTTTTTTAAACTATGCCCATTGACTTTGATTTGTCTTAGATGTTCTCCAATTAAATTCTCAACACATGTCAAAATGACTAAAAGCAGAAAATATTCCAGCTCATACAATTATAAGTAGATAAGATGTGACTTTATTGATCCCACAAGGGGAAATTTGTGTGTTACCACAGTACAAAAAACAGAAGAGTAAGCAAAAATATAAAATAAAATAATATAAGATAAATACAACACTATATACAACAGTAGCCGGTATTCTATGCACAAGCATACACAGTATGCATTATGGATGGAGAGTTGTGGAGATATACAAATAAGTAATATCTCAATATAAATAGGATGTGCACATATATACATACACACACATACATAAACTCCTATTCATATATAAATATATACAGTATATGGCCAAAAGTATTCGCTCACCTGCCTTGACTCGCATATGAACTTAAGTGTATTCCAATACCTAATTGATAGGGTTCAATATGACGGAAGAGGACGGGGCCGGCTGCAAACTGTTCCCACAAAGTTGGGAGCTGGAATTGTCCAAGGTGTCTGTGTATGCTGAAGCATTCAGAGTTCCTCTCACTGGAACTAAGGAGCCACGCCCAGCTCCAAACCCACACCATAATCCCCCCTCCACCAAACTTTACACTTGGCACAATGCAGTCAGACAAATACTGTTCCCCTAGCAACCGTCAAACCCAGACTGGTCCATCAGTTTTACACCACTGATCCGATGCATTGCACTTGGTGATGTATGGCTTGGATGCAGCTGCTCGGCCATGAAAACACCAGGGAACATCCCAGCACAGAGCTAGACCTCCATACCAGTCTGTCAATCCTGTCCCTGTCGGTACATCCGCTCCCCCAGCAGACCACTGCATAGAAAAGGGTGGATGCTACAGGGACCTCAGTCTTCCTAGAAGGTGGAGTCGATGCTGGCCCTTCCTCTACAGGCCTGTGTTAATGTCCAGTCCAGTTTATTGTTGAGGTGAACACCCAGGTACTTGTAAGAGTCTTTTCCCTGGATTTTCATCGGTGTGGTGGGGGGTGACTTCCTCCTGAAATCTATAACCATCTCCTTTGTCTCACTGGCGTTAATTCGCAGGGCATTAGTCTCACACCTCCTGATAAAATCACTGATGACCCCCCCGTACTCCTGCTTGTTCCCGTCTGATATGCATCCGATAAAGGCCGTATCATCTGAGAACTTTTGCAAGTGGCAGTGGTCCAAGTTTTACTTGAGGTTTGAAGTGTACAGACTTAACAGGAAGGGTGAGAGAACGGTGCCCTGCGGCGCCCCCGTGCTGCAGACTACCACATCAGACACACAGTCATGGAGCCTGACATACTGTGGTCTGTTTGACAACTAGTCGATGGAGTTTAAAGCAAAATGTATTTCAGAGTTCAGGTAGAGTATTTAGGTCCATATCTGTGTCTTAAATGTAAGTGTTTATCAAAGATTTACAAGGAAAATAACAATTACCTACTAACAGTCTAATTTGTTAGAAGTAAAAGGATCTGAAGCAGCATTGAGTTGATCACGATAGAAAAACATTATTTTCTGAAAGGAATGAGAAGAAATAAACTGACTTCTGGTTAAACCTCTGGCGTATATAATTTAATTTCAAGAAGACAGTAAAACAGTATTGCTTTTCTTTTACAAATGAAAAAAAATCTCTACACTGGTAAATCACAAACAGATGAACGCAAAAGAATAAGGAATCTTTTTTTTCTGGTCTGAGGGACTTGCAGGCCAAATTGTTTATAAAGAAAGTTTAAAAACTAATTTATTAACAAATGTTTAAAATGCATTCAGAAAAAAAACTTTTTTTAATTAACTTACTTTTTTAAATAATTAAATTACAAAATGTGATCTGAATGGCTGGTTTTGTCAAGGAGTCTGCTTACAGTCCTCTGAGGGGGGAGCAGTGAGGTGCAGATGGAGGAGGAATAAGAGAGGACCCTTGAAGTCTCCAGCATTCAGTTAGTCCCTTCATGATGTACCCTCCACCACACACACACACACACACACACACACACACACACCCACAGCCAGAGATGGGAGACCAGCATCTCACCCTCCCCCAACCCACTGCTTCTCCTCTTCAACCTCCTCCTTTACACACCTCACACCCTCCATCAGTCACCATCCACCACACGAGTTCCACAGATGGGCTAATAAGTCACACACACACACACACACACACACACACACACACACACACACACACACACACACACACACACACACACACACACACACACACCATGTACTCACACCCACTTCCACAGTCACAAACTGGCACCAGCAACACACGCAT
This sequence comes from Xenentodon cancila, assembly GCA_014839995.1. Taxonomy (NCBI): domain Eukaryota; kingdom Metazoa; phylum Chordata; class Actinopteri; order Beloniformes; family Belonidae; genus Xenentodon; species Xenentodon cancila. The sequence continues at coordinate 18,748,060 of CM026219.1, read as the reverse complement.
ATGAAAAAGGCTCCAGATTCACTTTGTCAGTGCACACTGGCTGGTCCAGACTCACACTCACACACCACACCGCTCGGCTTAACACTCTCCCTTTTTCACTTCAACACACACTCCACTTCCACACAAACATGCACACAAACCAAATTAAAGTCTTTCATCTGTGGCTTTAAGCGGCTCAGAAACCAAATACCTCCGCCGCTGAGAGGAAAACCCAATTATGACACAATTTGCAACATCAGATCTACCTGTGAGAAAATGTGCTCGCAAAACAAAGCGACATACGGCGGGCGTGGGGGCATGTAGAGGAAAACCACTTCCCGCTGTCTTTAAAGGCTGCTACTAATTTCCCTTGTGTTTCTGATCAATGCATCACAAAAAGGCAACCCTAATGAGCTTTTAACATTTACAAGAATCAGCTGGTAAACATGCTGCATAAATCAAAAAACTCTTTACAAAGGAAAAGGTCTAAAGGATTAAAAAAAACACACTAATCATGTTATTTCTTTTAATACCAATCAACAAGACAGTTCTCACCTCTTTAGCTCCACAGACTCCTTCAAAGGAAGACTTCACTCAAAACTATATTCCAGTCAGAAGTCTTCTACTCATGTTCTCCAACCTGTGTGCTGCTTTAAGGAAGGAAAAAAGAAGAACTTCTTGACAGTCCAACAGCACCTGGATAACTCTTTCGTCCTGGAGCTTGGAAAACCTCTTCCTCTGTACAAGAGAGTAGAAGGAGCAGCAGGATCACAACAAGGCAGGATGGAAGTGAGGGTGAAAAAGGGGAGAGGGATGCTGGCGGCTTACATCATGAGAATATTTGTAATCTGCACATCGGCATTCTCTCAGCGAGGGAATCGAGCCACCAGAGGAGACGAGGATGAAGAAAAGGAATAAGAGGAGGAGGAGAGCGGCATGAAGGCAGGCAGCGGTGAATGAGAGGAGGATGCAAGTGCCCTCCCCTCACAGTGCTGAGTGTCTAACCTCCACACATAAAGTACACGAGTGTGCACACTCCTGCCCCCCGCCCAGCTACAGATTGCATTGCACTGATGAAATTTTAATGGTTCTTTTAGAAAGAATAATGAACATGTGAGTCCCTTGAGTTGTGTGCATGTGTGTGTGAGGTTTTTTTGTTGTTTTTTTTTACACTACACACAGCTACAGAAGCATGCAATAAACGTGCACATGTGCAAAGATACTGTGGGTTTTTTCCTCTGTTTTTTAGTTATTCATTTACACACATTTATATTCCTTCACTCACACTCCTCAGACCTGCACAGATTCACTCACACACTTACACCCTATATACAGAAATGCACACGCACGCAAACACATGCCGTGCAGACTTCAACTCAAAACATCAAACACTGAAACTGACAAGACACGCACACACACGCTCATGTTGCAAAGGGAAGGTTGGGTGGGGGAGTAGACAGAGATCGAAGCCATCCTCAAAATGCTCTCTTGGTGTGTATTCGGAGCCAGTCTCTCTCTCTCTCACTCTCACTCTCACTCACACACACACACACACACACACACACACACACACACACACACACACACAAGCATACACCCAAAGGAAGAGGAACAAAGAGCACAGTGGCGGTATGTGGAGACACCAGTGAGAACACCAGCGAGTTGTGTGCACCAGGAAACATATTACTTTTAAAGTATTTTTACCTCATTACTACAATACATAAATAAGCATAGTTTAGTTCGTTTTAAAATTAAAAGATACACCAACATTAATTGAAAGAAAATAAATCATTATCATCCCCACTTACACCCATCTACAGGTATTTATTTCTGCAGATAAGCAGATATTCCAGATTAAAATAAAAGTTAAAAAAGACAAACGAAATCCTTCAACGTACAGGTGTGAGTTTTCCAATCCTTTTTCCAATGATTCTTGACGTTGTAACTTTAATGAAACTCAGTAATCAAGTCTATTAAAATACATCAAATTTAAACCATTTTGTGGTCATCTTTACCTAATATATCTTTCATTTGCACAAACAAATGTCACAGATGGTAAATATTTAACCTCCAGAATTACTTATAAATTCATAATTTCACTGGGAGCAGTGGTTTAAGAGCCACACTTATATAACACTTTTTAATGGTTGTCAGAGTCCACTTCACAAGTGTTTTTCAGTTTACTTCATTTACTTTGACTTGAATTTCTTCTTGTAACACTACAAAGATGTCCTGTCATTAAGGGTACCAAGCAAAGACTAAGACTCATTGTTTATTCTAATTCTTCCCACAAATATGTCTTAGGTTCTGCAACAGTGTAAAGTAATTGTTGTTGCATTATATTTTTTAAATGTGCAACAAAATCTCTTGGGGACTTTGAGGACCACACGCAGGCGGGTCCAGTAGCCATACCTGCTTCTCCCTTCAACAGCAGTGTGTGAGAATGTGGTTTTATATCGTCACCACAGAAGTGTCGGTGATTATTGCCAAACTCAAATCATTAAAGACGCTGACATCTGGACTTGTTCATACAAGTATATAACAGTCTGGGTGGTTCTGTCCGTCTTTGGTCTGAAGCGCAGTGCCCGGTACTTGCAAAAAAGCTGTGGAATAATTCAAGTCACCACAGAATACCAGTTTTTACCGTGTGATGGATAATCCCAGATGCCTCTGAGCCCAAGGATGATGATGTCTGAAAAATGTTAACGATGGCATTCTGTTTAACATTATAAAATGTGAGTGGCATTTATAGATGTAGTGTCATATTTTAGTGCTTTACTAAGGTTTCCAAAACTAATTTCTTGCCTATGTTAGTGGATAAAGTTACTGGACGATGTTTCTTTATGCATTATGACGGAATGAAGACCATCGGTCTACATTTTTGGTTTACATCCTTGCACTTTATGTATAGAAATTCTTTCCATTTTTCTGATTCACTTATTGTTTGCTCCTGCAGACACATTAACGTGCAAGTTCTTCGAATTTTTTGTTTGAAGAATCTTGCTTTTTGGGATGTCAGTACTTCTTTAGGCATTTGATGACAAAAGACTCAGTCTTTGCTTTGTGACAAATCATTAATGCAGTCACCTGTTAACATTCAACTATTTGAAACGGGATTGTTATTTTTACATTTTGTCATTCATTCTGTTTGAAAGAACTTAGCGTTAAATTAAATGTAAGAGTGCATTTATTTTACATTTCATCCCAACATTCTATTTCGGATTTGCAATTGATTAAAAATGAATCAGATGAATCTTTGTGTTGATCAAAAATCAAATGAATAAATATCAGCTTATCAGCTGTTTATTTCAGATCTAAGGAGATGCTGTCCAGCACACCAGAAGACAAGATGAGAAATGAAACAGCAAAACAACAAGAACGAATACACACAAACATCTCATATGAATCTGGGAAAACTTCACATCTATATATAAAAAAAAGATTAGGAAACTACATTGTAAAGGCTCTCCTAATAAAAATGAACCATGTAACACCATGAGATGATTTCATGCGTTAGTTTAACCTGCAGATGCTGACTGAGGGAGCAGGCACTGCTCTGAGCTTCCTGGTGGGTTTTAACCCTTCAGCTGGACTTAAAGCCTCCTTCTAAGTGACTGACTGGTGGAGTTTTATTGTCTGGCATCAGCTGTGAGTCGCTCCACACACCACACTCAAACATAAGCACACACTTTATAGTGTAGGTGGGAAATTTTGTAATTGCTTGTTTCTTCTTTGTATGACTAAGTGTGTACGAGCCTGAAGCAGGTAGAGCTCAGTCTGTATGCAGTCTATGCTCTGTACGCTCTGTGACACTTTAGAAACAGTCCAAATCCACATGATAAGAAGCAAACAATGAACTAGATCAACTATTTATGAGTCACACACATGTAAAAATAATAAAAATTTTATTAAACGGCACTCACTAAAGGACCTCATACAACATGGTACACAAGGTTGAGCCCATATCAGACAAGGGTCTCTCTTAAACGCAAACGAGCAAAATGACATGTGATTTGTTGTCATTTAACCAGGTAAGTAGCTAAGAAAGAATAAAGATTATTGTTGCTTTTCCTTGCATTTGTCTCCTCTCCCAGTCTTCCAGTTATGACAAGAGTAAAAAGATAAGGGTATTTGGGGGGCTGACACACGCTCTCTCTCTCTTTCTTCAGACACAGAGGCTTTCATGCAGCCTGATACCTCTTCCCATCTCAATGGGTCACCAGTTCATCCCACTGGAATTAGAGTGTCCCTACTGCAGCCGAACTGTGATGCTTATGAAACAGAAGCAAAAGACATGTGACTGATTCAAATCTCCAGCTCTGACTGCATTTGTGTGCACTTCTAACAAAAGCATTTAGCAGGACAAGGCCAGAATACCGCAGAGGCAACTGTTCAGGATGTGTTTGCTAAGACGTTCCGCTTTCCAATTTTATTTATTTTTTTAATCTCAAATAACGGTTAAGAAGCAGAAGATTTAGGGAGAAGACAAGCTTGTCGAGTCTTTTTGGAAGATGTTTGAGATCTGTCAATAATGATGGTGATGCCAGGCAGAGACAGCTTGAAAAAGCACTTAAGGGCGGGGTGGTGGGGGGTGGTGGGTGGTGGGGGGTGGCGGTGACAACAGTCGTGATATGTCTTTATGCTGGGAAACATAAAATACTGGCTCATGAGGTTAAAGCTCTCTGGAGAGTAGATAGACTTCACTGCTCTTACACTCTGACAACGTTTGAGAAAACAACATATACTCTTGCAAACGCTGTAGCACATTATAAATAGCATGTTATGCTTGATGTAATTTCAGGGTATGATTTGATGGGAACATTCATGATATGCTGCCTGATATAAAAACAATAGAGTTCATCCCGGGACACAAAGCAAAAACGACAACAAAAAGAATAAAAAAGAAAAAATTTGAAACCATCACAAACAACAGATGTCAGGCTGACAGAAAAAGCACTGGATTAATACATTTTCTCTCTCAAATGCAAACTAAGAGCTAAAAACTAAGAGTTTGTAGAGGTTTGTAGAGATTTATAATTCAAAACACACATATGGCTTTGAAAAAAAAGAGTCTTAAGGGCTAAAACCATATAAAATCTCTGAAGCTAGATGACATCCCTGAAGGACAACATTGGAGTGATGCTTAAAAAAAATCAAATCCAATTAACAGGTTCTTAGTGAATGTGACCCCACCATCCCACAACCTCATTCATATTTACCTGAGGCTATTCCCTATAGCGTCTTGGTTTAGTGGCCATAATGGAGGACATTTACAGCATCTCGAAATTATGAATGAGTTGAGGTGTGCTTTCAAAGATAAGGTGCTCCTGTCCAAGAGAAATATGTTGGTGGCTTGCTGCAGGACGATTAATGATATTAGCTGCACAGCACATCTTATTCACTCTGACGCTCTCTCTCTCTTTGGATTGTGAGGTTCCGGTTTGTTTTTTTACCATCAGGTTTATGAGGGATGGTAATGGGTGGGTCAAAACAAACAGGAAACCAATTAAATGTAAGGACTTCCCAGGCAAGCTGCCAATAACAGGGCCAAAAGCACATTTTATATTCGACTCTTAGAAGAGTTATGATGGATATTATTTTATTTTCCCAATTTAGTTAGATTTCAGAATAGATGACTTCAATTAGCTCAGATAATCAGATGGTTAAAACACTGCAGTCATTTAAATAACAAATATTTCAAATATGTTGAACACAAAAAGCACGTGTGCACGTTCCTCATAGGGGTTTGATGCTGTTTTCAGCTTCTTAAATTTACGTGTCAGCTAAAATAGTTAGTTAATAGTTATGTGTCCTCTTTGAAAAAAGTTAAAAAATTATTGAGAGATAAGACCTGAAAGTGAGGTATTTGTGACAAATTGGATTTTGAGTGTCTGTTTGGTTCAACATTCTTGTCCAATTTGCTGTTGGCTTCAAAACTAATTTGAAATCAGGGCTAAATGTTATAGTCTCGGCTTCAACGCCAAATTTCATATGTCAGCGTGACATCACTCTGGTTACCTCCATTGATTTTACACTCTTTTCCACTAGAGCAATTCCAAAGGTATTTAAAGCCACTGCCAAACTGCTGTGAGAGCGTTGCTATGCAGTTTAACATCTGCAAATACTTTGACCCAGCATTTACAATGAGATTTCATTGTAAAATTCAAATCCTCTTTAAATACATACTATTGACGACACATTTGTTCATTGCTTGATCCTGTTGAGGTGAGGCGTGCTGAGGCAGGGCGAAAGCAGGATGCACTCTGGACAGGCCAACAGTCTATCACAGCACAGCACATTTCAATTAAATGTTGTCAGCCAAACAAATGTTAAAGGGGGTAAATATATGTCAACATGATGTTTAAATATATTTCTGCAAATATCTGGCTAGTACATTAAGCATAAATATCCAAAATGTAACATGCGTGTATGTTGCCTTAAAAATAAACTATTCTCAAGCCCTCCTGGCCCAGCGTTGTTTTAGGACATCTCTCTTTTTCAGTGTTACTGTCCCTCTCGGTCAGCCACAAAAAAATATATTAACAATAATAATAATAATTAAAGGGTAAAGGAAGGTATTGATACAAATATCAATACAACTTCATATTATGGGGTATTAAGGATGCATGCTATTTGTGCATATGTATTTGGTTTAGAACATGTGGACAAAAGCACCAATTACACATTTCTTTTAAATTAGACATGGCTATGTGATTCAATATGTTTTTATTTTGTTGCCATGTAGAAACATTAACACTAAATGCACTTTATAATTCCTCATAAATCTTCTCTCAGATGCAACTATACTGACCTCACAAGACCAAATCAATATCTTATTCCCAGAAAATGTACTTGATATAAATATAGTAAAGTAAATGTATGTATACTGCCTGAAAAAGGACTGAACCTGGCATCTAAATAGTTTATTATTAACTCCCATCTGGCTGGAGGATCTGCTGATGAAAGAATTCATCTTGCAACCACAGTGGTATTAGATTTTACAGATTTTACAGGCATCATACCACAATAAATGAAAATTAAAAAGACAACTCAGGATTAAGATGCTTTTTATGTAAGAGTTTAGTTTCAATTTCTTATTCTATATGTTTGTCAACAGGAGACCAACTTTCATACTGTTAACCTTGCCAATTAGAAACGTCTCCAATATTCAAATCTTCAAATGCATTCCCCCTTTGGTTAAATAGCAATTTTCCCAAAGCTGCCTAGTATCTATAACTGCTCTGCTACCAAAATGAAGACAGACTGCAGACGGGCAGAATGGCAAGTTAACCAAGCAGATTAATAACCATATCATGTAGGGATGGTTTTGCATGATGAGGGCCAGCAACCCTGGTAATGAGTCGACATGAGCAGCTTGATAGGAGGGAGGAACTGAAACCCCCACTCAACACCTTTACCCTTCCTTACCTCCCTGTTGTGCTGTTAAATCAAATTTTTTCCTGAATCATCTTTCTGACACTAGTGAGCATACATTCAGGTCGGGGTTGGAGCGCTTGATGGAATTAGTGTCTTGGGGACGATGGATTACTCCTCGTCCTGCCAAAAGTGTGGGTCTAAGGACTGATTTACAGGTCATTTGTTCACATAAAGGCTGACCCTATTTAATAAATCCACACTGCTGATTTCTTTATATGGGACAAATAATATATGACAACATATTCATTGCAGACTGATATTGCTATCTGGATAGTAACTTCCGTGTCTAAAGTGTATAGATGAGTTAGTGGAGGAGTTTTGGTCTACATTGTATCTCAACAACAATTATTTGACTTCCTGTTATTTTGTACTGGTGGTCCCTAGATGATGATTTGGGTATAAAATTTAAAAAAAATTAAAATAATTCTGTAAAATTAAGTTTGGTAATATCTTCTTTTGTGCATGTCATTCCTTTGCATGCATTCCTTTCCTGATGCACATTTGCTGAGCCACCAGTTTTTGCAAAATAATCAAAATGCAAAGCACACAGACTTGTTTAAGCATTTTAACTCATCGCCTGAAACAAAGTCCCTGTCAGCATTATATACGTGTGTTAGCACCTGAAACCAGTTTGAAAGAAAATAGCTCATCTGCAGTGTAAATGACAAGTGAAGGAATTTTTTTTGTCAAAAATGAACTCGCTTGAAACCACAGCAAGGGGGAGGTGCACAAACCATTTTAATGAGAAATTGATTGTGTATAGTGAGACTTCGGGTCAAAGGTTTAATGCTACTGTGCCTTCACAAATCATAATTTGATAAAAATGATTGCCGTTTTTAACTACAAAAAAAAAGATCCTCTTGACGATGATGATTTTGTTTCACGTTAGGTTTTTAGTATAACTGAAAATTATGACACAGACTGCATTACACAGGCCCCTATTGTACATTTGCACCCCAGCCTGGCAACTAAATGACAGCTCAGAGGATTTTCACTGGCTGTTTGTGGATTCTGTGTGAGCTGGAGCTGCTAAGCAACAGTGCTGGGAGGATTTCTTTCATCTGCGTTTTTTGTTGAAAGCAACATGCAACACAGAAAAAGAAAATATATTAAACAGGCTTACATCTTGGATAACAATAACTTGATTTAGCTACTCACTTTGGGCACAATCAGACTAAGCTTCAAAGAAAGCATAATAATCAAAACAATTAGATGTTAATATAGCAAAGACAGGTTTAATAGATAAAGAATAAGAATAAACAGCTGCAATAAAACAAAAAAAAGAAGATTAATGGGGCTGTAACACAGGTAAAAGGACCAATTTATCTTTTCTTCTTCTTTACCAACACAATAGCATAACAGAAGACATATGAGGTGGGGTTTCATGCTGAAAGCTGGATAATCAGTGGTCTGAGAAGCACAAGAACTGAATTGCTGCGTAGCTCCAACAAGACTAATTCCCATTGTGATCCGCATCCCATTCTTTTGTTTCCCAAAGATCTTAATGTTACCATTAGAACAGTGGCAGCTAGTGCAAATGCAAACATGTGCAGTATAACGGCCTCCCAACGTGATCAACCGTAAAGTCCAATGCAAAAGCAGCATGACTTGACAATAAGGCAGTGGAGGTGATGTTCTTTGTGTTAATTCCTTCAGTGATAGCACGTAATATTAGTCAAGACATTAAAATATGAGCTAGAATATGAACTCCCCTCAGTTAATGAGGAGGAACATGGAGAGGTGCTTGAGCACTGAAGAGATTGTTCTTACAGGATAATGAAAGCTGGGCTGAGTAAAACAGTGGCTCCCTCACAGATGCAACAGAATACAACAGAAAGGGCTCGAAAAATGCAAGAAATGTATTAAACTAGGTACAAAATTGAGTCATGTACATAAAAACATGCCAACATTGGATCAAACTGCTATTTAATGAACCTGACATTGAAACAAGGAACAAAATCAGGAAAGACAAAATGTGGATTTAAAAAGAAAAAAAAACTAATTGCATGCCTGCTGTCTGATATAGAAGTGCCTTCTCCAGTTTTCCCCTGGAGCTACAGGGAAACAACAATAAATATGAAGAGCTAATAAAAGCTACATCAACAGGATTGGAGTTATGAATAATTTAAGACACAGTTAAATACCTTCTGGTGGAAAGGATCTTTTTGGCCTTTCTCTCAGCCATTCAGGTTCATTTGGCACCCCTGTAGAACAAATAGTATCATTAAATTTCATTACATGTATTTGCAAAGTCCCTATTTCGCTAAAGATTCTGGGGAATTGTGACCACATTCAAATATGCAATTAACCTCCAGATATGCTATTCAGTTGATTTGTTCCTATGCTTGTGCATAGTCAATAATAGATAATCATTCCTCTACACCATTGTGTTGGCACATTGTTATTTAATTGATGAGTTAAGAAAAAATTGTAAGTTTTAATCAACATTTCTTACCCAGTGCCGAATGTTTTAGTTGTGTGACATGTCACATAATGAAAACCAAAGTTAGTGTAATTGCAAAAGGGGAAACCCATTCCTCAACAGGTTTATCTTGTAACAGGAAGCAGGTGAATCTTTTTTCCATAACTGTAGTGAATGCATAAAGAACACCAGTCAAAATAACACCAAGTGTTTATTATGCCATATAAAAAAAAAAATTCACACAAAGTAATATTTGCAATGTATGATCCAATTCAAGTGTACCTGCAGCCTGGTGCTACAAGAAAACATATGATATGTAGCACATAATTATGAAGCCATAATAATACAATTCATGGTTGTAAATGTTGAGATGGTGATGTATGTTGTTGTTTTCTGTACAGCCGTGTCCACATGACATGATCACTCTCCAAGAATAGTAAATGTGTCTGCAATAACAATATATGTATATATATATATATATATATATATATATATATATATATATATATATATATATATATATATATATGTGTATATATATATATATATATATATATATATATATATATATATATATATATATATATATATATATATATATATATATATATATATATATATAACACTACCCATTTTCTTCTTAACAATTCAACATAACTGTGTTTGTGAAGAAAGTCTTGGATGTTGATCTCCAAAATGCTAACCTTGCATGTGTCTCAAAGATAACCCTATAATAACTGCTGATTGACTGGCATTTCGCTTCATCTGCGAGCGGAAAGACAACAGCTGATTTAATCACAAAGGGGATGAAGCATCAATATCAAGCAGGGTAAAGCTAAAGGATCCACAATGGCACCAACCGTCGCAGTAACATGCTGCAACGTGCAGACGTGTGTGCACAAAGCACCAAGAATATAAGTCCTAACCCTCACTATTAACTAAGGAGAGCGAAACAGGTCCATCATCGAATCATTAGTATCCGAATAGTAGCAAGATCTGGAAAAGGACCCGAGGTGAAGTGAACATCATCCCGCTGCACGATGTGGTTACTCTGAAGGCGTAAACCTTCCAGCCAGATTGTGTCAATTATTGCAACTAAATTATGAACACACACACACACACACACACACACACACACATATATATATATATATATATATATATATATATATATATATAACACATATAATGTTTAAAGGGAAAATTGGGTATAAAGACACGTAGTGAACTAGTTAGCAGCGACTGTGAACGCCTGTGTTGTTTTTGGCCTTTTTGTGACAAAACCAAACAAAATGCGTTTAATATTAATTCAAAATTCCAGGAGGCCGAAGTTGCTGACATGAGGCAAGACAGTTTCTGACATTTTCCATGTGGTATCAAGCCCCCTAATAAAGCAGTTGGAGCTGAAGCCAGACTTACCATAGAAAAATCAATATTCCAAAGAAAAACATCTTTGGTTCCCGTGAGGGATCAGTCAATGCGCCAAAAATATCTGTAGGTGAAACTAAATAGGCAGTAGTTGTACTGTATGTAGCACTGAAGCTCATTCAAAGCTTGAGCGCCATGCAAAACTACTTTAGGCCTGCTAAAGATGATAAATGAAGTAGACAGAAGAAACAACAGTTTGCACTGGATACTGTAAACAACAACCACAAAAAAATGACTTGGCAACAGTAGCAGTACTGAAAAATGTGAATTTAATGTTTACACTATAAAGAGGTAACTCTAGCACAGAGGCAGCAAAAAAAGGGCAGTAAGACGTGCATCTCAGCATTACATGAAGCTCTGTGTGTCATCTGCTTGTCACACAAAAATGTACAGCCCAGGGGTTGTTTGGTGCAAATTTAATTCCAACAAGGATTGAATCCACATTTATATAAAAAAAAGCAGTATAATTGCATTGCCTTTCATGGTGATGTAGCTCAAATTACATGGAAGAATCATGCCAATGCGGGTGTCTGGAAAAGAAAAATGTGATGAGCAAACACCTTGTGAACATGTCTTTGTAGAATAAACCAAAAATCCAGGAAAGTCATTTCACTCCCAGGGCATTGCCTTTAATTGAAACTAGTTCATCGTTTTTCATTTTTCTTGTACTATAAGCTTAAACCTATACCAGCCCAGATGATACAACTATAATTTTTTGGACATTTTCAGTATTGAGAAACTACACGATTCTCTTCTTTTTAAAAGCAAAAGATCGAATCCCCTCCAGCCAGGCAAGGACAGCAAAGAAACGAGGGAGGTGTTGAATGGCTGGAGAGTTGTGTCAGTGTCATCCAGAAGTGGTGAACTTGTTGATGTGCAGGATCCAGACTGATATTGAATTGAATTAGAAGAGGCTATCTTGTGCACAAAGCTTTGATAGTGGGGGAGGTAGGTCGGCAGCAGGGTGAAGGTGACGAGGGACACAGAACGGCTGCGAACCATTATTGTCAGATAGGAGACGGAGGATGAGTTTCCGTTCAGATGCATCTACTGGGCTTCAAATCGGACGCACATGAGATGAGACTGAAAGAAGAAAAGTGGAGAAACAGCTGAGTAGAGGGATGATTCGAAAATAAGAAAGGGAGACAGGAAGAAAAGGCAATCTAAGTCAGGAAAAGCAGAAGGAATGACAGAACTACCCACAAAATTACACCTATCATTTATTTTTACCCTTAGCCATTATGGAGACTCAACATTTAGTAATTGAATTACCAAAATTTCCACTATGAGTATGACCAAGTCAGAAATGCTAACAGCAGTCCCATATAATTCATTCCTCCTCAGGGACTAATGAAGTATTTTTGAATTGATTTCAATGTTTTTACATCCACACTTGTCAAACTGTATGTTATTAAACTGGAATCAAACATCAAACCAGACAAAGACAGGAAAAATAGCGGTCATGCGTTTGAAAAGCTATTCTAATATATGCACATCTTTATTGTGTATTTCATCATTAGTCACATGACTTCCACAAAGTCAGCAGGTAGCAGCAGTAACGCTGGAGCAACACGGAACAAATAAAGCTCGTGTGGCACAAAAGAATTATCTCTGAAAACATTTAGAGTTTCCATAATAATTAAGGCAGTTGTACCAAACTTAGTTGTTAAAGCCAAACTCCAAGTGGTTCGGGATCATTGAAAAAGTGAATATATATTCTATAGTGTAACCTATAAATTATTTTTAATGGGAGGGGGCTCCTTAGCTTATATGAACTTGCAAATAAATATGGCAAAATATTCAAATATTTACTATAGTTTTTATCAAAAAATGATGGCACATTTCCCCCACTGGCGCAGCCATTCATCAAGCCAAACCCAGATTCAACATACAACCTGTGTCAAATCTGTGTACACAAGGAAAAAGTCGTATTTTATCACAGAGCGGTGCTCAACACATGAATTGGTTTTCTCTGTCTGTAAGGCATTCTTCCTGTGACTGTAAAGGAACGCCAATGAGGAAAAACTGCATCTGGCTTTTCCCTGATATTACCTTTTTCTGAAAACACAATTTCCAACTTTCCGACTTTTGATTTGATTTAACAAATTTTTAAATGTTTTTCAGAAAGAGGCTTCTGGACAAAGTTTGTTTTTGCAATTCAGTTCTGTTCAGTCCAGTTCAATTAAAGTTGGTTGAGTTCAATTTAATATGCGGTGCTGTTTATGGTCTTCCTTCCACACTGCAGGCTAGAAGAAAAAAAAACTAGGGCATATTTGCCATTAAGGTTCACATACTGGCAATAGTTCCAGTATTTGCAGAAAGTGTCCTTCATTTAACACACAGGCACAAAGTCAGACTGCATTTTAATATCAATTGTTTATTTCACAGCTTATTTTACTATATTATTTAACAGAGACAAACAGGGATTACACATTTGTGAAAATAGCGAATGCTTTATGATCTAACTCTTCATTATTTATTTTATAACCTGTTGCTGTCCACTGTATATTCTAATCTGAAGTCTATAAGTAAGCTGGTCTTGAGATGTTTAAAGACCATCTGTGTCAGGTCCATTAGATGAGTGAAAAACAAGAAACGGTATTAGGGGCTGTCCTTTAACAAGGTCCAGCGTGAACATGAGGTATAACACCAGGAAAAGATGCACACTCAGTGCCAGGGTTCACCTGTGAAAGTAGGCGGCATCACACATTATTCCCAATTCCTTAACACCTGCCACAGACGTAACCAGGTCTGCATGTGTGCAGAACCCAGTCAAACATTTTACAATGTGTTTTTCAGAAGTGTCCTGATTTCTCTGAGAGCTTAACTTGAATAAACAAAACTATTTCAGAAAACTGTTTCCACACAATGTGGTTAGTAGCATGAGTTTAGAAACCCAACACAGACCTCCCTGGGCACTGCAACTCAATGAACAACCTGACATACAAAACAGCAGCAGCTCCGAGATGAACGATTTGTGAGGCTCAGTGAGCACACAATCGAACATTTTAAGATGAGCAGCTATACATGACTACCTCATCCAGCTCTGAAGACGCAGCTTTTCTCCTATTCCTTCTTTTATTAGATCAGAAAGAGCACACAAACATTTCAAAGACTCCTCCAAATTAACTTCTATTTGTGCATTCATCCTTCAAACAGGGAAATTAGTACTTCACTTAACTTTAAGCAGCTGAAACCATAACTACTTAATTATTTCTATATATTTTGGTCGTAATGTAAAGGCAGTAACTGCTCGGACAAAACACCACTAAGAGGAGTCGAAGCCTGAATCTTATATTACTCTTCTACACATTCATTCACCAAAATCATCAAACAGCTCTTTGTCACCTCACACACACACACGCAATGAATTACATCTTACAAGCAGTCATGCCTTCTGGTCAGATAAGCTGTAACAGTAAGTCATTTCTTTCTAGCCCTGAGTAATTCTAAGAGCATTTTATAGATTTTGCAGTTTAGGCAGCCATTCAGGTGTGTGTTGTCATTTTAACTGCTCTACAAGCAAAATGAAGACCATTTCTCACTACACTCTAAATCTCTACACTCACCCAGCAACATGCACGCTGCATGCTAAAAAGCGTTTTCAATATTCATGGTGAGTTGGTTTTCCAATGCAAGCGTAGTGAGACCCCCCGCTGTATTTAGCAGGGTGGGGCCGGGATTCGCAGCATCAGTGAATGAGGGATAGTGGGATTGCGTGCGGCTGAGTGATCTTAATGACGGCATGTTTAAAAATAGGAGCATGCCGTCATGCAGAGCTGGTCTCTGGAGGTTCTGATGAGGTGAATCAAGCAGTGTGTGGCACATTCGTCTCCGTCTCCCTCTCTCGTGTTGTGGATGAAGGTGCCGGTGCTCCCAGTAAGGAATGAAATCACTCTGACTGGTGCGAGGTTGTCAGGGCTCCTTATTGTCTGGCATGTCTTCACTCCTATCATGGTCTCTGAAGCATGGCAGAAGGGCGTGGTGCTTCTCACTGCTTCCTCATTTTTGGAACTAAAAATATGTTTAAATCAAGTTTAAAAAATGTACTTTTTTTCATACTGAACAATACAAAGGCATCTTTCCAAAAGCATGCATTGCAAAGTGGCCAAAACCTTTCATTGTGAAGAATTTTTTGATCGTCGTACCGAGTGTGAAACTGAGAGCAGTGTCAGTGGACAGGAGCATCCAGCACAAAACATAGCATTCAATTAGTGAACTGAAAGCATGGACTATAGACTACACTCCTGCAAACAGTAATAACTCTCCACAATCACACCAGCAGGATTTGCTTTGAGCCCTGTTAACTGTGCATGTAATAATGGTCTCGCTTTTCTCTGCCTGCTAACAGCAAAGATGGTGGGGACGTCAGTGCAGAGAGCTGATGTGTGCTGGAGCCCTACAGTGATAGTGACGGGTCGCAGTGGATCATTATCCTCTCCATTAACATCTCAATTACACACCTTCCCTCGCTTTAAAGTAGACAGAGAGGTGCTCTGACCTTTGTTGGCAGCATTAGTCAAACCACTTCCCTTCATCCAGCTTTTCCTTTGTAATCCACAACCACAACCTTGGACCCTAAAGCTCTTACTCACACCCTGGCTGTGTACTGGAGACTATAAACCCTTACTCCATCAGTTCAACTACTCCTATCCTCATTATCCATGCAGTTTTTTCCCCGGAAACGACTATCCATTGTATGTAGAATTTGCGAGTCATCATTGCAGCTCGATGTGAATCTGCAGTAACTCTCCGTATGTTTACACAGAGAGATGAATTTGGCAGTTTTACGTTTTGTGCATGCTGTATGTCTCTTTTTTTTTTCTTTTTTTTACCATATTGTTCTGTTGCTTCATGTCACAGCCTAGGGAAGGAACTTTGGATCATCTGCCATTGTTCAACTAGGCTCTATTGAACTTCAGTCACTCAATTCATACAACGATGAAACTATATTTTATCATATTATTATAAAAATGTAAGAATTTGGGCACTGACTTAATCACTCTCCAGAAATAATACCTGCTGAGATGAGCAACAACTTAACCCCCGGTCCAGATCCTTAATCTCAGAGCCTACAGGTGGATGTTGGGGTGATAATGAGGTGTAGAGTGGGAACAAGATTGGTAGTTGGTTGGCAAGGCAGAGATAAACACTGATTTTAACCTTTAAATACACAATGAGTAGGTGTAAATGGAATAACCAATAAAGAGGGGTGTAGGTGAGCACAAATGTCGCCTTCTTATATAAGCTCGCAGGTGTTGCCACTTTCATACAATCAAGAATTTGGCTCCCAACTTCATAATCTGGGGAATTTAGGTTCAACACTGCGAAATTAATTTACTACGTCAGTCAAACAAACATGTTGTTGTTTATTTTAAAAGTCACCATCACAAAGTACAATTTTAAATTGGAAGCTTGCAAAAAACAAAAGAAAAATCCTTGATCCGAGGCAGGTTTGCCAGGAATTAGCACTCTCAAGTCAATCGCTATTTGTGAACTACTCAAAGAGGCATCGCAGAGGTTTGCCAGCAAGAAACATCTCTGACACATATTTGAGCTACAGTAGTGTGTGCTGCTGGAGTCTTTCCAAGCTGTCTTTGAAAAAAGAGGCGGCGACGCACCCTGCACAGGTTGCCACTATGGGCAATTTAAAATGATCAATTACCCTGAAAGGAAGCCAGAAAATCCAGAAAAAAGCCCACACAGGGCATAGGGAGAACATGCAAACTCTAAATAGAAAAGGGCCTGCCGGGATTTGAACCAGGCATCTTCGTGCTGTGAGGTAACCCCCAAGCTGCCATGCTGCCTCATGACTAAGACAACACAACCGAGAAAATATGCTTTGTGTCAGAAATCTTATAGGAAAGCTTCAGCAGAGCAAAACGGTGATTGACTACCTGCAGCCTTGATTCGTTTTGTCAGGGTGTCCCTGTGCAAAACACTAAATCACCAGTTTCAACGGTGAGCTTCTCCGCCGGCAAACGTAAGAAATACTCAGCATCTGTAAGGTGTGAATGGACACAAACACAACTCCGGGTAGGCATCTGTGGGGAAAAGCATGCGTGATCAGTCATAATTGTCTGAATAAATAAAGATAAATGATAACAGATCTTTCCATCCCACTGCTCTTCTCCAGGCTCCTTGACCACCTCCACTTATCTTCCCATCTGACACTCATATTCCTTTTTTACCCCCCTCTCCATCAAAAAGCTGCTTTACATGTATGAGGTTCGCACACTGGAGCTGTGATGAAAGAGACAGAAATATACGACAGAGGGACATGAGCCTTGAGCACACCAATGGTACCACCAGGATCAATCCTATAATTCAATACCCCCCTCCCAGTTTCCATTACTCCCACATTTGTGCTCTGCAACATGGTGCTCCAGTTGCGAAACATGGGCAATAGAAGGAGCTGGTTTAATTCATGTGCTGTTTTCAACCACATGGCAGTAATGAGAAACAGCATTAACATTTTGCTGACAAGTCCTTCTTTTCTCTCCCTTGCTTGGCAGTAGATCGCAGTTTACAGCGTGAAGCTGTTGCTGTGTTTCATTCCTGTCTATGTTAAGCGCTTCGTACCAATTAAGTATGATTGCAGGAGAAAACCCAGCAATCATCCCACTAGTAAGGAATATCCTCTGGTATAGCAATTTGAATATTATTTCCAATAATACTGAGCTAATATTATTATCATTTGTCTGCGTTTTTATTTAACTGTTTAACCATAATTCCTCAACGCATGCTTGCACATACTATATGAAATTAGAAAACCCCGAATTATGCACATTTATGCATCCCTAAAGCTGGAGAAGGAGATTATTTGATAATTGCTGGATCTCTTTAACTGACTGATTTGCTTCTTTATTACAAACTGAGCTATTTTGCCAGTGCTTCTTTTCAAAGAGAAGAAAACATAAACAGTTATAGTATAGCAAACACAGAAGATGAAATAAAGATGTAGACTGATGATAGATTTCTGGGCTTGAGTGGAGTAAACACTGTGTGCTGTACTCACAGTACTCAGCGTCATGAAAAGTGGCACTCTCGATACTGAGGAAGGCTGCCTTGGAATGGATGTTCTCAGGGGAACAAGAGGGAGACTCTGGTATGAGGAAAGCCCTCAATGCCATGGCTCCCATAAAAAATAGATGAAATCAGTCAATCTTTGAAAAGTAATTGGTTCCCTGGTGACTGTCTCACACAGCAAAAATTACGCCAAAAAGGAGCCAGACAGACATGGAGTAGGCCTAATACATTACAGAAAGGTTGGTGGACGTTGGCTGCCGATGCTTAGAGCTTACAAAACAAAAAAGAATATGGCAATGATGAAATGGCCTCTTTTAGGAAGCTGGTGGTGAAGCTTTGCAGCCTCACAAGTTTCATTTATGAATTTGAGCAGAAAATCTTGTCAAGTCTCACTCAAATTAAGTGATGCAATTGGTGCAAGAGTGTAATGGCCTGCTGCCCTGTTCGTGTGTGTTGACTGTTGGCATGTGAGCATTACTGACGCCACACAGACTCAGACACAGTTTTTTGTGTTCATTTAAGGTATCAATCAGGTGTTCCACCTCCTCTCGTGGTTGGACGGTGATGCAAATCAATGACCTCTCACTGAAATGGATGCTCCTGCATTCTGGGAAATCAAGCCCAAATGCTTCCTAATGAAGAAATTAATAACCGTGATCATCAAAATCAGCATTAGAGAAATATCACCACTCGCAGACAAAATGTGGATAAATTGTGTAACGTGATTGTTTGCTAGAGACCACACAGCTCGTGAGACAGTGTGACAACATTAACGTGTCGCTAAAAGCTTATATTTGTGTATCTGAAGTGGCTACTAACTGAAAAACTCAGTTGCTTGTTTTGTATTAAAATAAAAGAGCCAAACCAGACACAGAAAATCAGAGGCCACAAAGTTTCGTCCCTTTGTGTGTCAAGGCAATATTTTGCACAACATTGATAGTTGTTTGCACCGACTTACAAAAAGATGGAAGCAACCAAATGGAAACGAGCCCATACGAATGATCCTTTTTATCCAATTTTTGCTCACATAAAAAGTTCAAATTAGATTTGTTTATCTGTAAAGACCCTACCTAGATTATCACTTCAGTGCAACTGCATTTTCATTTATTTTGATACCGCTCCATTGCCACCTGTGCTTAGTGGTCATTTTGCTGCAAATACATATTCCATTCTAACTCAAAACAATTTCATCCTGCTTGTCACAAACGAACCCAGGTCAGAGTATAATTAATAACCTTCCCCATATTTAACTCCATCAATTTCACATCTTAGTGAAATTACTGTACCTCTGAAGTGGATTTGACACAATTACAACACCGGTTATCAAAACATACACATCCCATGGAAGAGGAGAGTGGAGTGGTGTCGAGTGGCTAAATCAGTTGAAAAGGCTCGTTTGTGCAGCGTATATCTGTTAGTATGGGTATTTTACATTTTATTGTTTTGGCCTTTTGACTGATACATTTCATTGACAGCTCAGGAAGTTTTGTCAACTATTTTTTTACTAAAAGGTATGGTCTCCGTCAACTAACAAAAGCCTGACTATCTTGACCAAAACATATTGCAGACCTCTTATTAATGCCTCAGAAAATTGTGTCAACTATTCAAATAAAAGAGGGGTAATACATCTCCTTTAAAACCCACTGGCTGTACTATCAGGTCTTTCATTATCAGGTCCCTTTGGCTTTGTCTTAATGGATGTTGACCGTTTCCTGTTTTACCAAAAAAAATCTCTTAAAACATTTCCAGGGGAGGATATAAATAACTGTCATGGATAATGAAGTAATCCCAGTAAAGGCCTGGACATGTATCTCTAAAGAGTTCTGCGCTATTTAAGGCAACAACAACTGGGAAAATGAACAAACAACATCTGTACAAGAGTCCTTGAGTACGTCGTTCTACCTGCTCATTACTTTGGGTTTATTTACATTGTTGTGCACAAGCCGAATGCTGTCATGACTTTTAATACATCAGAGGTTAATGGAGTTGTGTTTTCTGGAGCTTATGGCAATTTAGCAATGACCTACAAAAAGGAACAACTTTGTAGACACACTGTCCCCAGCTTCCTGTTTAACAGCTTTATTTTAGGCTTTTCCTAACGAAGTCCCGTAAGACAAATGTTCTCATGCAGTAACCTAAAATGTCAAGACATGAGCAGATAATATAATTTACATGACATAATGCTTTCAAAGATTTATTTATTTATATATTTATTTTACAATTGTTTTGCATCTGTATTAGTAGAGTTAGTACGGAAAAAAAGACACATACACACACATTTCAGTGCAGTGAAGACATTTAACACAAATTGACAGCCACTGATCTCAGTACCAGTTTGGAGTCTGCAGTGGAGATGGCGCTCGATGCTTCATTTTGTCCTTGAGGGGATTTATGGATAGAAGAACTGAAAATGTGTGAGCAGTATAAACTGCTGTGTAATGATTCTGTCCATTCCCATTTAAATCCAGGCCAACTGCACACCCAGTGATCTCCTGGCAAGTCCTGTCTCTACCAAGAGTACCCTGTCTGCGTTCCACTGCTGCGGTGACATACATGGAAGATTGCACAAGGTAAATACCTTTTTTTTTTTTGTTCAGGCACTGATTATCATGCAGAGGTGAGATGTGCAAGAGCCTTCTTGTCTCAGGGTTGCTTCAATTTGTCCAGGAGGACGTTTGAGGCAATCAGAGTCTGTAGTGCAACCTGCAACATGAGCACGGCTGTAGCTGACAAATATATCAGACCATTATAGGACTTTTATGCCTAATCAGAAAAGTGCATCATAAAGACCAGTAATGCATGTATTGCTACTCATAAACACACTTTGGTAAATTGATTAAAGGTTATGTGCAGCATCTGTTAGTAGCATAACTGTTACTAATGTATTTATGATGGTATTTGGAAGAAGAGAGTCTCTGCTTTTATTTCCTAAACTCTTTATAAATATGGTACAATGATCTGTTTTACACATATAGAAGTTCAAGCTTCAGTTATATCTACGTTAGTCTGTTTACATTTTTAAACAACATTTTTAACTGATCTACATCAACATTTGCAGTTCAGCTCCATGTCACCAAAGATATCCGCCGACAGTGCACCGCCATAAACAAGCAGACTGGTATCTCACCTCCATCCATGCTCACTGGGAACATCCACAGTAAACAGAAAGCTGAAAACCCCTCTAGAAGTAACTTTTGTCGGAGACTGCTCTTACAACAGCTTTCTTCCTTTGCATGCAGACAGTTACAGTTCTATTAAATGCAGACTTTGGCATCATAACAGCTCATACCAATAAAAACGAAGGCAGCAGCGCTTGATGTTCTGGCTGAGTTGTTAACATATAACGTGTTGATGTTCTGCTGTTCTCCTTAGGTATATTCCTTTGCATTAGACTGCAAAAACTGTGTTCATAAACTGAAAATAAACATCAAAAGCAAACATTTTCCATTTTGAAGAGCAGATCTTGCAAAAGCAATGTTGTTTCAAGGCATTCTAGTAACTACAGAACAATCAGTTTAAAATCAAAATGCACTGCTGTGGATGTATCCTTTATTGAAATCTAACCACATCCCACTCTGCCCCCTCTTTGCCTCCATTTGATGGCCAGCTGGTATGAGGAAAATGCATTCAATGACCAGTTAAAAGGAATTCCAAACATTTCTCTCAATAGGAACATCCAAAGAAGATACATTTATCCAGAGTAATTTATTTGTATCTTTTCCTCTTTTTTAAACTACATGGAAGTAAGTACACTAAGTAAGTGAGATTTGATCACATGTTTAAAGACTAGGAATAGGGCCTAAATGCTGCTGGTTTAGCTCGGAGCCTCACTGACTCATCTGTATCAGGGCATTCTGAGGCCAGCAGATAGATCAATTCTCTCCAGTGTGTTCTGGGTCTGCCCTGGGGCCTCCTGCTGGTTAGACATACCCAAAACACCTCCCCAGGTACACATTCATGAGGCATCTAAAACAGAACACCTCTCAGCCATGTATTTTTGCCGTCTCATCCTTTGGGTCACTACAAATAGTAGATGAGTTAGACAGTAGGTCCCTCTGGTAAACAGTGCAGCTTAAACATGTTAACATTTTCAATCAATCCCTAAGCACCATTTCAGGCCAATGGTGATTGAAGGTAATATTATTTTGTCATAAACCCAATAAATGTACACATTCAAATATTTCAAATTCTTAATCGAATAAACAGCCCATCCTGTTTCACGGCAGGACTTCATATCTACCAGTTAGTGGAAGCACGTTATTTTCTCTTTTTCCTCCACCTGAACGTAACACAATGAAAGAAGCAGGTTTTCTTATTTTCTGCACATGCTTCCTCCTATTTCACAAATGCAAAGGATTCAAAACCTTTTCTTTATTTAGTGAACAATAACATATAGCTCACAGTATCACCCATGCTGGTACAGTGATTGAGAGCTACTGACTTCGTTGTTGCCTGGAGGCAGTTATAAATGCTTATACTGTGACAGGTGACATGTGTTTCTGTTGCTTTTTGACCTAGAAATGTATGAAAGTTGGCAATTTGAAACTCGTTCATAGCTGGATCAACAATACACAACTGTCAATATTACCTCTGAATGTGTGTGTGTGGTAGATTAGATAAGAGTGGTTATAAATACTGGTACCGAAGTGGAGGAATGATCAGCCCCGTCCTCTACAGAGATGGCATCAAGGTGTATGCCAAGAGTGAGCAAGACATCGAGTCAATGATCCATCTCACTAGGATTTACAGCAGAGACATGGGAATGTTTTTTTGGGTTGGATAATTGCACTCCAATGGTATTCAAGAGGGGCAAAATTTTCACCACTGAAGCAGCTGAGCTACCAAAGGCCAACATACTGGATGTTCAGGACAGCTACAAATACCTGGGAGTTTCCTCAGTCAAGAGGTCTGCCACAGCCAGGTATCTGAAATGAGTTAGGCAGATCCTGAAGAGCCAGCAGAATGGGAAGGACGAAGACCAGGCCATCAGCATGTATGCCCCTTCAATAATCAGGTACCCTGCTGGTATAGTAACCTGGCCACACGAAGAGGTGGAAGGCGCTGACACCAAGACAAGGAAGCTCCTCATGTCAAGTTAAAAAAGCAACACAAAACGGACAGAAGGAGGCACTAGTGAGTGTCAAAGACACCGTCCAGGATGAAACAACAAAGATCGAGCAATACATTAAGAAGACGGACCCTAAAGATAAGCTTCTAAGAGAATGTCTCAGACACCAGAAATCCAGTGTGGAAGAAGATCCGGAGGAGAAACCATCATGGAAAAAGAAGCTATTGCACGTCATGTCCCATCAACCGATTGAAGAAGTGGCTACCAGTGTCTAGAAACAGCTGAACTAAAGGACAGCATGAAGGCATTAATGTATGAAGGCCTGTTTTTGAGCTTCAGCCCAAGTTAAGGTGGAAGATACCTCCATGAGTGGTGGAGAGTGAAAATACAGATTCTGTGGGACTTCCAGATCCAGACGGACAAACGTGATGGTGGTTGTCAGTTCAGGGTGGTTATCAATTCAAAATGTCAGCAAAATCAAACAGAAGGAACACGAGAAACTGAGAAAGACCAGGGGTTGAAGGAAGAGGTAGAGAAGATCTGGAAGGTATAGACAGCAGTGGTGCCGGTAGTAGTTGGTGCATCTGGAGCTGTGTCCTCCAAGCTGGGTAGGAACAACATCGTACATCCAGAAGTGCTTAGTCCTAGGAACAGCAAAAATATTCCACAGAACCATCAAGCTCCTCTAGCAGAGGACCCAAGCTTGGAGAAGGGCACCTCCTCACGGAGGAATGGGCGAGGAAGTAGGGTTTTTTTAAAAGAAATCTATATATATATGTATATATATAGATATATATATAGATATCTATATATAGATATATATAGATATATATAGATATATATGCTTACTTGATTTTGTTGAATGTGATTAAAGGTGAGTTAAACTGCCGCGTATCAAAGATTTCTGGGACTAAATGAGAATCGTACAGAAATGCAGCAAAACTGCAGGTAGACAGGTATAGCTGCAGCAGTGTGATATGCTGTAGATAGAAGCACAAGGTGAAGTGAAAGATAGCAGTGACAGGAAAGGGGAGTTGGAGAAAACTTTCAATTCTTCACCTTGGAAACTGCGCTGTGACGAAGTAATCTTGATTTAGTTTCCACTTGTAGACTTTCACAATAGTTTGCAGGTTGTCATTGTTCATTTTTTATCTCTGATAAAAAAAGAAACTGTGACCTCTTGACAAATGACCAAATTTTATTTCCAAACCAAGGCCCAGAGAGGAAGCTGAGGGCGCAGCAAGTTCTTCTCTGAGAGGAAAATATTTTTACTCAAAAAACAGGAACAATTACGACCAGAACAACCAGAACGAATGGATTAAAAAGTAAATAAAGGGTTGAATGAATAAACAGTTTTAATATGTAAAATGAAGAAAAAGTAATAATATTTATATTAAATGATATACTGCTTGCTTAATAATTTACACAGACACTCTTACATTCAAACAGACCTAAATGTCTCTATGTAGCATTTATGAAACTATGTGCAGTTTCTCCCCCTCTGTTCTTCTTTAACACACAAACACACTTTCTTCTACCACTCCCACTCTCTCCCACTCTCTCCCAGTCTCTCCCACTCTCTCCCAGTATCTCCAAGTCCCACCCTGTCTCACCCTGTCTCACCCCGTCCCTCCCCGTCTCTCCCCGTCTCTCCCACTCTCTCCCCGTCCCTCCCCGTCTCTCCCCATCTCACCCCGTCTCTCCCCGTCTCTCCCCGTCTCTCCCCGTCTCACCCCGTCTCACCCCGTCGCTCCCCGTCTCTCCCCGTCTCTCCCCGTCTCTCCCCGTCTACTTGCACATGCTTGGCTGAATAATCAACTACAACCTGATAAACATCCATCCACCTGCTGTGATCCGTTGACTTTGACAGAGATCGTTCACCTGTCGCTTGTTGCTGAGAGACAGGTGTGAGCAGCTCACTCTGGAAATGTACCAGTTCCACCTGGTTAGGTCTCACTGCGTCTCCCCATGCCACCTGCAAGTTTCTGTGGACAGATTCGATAACCATCACTGCAAAGGTGATGAGTGTTGTGATGTAGCAGTGTTTGGAAGTGTCATTTTTATCTTCTCCATATTTCTTCTTCTGGTGCAAAGTTATTTTGATATATTTAAGCCTGACTCCATATTCTGCATTACTTAAATCACTGAAATATGCTGCCTATGTGTCTTATAATAGCAATAATCATGAATTGTTGGATTATTTTTTACGCAATCAGCTGTTACAGAACAAACTAGCAATCTAAAGAGCAAACACAGACAGGCACCAGTGGTACAATGCGATGTTCCATTGATAATCAATGAAGGCTCCGAGGCATCTGATCAACGTGCAAATGCTCTCATCACATGGTGACAATAATCTAAATCTCTAGGACACGCAGGCAGGGGAGTGTTTAGAAAGGCAGAGGAGGCAGCCCAGCGGGATCCATTGCACACTGCACATTCACTCGAAACAGCTTAGCTTGAACAGAAGTAAGGACATTTGGATTTAAAATCGCAACTCTATTATGCTGCGCGTCCCAGTATAGCTAGATATTGGGCTTAATGAGGCTTCAGCGTGGAGGGTTTGGGGGATTTGTTTGGTGATTAGCATCAGACAATATATTTTTAGTAGCCTAATGCACATTTGGAACACAGGGTGGTGCCAGAAACTGGACAATCCACATCCTGCTATGTCCGAAAGGAAAGCTGCTACTATGTCAATATTATCTAAAATAAAATAAAGATTGCTGACACAAGTGCCTCTACACATTATACAACAATACTGTTGGACCAATAATACCTAATCTCTACCAACATTTCAGAGGCACAAACACGACTTAGTGCTGCAGGAGTGAACTGGTGACACGGACTACTAGAAATTCTCCATGGAAGGATGAAGGAGGTGTGATGACAAGACGGAGCAGAGGACCCTTCAGAGTTGTTGTGGCGCATTAGTCAGCCTCTGATGTACTGCTAGTCCTCTTCAAAATCATTCATACTCTCTTCAAACTTGGAAACATGCTCTATACTTTTCAGTTAATTACAGATGCATTTTTGCAAACTGTAAAAATAATATCTTAGGTCTAGATTTAAATTATATCTCTTAAGTTCGACCTCTATTTTGGGAGTTTTGCTTTGAAGTGAGTATCTTGCAGCTTTGCTTTTCTCTGCAGGTGTGTTTACAAGACCTTACTGACGCTGGACTTCAGGCTCGTCCTTGGGCACACCTGACCTCTTGCACCTTCACAAGCAACAAATAACCAAGGATGATCTTGGGCTCAACCGTTTGTATTCACAGATTATTAAAAAATACTGACAAACATCTATTCACTTTATCTCCAAGGACATAGAGGCCAATAAGCACTGTTGAAGCTCAGTGGCTGTTGACTGCAGTTGGGGCTGTGTTTATACTACATAGTTTTGGACCAGAGAGATCAGAAACAGATAAGAAAAGAAAAGAAAGAATAGTTTTAAAAGAAAAAGTGACAAAAGACATGTGTGATAATCTGGAGGCAAAGACACAAATGACTGTCAGAGAATAAAACAGCTAAGGAGAAGAAAAAAACCCACCTATGTGTGATGACATTTGTAACCTATACTCTTCTCGGAGTCATTTATTTCTGCTCATGAGAGTGGCACTTCGAGAGAACCAGTTAAAAGTTGCTGAATAAATCAAAGGCGTTGGTTAGCAGCCAAACACAGACTCAACAGAACAGCAGCGTGGTTTTGTTTACAAGCTGCCAGTGTGAGCCAGCGCTTAAATGAATCAAGAGCCATCTGGGAAAAGTTCATCACAACTGTGTCTGGTTAGTTCTCATAACCTCTTAAACTTGTGTTAGCTTTAAAAAAAGTGCTTTGCAATATGCTTTTCATTCACACAATCATATACACACCTCTAATATACACAGTATGTAAAGTCGTGCAAAGAATACATTTTTTTACTTTGTCTTTTACTTTGTCATTTCTCAGGTTTTCTCAAGATACATTAAAATAATGATAGTAATTTAGTATTTTCAAAATTTTTAAATTGGGTAAATATAATTATATAGTAATAACAACACAGGATATACAACGCTGTGTCACAGTTTACGGTGGCATGTAGAAGCAACATGTAAAAACCTCTGATCTCACAACTCAGTAGTTTGTAAAACCACCTTTTGCAGCAATTAACAGACATCTGAATATGTGTTTGTTAGATAGACAAACTGCGAAAAAGGATTGGTCACCTGTATTCAATTTTTATTGTACCATTTAAATGTGGAAATAATGACCTGATCATTTATACAGTGCTCCCCCCCCCCCCCTCTCTCACCCCCCCCCCTCTCTCTCTCTCGCCCTCTCCCTCTCCCTCTCTCTCTCTCTCGCTCGCTCACTGTGCATTTCACCCCAGGTAGTGTTTCACTTCACATTAGCTTTTTAAAGGGAGACAACCTGCCGAAGACCTCAGCTGCACTTTAACTGCATGTTGACAAGACAAAGCCAATCAGCCAAATTAGCAGTAGCAATCTGCCCCGCCACGAAGGCACAACAGTCATGAATAATCACTTCATAGTATCATCAGCTCAGCGCAGTCGACTACTTAGTACGATAGTATAAATGAGTGACTAGCTGCTTATACACGTCACCAATGTGGCTTCAGCCACCATATAGATGAACAAAGCAGTAACATTGCCCATGACATACATTTGACTCTTGTTGGTTTAAGACTGAAGATACACGGGATAATGATTCATTTCACTGCTATCTTCTAAGTATCACAACTGCAATTTATACATTGTGAAAGAATATTTCCTTACCATTAAAATCTTGTTACATTATTTTTTTGTTCAAATGTTAAAATGTCCAACTTTAGAGCAAAAATAAACATGAAGAATTTATATGAAACAATAAATGTATTTCTTATATGATTGACTGACAGTCAGCTCAGCCAATCGCCAGCAATCATCACTTCCTCATCATCACCCTCATTTCTGCGCTGACCTAAACAATCAGTAGTTTGTACTAACCCTGCGTCAGCTAAATGCTACAGTATTTTTGATTTCAATATTGAGCCAACATGTTAAGCGGTATATTCCACTGTGAACATCTGCTGGCAGTTCTGCAGATCCTGTATTTCAGCAGGGATGGGCTAAAGGAACTGGTAGCCACAGCTAACTTTGATTGACATATGGTGTGCGTCTTCCCGCCAGCTTCCCAGGCAACATCTTAGTGTTTCCCAGTCAACTCATGTGAAATGTCCTCAGATCATGAACTTGTCATGCAAGGATACTTGACCTTTTAGCAGTTTATTCATAAGCACATGTGACATAGTTTGAAATCCATTGATTATGGTTCAAATATAACATCACTAATGTGGGCCAGATTAAAAATGTAAAGATTCTTTTGAGATGTATCCCACTTTACATGAAATTTGATATTCTTTCACTGAATTACAATTGTCAGATTACATGTACAAACTCACGTTTTTCCTTTAATACAAATATATATATATATATATATATATATATATATATATATATATATATATATATATATATAAAATATATACACTATACACACACACACACACACACACACACACACATCTAAATAGTAGCGTAATGTATGATTAAAAAGCAACATTCTTAACCAGTTTCCTACAAACAATAGTGTTTGCTTCATAATAACATAACTTTATTAAACAGTAATGTTCAATGTTCAAAAAGTGGAGATAGTACAAACCTTAAAAAAAATTATTAAACCATAAATTATAACGCACAATCACAATTTCAATAATGCAGTGCGGAAAGAAAAAACTTTTTAAAAAGTGTTTTTTGTAATTTTTTCTGTGTGCACCTAAACATACTTCTTTTTCATTCATTGAACTGGATTATCCACGACACAGTCAGGATTACTGTAAAGCTCTTCATTCTGAGTTTTAATGATTTAATGCTGCACAATAATCCCAGGATCAAGGAGGAACATTTTTCTTTGTAGTGTCCTTTTACATGGCCATCATATGGGTAAGAAGGATAATGTGTTTTAAAAAGAAGAGTCTGGTTCTGCCCAGCAGAAAAAACATAGTGCTGTCTGTGACATTGAGGCACGGAGGAAAAGATGACTCAAAAGTAAAAAGAAGCCAATTAAAATATGTTTTACAGACAAGAAGGGCAACAGAGCAATAAGAGTTATAGGAAGTGACAGATGGAGAGTGAAAGAAACAGAGATAAAAAAAAACCAGAACAGGGGACAAAGAACTGGATGGGCAAATGGGCAATAAAAGAAGTCAAAGGGTGACAAACACAAATGACAAAACAGACCTTAAGAGTGGACAATCAGATGAAGAAGGTGCAATGAGACAGAGGTGGCACTCCAGCTTGTCTGAACAGCTCGTCTTTCACCAAATAGTGAAAGAAACGGCTTTTTCCGAACATTTTCTAGCATTAATGTAGAATATTATCTACAAATAAAGGTGGGGGGGCTTGCTGACATTTTTAAAAGCTCAAGAACTTCAGAAAAGGGACAATTGCAGAAAATATTTGCTATTACAAATAAAAGGAAACATAAAAACAATCCAGGAAGAAGCTGAATAGATCATCCATTACCTCTCTCCAGACTGACAGGAGAAAAAGGGAAGAGCAAGAGACGACAGGAAGGAAGGCTGCAGGGTCTGATATTCAAACAAGCAGGAGACAGAGCAGTCAAGTGAGCTTGAAAGCACCAGAAGAAAGAATACAGCAACAACTGTATTGTATTATCCACAACTAATTCATTGTTAGGCTTTTTTAAGGCTGCAAGCAAAAAGGATTTCCTGTGACAGACACCACTAATGTTTTATTTTAACTTTTTGTAAGAACTCAATTAAAACGACTACAAAGCAAACAAAAAAAATTAAAAAATAAAAACTACACACAGAACAGAAAACGTTGACTTTGAGCACTCACATATCTGTTGGTAAACGATGCAACCTATTTTAAATTGAACAAAGCATCATGCAATCTACAAATGCAGCACATCAAACAAACAGTAGAAACTAATTTTAGGCGGGTTTCCTCTAGCAGGAGTTCAGGATAAACCCGCCAGACAGGAACCTCTAACAGAGGTTTTTGCTGTTCCTAGAACTGTGCTCTTCTGGACGAGATCTCTGATGTTGATCCTGGGATCTTTTAGAGCCATGCTCCCAGCTTGGAGGACACAGCTCCATGTGATCCAACTACTGGCACCACTGCTGTCTTCACCTTCCATATCTTCTCCATCTCTTCCTTCAACCCCTGGTACTTCTCCAGTTTCTCGTGTTCCTTCTGTTTGATTGCTGTCACTTGGAATTTCCATTTCAATCACTTCTGGAGTTTGTCGACCACCACAATGTCCAGTACGTTATCCATCACCAGTTTCTTGGACTGGATATGGATGTTTCTTTCTCTGGGGTTGGATATCCCACAGGAAGAACAGAAGAGGGGCCAGCACGGAGGTATCCGAGCGAGGCTAGCAGCTGACCCACACAAGCCGGCGTTTCCCACCATCGTTTTGGCCGACGTACTCTCCTTGGACAACAAATTAGACTAAATCAGACTACCACATCAAGTCTTCCCTCCCTTCCTGGACCCCTTCCAGGTTGCATATTGGTCCAAATGGTCAACTGGTGACGCCATCTCCACTGCTCTCTACTTTACCCTCACACATCTGGACTCATATGTTAGAACGCTGTTCATAGATTTTAGTTCAACTTTCAACAGAATCCTCCCCCAACAGCTGATCTACAAACTGGACCGACAGGAGCTCCACACCTCGATGTGCAAACTGGGTCCTGGACTTCCTGACCGGGAGACCACAAGCAGGACGGGTTGCCAGCAACACATCCGTTTAGTTGCTGCACCGTAGGATATATATATATATATATATATATATATATATATATATATATATATATATATATATATATATATATATATATATATATATAGATATAGATATAGATATAGATATAGATATATATATAGATATATATAGATATATATATATATAGTTTTTTCATTTTTGATTGGTCATGTAAATATATATAGTTTATACTTTTGCTGTCATCTAACATGTGTTCCTTTTATTTTGATACACAGTTTGTTTAGATACACCACATAGTTGCTGAGATACACTCAAACATCATTAGCTATATTATTTTCAAACAGGGATCTCAAAAATAGACCTCGTTACAAGGAAACTTTTAAATAGGCCTACAGAACCTCCGAGCAGCCAAATCTAGTTTCTTTTCAGTAATTATGAGAAGCCAACAGTCAGTCAGCTCTATGAGGTTGGAATAGTGGTCCTTTGAGCTGTAGTATATAATGATGACAACAATCCTAAGATGCTTAAATGCAGCGAACATCGTATTTTCCATATCTCTGAAGTTAAGCATGTTTCCTTTTCAAAATAAATCAAGCAGCACTTTGCAAATACAGCTGAGACTGACTGGAACACCAGTCTTCAGTGATTCATTCTTAAACAGTGGCTGGTAGAAACTCACATGTTGGCCAGTGAGCATTTATCATCAGGGTGGTATGACTGTTTATATTATACATATCCAGTGCTTGTAGACTATAACTACAGATAGTAAGATTCATTGTAGGCAAGTTAATGTTTGTGCACATTTGTGCAGTAAATAACCGAACTGTTTAGTATCTATATCTACTGTCTTTTTGGGTATTGGTGTATTCATAACAAATCTCCAGTGCACAGACTAGTTCAATGGAAAAAGAATATCAGACTATTGATCCCATACTACATATTTACGTTCAGTATCAGTAAAAATGATGTCATTAGTGGAAGAGCTGAAAGTACTAGAAATGATGTGTCGCAAAGGAGAAAGGACCAAAAGGGTGGGAGAGAACGTTGTCACAGTGCGCTTCTACTGGAAGCAGTGGTAATGCTCGACTAGAAAAAGCCGATGACTTCACCACTTCCTCATGTTTTCTACATTAGGTGCAAGTATGCAGGTAGTTACTAACACACACAGGGATGCCTCATCTTTTGTGCAGGAAAAGTGAGCTCACTCTTATGTCAGCCTGAATGACTTCACTTCTGTCTCCGCTCCACGAGCCATTCTGTCGCCTTCTACTTTGTTCATAAAAATTCAGCAATTTTAAGGCAAGCTGAGCAGAACCTCTCACCATTGTGATATTTTGCTTTTAAACTTGTATTCATCATGTGGGTCCATATTTACCAAGCGCCACAGAAAAACGATGGCACAAAAACATACACAGTAGTGACATGATAAAGGTTCAAATATTCTGAAATGGCACCAACTATGTATTTTTAAACACCAACTATGTATTTTTCTGAAATTGAATCTTAACGATTAATTTTCACTAACGAATCACAAGTGACAGGAAGTTATTAAACTGAAAGAATGATAGAAAATGCACAGGTGGATGGGTGTCAAACACAGGTGTGTTACGTGACAGTCTGTTAATTGGTCATCACATTAGAGTTGTTAGCACGCGGGTTGGCAACAGCAAGGCCCTTAACCTCAACCATCACCAGTTGCTGGATAAATGCCAGCTCACTGTAGCTGATGGGTTAAAAGCAGAGGAATCATTTCATCATTTTTGGTCCCATGATTCATGTCACCTAAATATGACTCAGACCAGTCCATTTTAACTGATGATGCTTTCTTGATGAAAGCTGAAATGCCTTCAAGAACCAAACAAAAAAATAAATCATATTGCCTTGATTCAAGCCTTTGAGGATTACCGTGACCTGGACGTTTGAGAGTCTACTCCAGCATGATCCATTGAGGCTCAATGCTGCTGCAACTCCTCTATGAACCTTCCTCCCACTTATTGTCAGTGATAAGCCAGTGTTTCTAAGGCAGGTCTGTCTTGCAGTAATCTTTGAGACCTTTACTTCTTGCCAGAGGATTTTCATTTGCAAGGCCTTTAAACAATTCTGTGGGTAGTATCTAAATGAAGCTAAAAACGAGCAAACTAAGGAAATACTGAAAGAATAAAAATTTAGCGCTTGTCAGTTTGAGGTTTCTTCATCCAGTTCTCATTAGCAAATCCAAGTGAAAAAGCATTTTACATCGCTCTGTGCTCTTGCTACTTCTACAATACTCATTGTGAGTATTGCCACTGTGAGTCATTGTGAGGATTAAGACAACAGTGAACGGAGCTGAGAACAAATTGGCTGCTGAGTTATTAACTCACATCTCAGATAAACAGCGATCGCTGCAGCTGCAGCCGCCAGACTCACTCCGAAGCACATCAGCACCTTGCCTGAAAGATAAGGGTATTGAAGGAGACAAAGGCGACGGTTCTTACCCAGTTTGCCAGCATGAGAATACTGGAGTCCTCTGTGTATCCCATTCAGCTTGCATTGTTCCCCCACTGCACCATGAGATGTAACACACAAAAGTGGACAACAGGGCACGAGTGCACGAAGCAGTAAGAAGGAGAGGAAGAACAACAAGCAGGAAATGGAGCCCTTTGAAATTCTTAATTAAACTCTGTACACATTTTAGGCTGTGACATTTCAGCCAGGACCCAACGCTTTTGAAGACATCTTTAGCATCAGACACACTGGGTTATGTTCATTTCCAAGTGTAGTTGTAAGTGCACGATGGCCTCTTTTAATTAGAGGGATTAGAGGTGATTAGCAGTGGGAGTGCACACACAGCTGCATAAGAATAGACCAAAGGAGGACTCTGGAGTATTGACTAAAATCTGTCTTTTCAATCATTTATGCGAGGAATTGCCTGATCATGCTGTTAAAGAGGAGACACGCCGAACTGATGGCTGCTTCAGAGTTAAGTGAGCGTCTGTTGCCCCTTGTTTGGTTGGCATTTCCTGCACAGTCCGAATTTTTTCATCATCTCTCAGTGTGAGATATGATTCATTCTAGAGAGTATAAGCTCCAAAAGTAAACACTGCTTTGATTACATTTCTTTTTGTTCAGTTTTCCTTTTCAAGTAACATGCATAGACGACTACCCACTTTTGGGCAAAAATACCCTTTTCTCTTTTCTCCTGCTCACACGTAAGCAACCGGCTCACATTCTTACCTGTGCACTACATCTATTTGTGTTACTGGAGCTTCTCACTAGAGAGTTAAAGCAGAGAAGTAAGACTTTACAAAGCCAATGGATTTGTTGGATATGATCAATGACAACGTAGACCAGAATTCCCCAACCCTGGTCCTCGAGGCACACTGCCTGGCATGTTTTAGATGTTTCCGTGCTTCAGCACACTATGATACAAATGACCATGTCATTAACAGAGTTGTGCAGACCTTGATAACAAGCTGATGACAACTATCAATTACAGTTGGCTGCGTTGCTGCGAGGAGACATCTATGCAGGACAGTGTGCCTTGAGGACCAGGGTTGGCAAGCACTGATGTAGACAACAGAGGAGGTTAGTATTTCATAGATGTTAAGTTTGAAATCAGTCTAGTTAATATTTGCACCCATGTCATAATTACATGTTCTAATGACATGATTACACAAGTGTGTACAAGCCAGACCACCTGACTAGTGTCTTATTCACGTACCCATTCACACACAGACCCAACTTTGCCCCAATGACATACAACAGTACCAAGTTCATAAGCGTGTTAATCATCTTTACCAAATGCTGTTTACAACTTCAACATAGCTAAATAAATCAGCGGTCCTTTTTCTGCTTCAGACAACTCTAAAACAAGTTCTAGTAAAAAGATAAATGAATTTAAAACAAACACATTTTTGATTGTTAATGTTTAAATCTGACATAAGAAACTACCTCAGAAGCTAGACATGCAATGTTGTCAACATTAGTAGCTTTACAAAACAAAACTCGTTTATTTGTTTACTCTGCACTGTGTAGCACCATCCCCTCGATCATTTGCAGCCAGTTTCCCCCCGGGGAATCAATAGATTTCTTCTTGTCTAATCATGTGAAAATTTGTCATGTCACATGTATTGCTGTACATTGTGGAACAGCTTGAGGCTCTTCAGCGAACCCAATCTCATCCCAGTCACCTGCATCCCATCAGTCCATCAACCATGTTTCCCTCCATCTGCCTCATAAAAAACACAAGGCTCTGCATTTTTTGATCTCTGCACTCGCCCGGAGCAGTGTGCTTGCTTGGATCGCTGGGGAGGCTGGGAGAGCCTAGTTATTCCCCCACAGACAAAGCAATACATCAACGGGGTGACAACAACAGCAGTTGTGGGTAGCAGTATGAAGGACAAGTGAGGAAAGAAACAGAAGACTAGAGGATCAACTCAGTGGAGACAAAGTCCATGACTTTCTCCTAAAACACGCTTTCATAGGCAATTACACTTAACTTAAAATTGAGACAGTCTCTCTCGTATGTAAAACACAAACACTATAAACTGATGGAAGACTGGCAAACAAACAAAAAAACTATCCCTTATGTCTGCCAGTCTGTTACAGACTCACCATTAGATTCTGAGGATTCTGCTACATTTTCTGTCTTTCTTCGTTTTCTTCTAACAGGATCCAAGAGGATCCAAGAAGATCCAAGAGGATCCAGATCTGCAGTCTCCAGACTGCCAGAACTCTTTGTGGCAGAGTGCAGGTCTTTTTCGTGGATTATTTTCTTTTTATGCTTGTGGTTCTTGTATGACTTTTTTCACGCTCCAGCGGAGAATCTGTTCATTTTATTTGATTCTGGAGCATCCCAGAAGTCACCATCCTTCCTCCATGTCTCCTCCCGGGTCTGCCTCCAACTTCACACAACTTGTAACTCCTGCTATGTCAAGACACATTATTTTTTATATACATAGGTAAGTAAATATATAAATAGGTAAGTAAATATTTGGAAAAACTTGTGAATTTAAGTTAATGGTGAGGAAGTTTTTTGTGTTGTGGGACGTCAAACTTATTTGTTCATTATTTATATTATTTGTTTTATGTGGCCACAGTAGCTGGCAGATTGAGCAGAACATCCCAACAACTGAACAAACCAATTTGCTTTTGGCTGTTACTTCCAACCCTGTTCTGGATCCTGTCTCCCTGCCTGGGTGCTGCTGGCCTCGTGTTATCTGGCGCGGTCTCGGATAGCTCATGGATCAGTGGGTAGTTGGTTGTCCTCCAGCAAGAGGGTGAGCAGATTGATCCATAGCTGCATGCAGCGATGTGATCTTGAGCTACCAACAAGGAATCCTTGCAGATCCCAGACAATCACCTGGATCTGGGGGTGGATTCTCCCAAACTCTGATACTACATCTGCTACTCACAACAGGGGTGTGTAGGAATACATACTATAAATGTATTCACTACTTTACATCTATCCTGCGTGTAAATACACAAATGGTTCTGTTCAAGCTGCTGAGTTCAGCTCGCTGACGTGGAACTACAGTAACTCACCTGAATCCACGGATTCACCTGGGTCCACATGCGCTCTACTCAGGGAAATGCTGATTAAAAAGATTCAGGATCGCTGTTCTACAGGCTTCCTTCAATTGTTATTTTGCGAGCTCCTTCTGCGCTGTCGTGAATTTAAACGTCTGCCAGCTTTCAGCTTTCCGCTGAAGCTATTAGCACATAAGCTGTACTGTCAGAGTTGGAGCGTTCACCCCACTGATCCAGGAGCCAGCCGAGTTACCTGAATCCCTGCACTCGGATGAATCCCGGACTCACTCATCTCCTCAGTGATGCGTAATATCAAACAATACGGAGTCAGAACCACTGTTCTGCAGGAATCTGACATTTCTGGTAACTGCGTGTTTGTGTGCTCCTTCTGTGCTGTTGTATACTTACATGTTTAAAAAGAGTTTACTTACCTTTCCAAATGCATTTTTGACAAAAAGGAGTCTGTTGTTATGTTTGAATTTGATAATAAAATTGAAAAATGTAACATTTAAATTCTTGCCTATAGATGTTAAGCTATCAACTTAAGACGATTATACACAGTTTTTGTGGTTTGACAAAAAAAAATCTAATATAAGTTTGAAATCGTTAAATTGTTTTACATTTAAGACATAAATGGAGGTGAAAGTACCGAGACATTACTGCCAAAGACTGATCTCGTGCCAACACCGTCCAAACCAATCTTTCTAGTTCAATGTTTTTTAATCTCGGAGAGGCTACAAACAAAGTGCAGTGCTGTGTTCACAATCTTTTACTGCCTGTGAACCTTTGAAGATGAGCAAATTAACCAAACTTTAATATAGAGTAGCAGGGTCAAAAGATATTCAGCAGTGCTTCACATGGGAAAATCTTAAGACAAGAACACAGTCTAATTAAAGGGAGGCTTCTGACCCACATCTCTGTTGATAAACTTTACTGAGTTTACACAAGAAACACCCAGAGAAGAGCAGAAATGATCAGACTAACTGGTGCTTGCATTGCCATTATTTGCAAGTCAGAATGATGCTTTTATGTTTGGTATCTTTTCATCTGTGGAAATAAAATCAAAATTGCAGTTAAAATAATATTTAAATGCAATTCCTTTTTTACCTACATGGGTATATTCTGAAATTTGAATGGACTTTTAGTGACAATAAAATAATAATAATCATAAAAGGGAGCGTAACTAATTTATTTCAAAAGAAAAATAAGACTAAGATAAGATGTTTTGCAGTGAAACAAATAAACACAACAAAATCATGAAACCTCCAACCTCATTATTTAAAGCAGCGGTTCTTACTGTTCCTTTCCAGTTTTAAGCCTGCCTCAGTCTCAAAATTACACATCAAAGTGCCATTGAACAAGAGTAAAGTTTGTGATAGTGTCATTAAAGCAATTTAAATGAGATTAAATTGTGATGGTTGTGGAGGCTCTGTGGTGTTTTTCCCCTCCCCTTCTGTGTGTTTCAGACCAGGTGGATGGCAGGGGCGTGGCCAGCCGTTTCGGACACCTGCACTCAATTCCCTCATCAGCCTCCACCTATTTACCAGACCTTCTCACCACTTCTGGTTGCCAGAGGATTGCGTCTGATTCCAAGAGTCAGGTCAGGTCAGGTCAGGTCAGGTCAGGTCAGGTCAGGTCAGGTCAGGTCAGGTCAGGTCAGGTCAGGTCAGGTCAGGTCAGGTCAGGTCAGGTCAGGTCAGGTCAGGTCAAGTCAGGTCAGGTCAGGTCAGGTCAGGTCAGGTCAAGTCAGGTCAAGTCAGGTCAAGTCAGGTCAAGTCAGGTCAAGTCAGGTCAAGTCAAGTCAAGTCAAGTCAAGTCAAGTCAAGTCAAGTCAAGTCAAGTCAAGTTTCCACTGGGGATTCTACGTCTGCCAAGCCTTGTTCCTGCCTTGTTCTGCGTTCCATGTTGGGAAATAAATCCTTTCTACCTTCCTTGGCGCTCTGCTCTGGGGTTCTGTTCATTCATCCATAACATAAATTCCCCTAATTGCAAAAAGAAATAAGCGAACAATGTTCTACTAATTCTTCATTTAATGTTTCATATCCCAACTTCTGTCCTATTGACCCTGTGTGTTTAACAGGAATGGTTTTGTCTTGTATTTTGTATATTACAGTTGGCTGAGGCGTCAGGTGGATGTCATGTGAAGCCCTTACAATCCTGACGAGCATAACCCATGACAACATGGTCCAAGTGTATTAACTGTCTTTGGCCGGACTGCAGGTTCTTTTAATGCACGTGAGTGTAAATTGGGTCCTAAATATGTGTACATGCACCCAGGTGTAGGACCACCTGTAAGTCGAAGAGGGACACCCCAGAAGGAGCTGAGTCAAGGCTCACTGCTGCTGTGGACACAGGAACACGACATGGCAGTGCTGTGTCTCTGTTTTGATCAAACCAAGCATGAGATGTTTCCTCATGACTTTAGGAAACTTGATCAGCATATGAAAGAAGGACATGAAATAACTGCTTGAGGGAATTCCAGGATAGCAAGGCCCTGGTCTAAATCTTGGCTGAGGCTTTGCGGTGTGTGAGTTTGCATGTTCTCCAGGTACTCCAGTTTCCAGTCCCATAAACATGCATGTTATGCTTACTGATAAGTCTAAAATACCCACAGGAGCGAGTGTGAGTGTGTCTGGTTGTTTGTCTTTGCGTGGCCCTGTGATGGACTTGCAACTTGTTCAAGGTGTGCTCATGCCTTTCACCTGGAGAGCACTGGGACAGGTTCCAGTAGATCTGCAGTAGATCTGCATCACCATGAAAAGGCAGATGGTATAGATAATGGATGGATGGAAAAAGAAATCTGTATAAAAAAATTGCATTAATGTCCATGCCATCCATCACTGACAAACTCCAAGGCCATGAGGAAATCAAATTTCAATCAAATCTGTTGAAAAGATCTCAGGGTAAATTGCCTCTCAGA
This sequence comes from Xenentodon cancila, assembly GCA_014839995.1. NCBI lineage: Eukaryota > Metazoa > Chordata > Actinopteri > Beloniformes > Belonidae > Xenentodon > Xenentodon cancila. The sequence goes on along the minus strand of CM026219.1, from coordinate 18,708,472 downwards.
GACTGCCAGGGCTCTAGTTAGAGTTGATAAAAGCCTCATTTGCTGTATTACCCTTTATTTATTAAGGATATTTTTGAGAAAGAAGTTTATAAACGTTGATTTAAAAAGGCCCACAGACTAGGTGGCTGTCTTTTCTTTATTAGCTGGTGCCTACAGTCATTTGTCCAGTCCACCAGTGAGCAGAAGATGACACCAATAGTACTGGGTGGTCTGGTAAGTGCTCCAAATCTAGGCATCATTTCCTCCGGCCATTTGTATTCAGAATGCACTGTTCACCACCTTTTCTAATGTACAACAGTCTCATGCATATTTCATGCCCCACCGTCAGCCCTCTCCTTCATGAAGCTCATCATCTGCCAACAACAAAAGGACAATCAGAAGCATCCACAGAGCAACTTTCCCGTACTGTACATCAACCCAAAGTGAATAAGACGCTTGATGCGAGGCCAGTCACAGAGCCGCTTATTGGTTCAAACACAGACCTGCAGGGAGGAGAAGACATCTTAGACTCATTCATGCTCAATGCAGAGGTCGCCGACCCCTCCGTCATTTATGTGCATAATTTGGTCCGTTTTCAGAACCCTTGTGGATCTGTCACTTGATGCAGCAAATGGACCGATACCAGCGGATAGCGTGGGGGCAGTCTCGAGCGGTATAGGTAACATGTGACCAGCAAAAAAGAGCAAACCAGGGAAACAGAAAACAACAACTGTGAACATTGCAGGAGCTTTTGAAGACAGGTTGTATGAGTGCGTCCACAACTGCAGCCACATCTATGATGTCACGTCGCCTCGGCATTGGGTCACGCAGCTATGGAAGTGAGGCCAAAAATGGCAAAAGACAACTGGAGGTGTGTCCGGGACAAATTTGTACATAACAAGTTTAAGTTTAATAAGTTTAAATATCTGACACAAGAGAAACTCAAAAAACACTTGATCCCATATGGAATACCACAGCCAAATTTTCTTGGAAAATTCGGCTGAAAGGACAAAAGGACCAGATTACTTGCAAGGATTAAAGGCTGTCTTTCTGCACCATGAATGACATTATCCTACCCAGGAGCATTTCTTAAAAGTGTAAAAATGCCAGAAGTAAGACTGAGAGTAACTTTAACGAAATGAGGAGACAGATTATTAGCCATCTAAAGAGCCACCAGGCACAGTCCCACAGACCATTGTGAGTCTTAATGAATACAAGCAGATAAAATACAAGAAGAACCGATCACGAAGATGTAAAATTAACAGTTTAGTTTTCCGACGTGCCAAATGGTTAAGATGTTTGTTTTGTTTTTCAATAAACTCATGGAATAAATTTAAAAAGAAGCCTCCAACATTTAAGTATAACTTTTAAAACGGTAACAATCAAATAATAAAAAAAAAGCATCTTTAAGAGGTGACTGAGTTCAGACTATTCCTTTGTGATACAAGTGGCATGCAAGAAAAAACGCTTTAATTCATAGCTTCTCCCAAAAGTCTGAGTCAAGATGTACAGGAGGAAAAATAAAACTTCTCACAAAACAAATCAAGTACAGGAAAGACTGCATGTGCTTTGAGTTTGGAAGGACTACTATACCAAGCAAATGATTCAAATCTTCCTTCCTCAACTAACTTGTATTTCCACAGAACAACAGCCTAAATTGAATTTGAGGTCTCGTCCTTTAGTAGAAATGACCCGACGAAGAGCCGTCCTCTCTGCGTGCAAAGCACTCAAACACTGACATGCTGACAATGCCGTTTTGCTTCTGGTCCGTTTGAGTTCTCTGCTTGAAAATTAGACCACAAAACAATTTAAAGTCTTTGGACCACTGAGGAAAGACAGTAAAAATGAAAAGAATAAAGATCAAAGTTCGCAGAGTTGTGTTTCATCTCAGAGCTGACCACAAGCAGCAGAGGAGCAGTCACCCCAAAGCACGATGAACCAAGCAATTCTGGGATATTGGCAGGAATCTGCCCAATTAAAAGGAAAGGAGCCGTCTTCACTTTGCTTGACAGAAAATCAAACAGAGGAGAAGTGGAAAAAGTGAGCAGCTTTGATGGGCAGGTGACGAAAGATTGTTGCCATTACTGGTCACGGCTAAAGCACTGGAGGCAGGTCGGGGCAGAGCGAACTCTCGCTCTCGCTCACATGAAAACCACTGTGATGTCACACAGCGTTTCTGAAGAACATCTGAGAGTAGCTGAAAGACAAAAAAAAGACTGAGTTTTGCTTGTGTTTGCAAACATCTGCAATGTTTTCATGGTCATGTTGGAAAAAAAAAAGGCTCCTGGCAAAAATGACAAACAATTTGAATTTAACAAGTTAACTCTGTCACTAAAATACTCCCATATTCTGCTATCGTAATATACTAATAAACTTAAGTAGCTGAAGAGTCTTAGACGTAGTCTGATGTTTACAGTTTCTCGCAGCGTTGCACAGTTTAACCTTGGGATGAACTTTCTGGAACGTCCACTCCTGGGAAGACTGCCAACTGCTTTAAATCTTTTCCACTTATGAATAATCTTTCTCACTGCAGAAAGATGAACTCGAAATTACATGGAAATGGACTTTGAGGTTTTAGCAGAGATGTTTCATACCTGCCTTCTTTAACGCATTATCCGACAAGCTGCTGATGTGTCATTTATCGGGTGTCCCAGCCCCCCTCCACCCCTCCACCCTCACACCGCCACTAGACGCTGGAATCCCAGGAGTATGCCCCCTCGTCCCAGTTGATGGTGCCACTTTCCCGCTTCCGGATTTCGATGGACTCTCTAACCCATTGTTTGTACTTGTTGGTCTCCAATGTCATGATCTTGCCCCTGTTCCAGTCCATGACGTGGTTCATCCTCCTGCAGTGATCTGTGATGGCTCATTTCTTGTTTTCCGGTTATGCTTTGTCCATCTGTGTCCACCCCGCTGTCTCCTTTTTCCATTCTTCTTTTTGTTCTTTTTTATCTGTATTGAATGCCCTTCCTGTTTCCTCAGTGTATATTTTTTTAAATGATTTACTGGGTAATTGGTAAAAAACTTTCGGTTCGGTTCTGTCCTTTGGGTGCACTAGTAACTGGCGAAGTTTGGTGTGTGGTTCCAGTGCTATATCGCTGTGGTGTTTCTTCATGATGTGTTGTATTGGTTCTGTTATCCTGCGGATGTATGGTACTGTTATAATGTTCAGTCGGTGTTTGTTCTCTTTTGTTATTTCATCTTCTCTTTGAGTTGTGCTTGTTGTTTTCCGTTATTCATGGCCGATCTTGGATATTGTCAGTGTGAGTGCTTGCTGTATATGCTCTTCGTCGTCCTATCTGTCTTTATCATCTGCTGTGATATTGTAAAGAGTTCTCACAACTGTGTGTGTGCTGTAGGACGTACTGATGTCCAGAGGAGGTACTGGTTTGTGTGAGTGGGTTTTCTGTGAACTGTGATTTAAATACTGCTGTCTCCTCTGTGATGAATGTTCATGTCCAGGAATGATATGGTCCGGTTAATTTCCTATTCATGAGTGAACCCAGACCGGTTCACGAAGACTGGTTCACTCACAACCCAGACCGCACTAGGAGTGCAATTTGACAGCGCTCCCAGACCGGTCCGCTGATAAATGACACATAAGCAGCATGTCAGATGACGCTTTGAAGAAGGCAGAAACAACTTTTCTAAAACCTCAAATTGTCTGATTTAAAGAAAACAATACCAACAATAACAGAAGATAAAATGAACCTGCTCAACCTACCAGAAATAAACTTTCCCATAACTGATGCTGAATCTAGTATCATTTTTCTTGATTATTACACATGATGACTGTGGTAAACAATTGTACCTATTAACACACCAAAAAATACACAAAAAAGTATTAAATTAAAATCCATTCCAAATTTTGCATTTGAACTTCATGGAGGAAGAGAAGCACAAGTTACAACAGAGGTTGTAGCACTAAGAACAGTTTGTTTGCAGCTGTAGCAGGGTCAGATGTAAATGAGGTCAATCCATCAGTTGCAGAGAAGGCTGGCCTACTTTGGAGCTCAAAATGCCCAACATAATCTCCTATCATTGCACAGTCACCTGTCAGAGCACAACAACACTGTCAATCATTCCCGAGGCCTTTTTTCTTTTTAAAATAATCACCTACACATAAGAGAGACACGTAAGAGATCCCTGATGAACGGGTCTGTGGTGCAATAAGATTGAAAGCAGCATGTAGAGAACCACAAAAAAAAATGTTTGACAGCGAAAGACAATGCAGATGATGAATGTAGCAGAATCTCTTGGCAGTTCCTGAAGGCAGAACGGGAACTTTAAATAAACTACTTTGAAGCACACTGTTAGCAACATGGGAGTAGAGACGTAACCACTGCGTAAGTCCTACTTTATACTGTCTGCTTTCTCAAAAACTTCTGGGCTTCATCCTCAAGAGTATTACTTGGAAAACGTCTAATTTTGTTCTTCTCTCAGCCAATTGAAACTGTAAGGGATTTTCTGAAAAGTAGCTGGGTAAGGAAAACTCCAGACCTTGGCTTACAATGTATATTTATGTAGTTTGACCAAGTTAGGCTGAAGAAAGATTTGTCTCCAGGAGTAATGAAAGACAAATACAAAATGAATGCCCAGATCATTTTATGTGGCAGAAAACTTCTGAAGCAGCTCATTTTCAAATGTAAAGGAATTTTAAGAGACTGCTCTTTTGGGGCCAAAGGGGGTAAACAAAATAATAAGTAGCATCTTACATTTTGCCAAGATAATCTTAGCTTTTCTGTGAAATATTCCAACACAGCCAGACTATCAAGAGTAACTAACCAGAACCTTCAAGGACTCAGCATTTGCAACAAACCATTCAAGGTCTAAAGACCTCCACTGGCACATTGAATAAAAAAGGCTTTTCAAAAAGAAAAGAAAAGCAATCTGCGAGGAGTCCAAGGCCAAGGGAAGAGGCACATTATGTGAAGTACTTAAGCTGAAGGTTGGTGTTGTTCTACTTGTTCTGCTGCAAGAAGTTTGCGAGTCTGAACTCCATTTGATAAGTAAACTGTCTGCGTTGTGTTGGCAATAGGCATGTGCGTGCATTTTAATGCAAATGTCATGGGTACGGTAACCGTAGGGGGGGGGCTCCAAGGTAGTTTCAAAGAGCCTCAACAGTTGGTGCAAGTCTCCGTTACAAGAAACAAAACAAGAATTTTCAGTAACTTCTATGGGACTGTAAAAACCATCCTCACAGGCAAACAAAGGAAATTCAGTGAGCCCCAAAAACTGCTGAATGAGAAGCGTTGTTGACCATGTGCAGATTGGGTATGCTGCATGCAGGACCTTACTTGAGCTTTAAGTGGATATCAAGAGTGGAGCAATGTAATCTAATCCTCTTCTTATTCACAGCCATCATTGTTATGTAATACAAGCACAGCAAAGAGACACACTAAACTGTCTCAGCTCCTTTAGTATTATCCTTATTGTTCCAGTTGGCTTTTCTCTTTTCTTCTTGTCCGTCTTTGTCGTCTTTGTGTTATTTTATTTATTGGTGGTTGTCAAACACCAAAAGTGGTGCACTACCACCAACAAGTGGTATGGAGTGGTAATTCGCTAAGTTGGTGGATCCTACCAAGTCCTTTACTGTGATGGAAACAATAGCTGAAAGGACCAAGGAGACGGTCGGCCGTGTTACAGGTCCAGCCTCCTAATATTTACCCCAGACACCGGCTGATGGAAGCCCACCTGACAGCTGCCAAGCCTCACACTTTTAGGCTCCGTCTCATGCTTTCATATTCTCCTTCTTAGTATAGCAACCACTATCATTGTTGCTGTTGTTGTTCTAGTTGTTGTTAATAACAATAATGATAATGATCATAATCATAAAACAGCTTTTTCTTTTAGGGTTCACCACAGCTGATCATTTGTTTCCATTTCACTCATTATTATAGCCTTGATTGCCTACAATTATGCAGTCATTAGTAGTTTGATAACAGCGTCATAAGCTTTCCTATTACTTGTGTTCTGACTCAGCCTGCATTTTACGTTACAGAGGTGATTGCAGAGAATTTGCCTACCATACAGAGAGTTGAAGGTGTTCGTCATGCTGTTCACTTTCATGTTTTGAATCAGCTTATAGCTTGAACTTGCACTGAAGAATTCCAGGTGTTGAGGCAATTAACAGGAAACATCAAGTTAATAACATGTTGAAAATGCATGTTTCTGACAGGCAAAAGGAGTTCGTGCACATTCATGTGCCATTAGCACTGCCAATCTGTAACACATTAACACTTAAACTCGTTTTCAGGAAAAGCTTGTTATTCTCTAATTAGGTATTGCTTATTTAGTTTAACTCTGCTTGTGTAGAATAGCGTTTTCCCCTCAGTCTGTCTCTAGGGATGGTAGTTTCAGTAGCACAAGCCAACCATTTATTTTACACCTGAACACCTACGCACCAAATGCTTAAATTTGAGCTTTCACCTGCATTAAAACTAACATACCTTGCTTAAATTTTGTTGACAATATTACTGCAGTATTACTGTGAATGGAATACCATCTCAATGCTGCTTTTATGCTTTTTTCCTAATAGTCCAACACCCTAATTGCCGTGTAAGATCTCATCCAAGGGTGGGGGACAAAACAGTTTTACTTGCTGGTTAGATCTAATAAGCTTTCACTAACACATCGCTATCCTGAAATAATAATGGCTGGCTGGCAAGTGAGCTACACCACCTAAATGAAAATAAGACTGAAATCATTATATTTGGTACTTCCCCGTCCATTAAAAATCTCAACAAATGAATGTGGCCTCAATCTAACAAAATAAAGTTTAAAAAAAGTTAATAATTTAAAGAAACAAGAACACTGTGTAACATTGTAATACAGGGAGGCATTTTTGTTGTTTTTTTTTTGGAGGGGGGACTGCTTAGAGAGGTAACCAAGCTTAAACCATTAATCTCACAAGATTGTAACTCGGTATAGCGGTTCATTTACTTCAACCTTTGCAGATTTCAACAAGTTTAAAATGCAGATGCCTGACCTCTAAGTACATCTGAACAAACGTCTCTAGTTACAAGTCGGATACAGATCTGATTAAGAGTCACTTTAAAGTGTAATATGGATTTAAAGTGCCCAATATTTTTGTTGCACAACACAATACCGATATGTTAACTCATCTTTCCACTACCAGGTTACTAAGGTCATCATCATACTTAATACTTTAATTACTCTGTTAAATCCTAGAGGGACAATATTTTCCTCACAGAAGTGGGAGCAGGATACTGGATATTTTAAACAAATAATGACATCAACTTATAAATCATGTTGATTACCAGATGACTTTGTGGCTACTGGAAAATGTGTCTTACCACTTTTCCCATGCTTCCGCACCTCTCATTTTCATGGAGTCATGGAAATGAAAAGGGTTTGACCAGTATCCCTGTTGTTATTAAGAAAACAGAGATTTGCAAATAAATAATAGCTAAGAAAAATTAATAACCCTAGGTGTTTTGTGAAGAGTATGGACATACTGCGAGTGATATTTTAAAAAAATTAAAGGTTATGGCTTGTTTGACCACATTGAACAATGAATTCAGACTCCAGTATAGTTTCCTGATGTAAGTTCAACATGTTGTATGATCGACTGATGAAACTGAACTCATTTCGGCTTCATGAAAGAGGAGACAGAAAGTACCTTGGCGTATGTTGAAGTAAACCTTCTCTTGACCAGGTAACTGACTCTGAGTCAGTTACCATGGTAACAGACTGAGTATAAGGTACCACCGTTTGTGAAACTGGCTCAAGTGAACCCTCTTGCTCAAGCTAAAGTAACCTCCCGTTGTGAAACAGAAAACTCGGTTTCCCTGAGTTCAGGTTCAACATACTCAGAGTTTCTGAAACGAACCCCCAGTGTTTCAGTTACTGCTCCTGGAACAAACTTCCAATACTTGATAAATCCAACCCCACCGTTGGTCATTTTAAATCAGATTTAAAGACTCATGTTGCTTTTAAATGTATGAGATGCTGCCCTTTTGTAAAGTTCACTCCTAATTACTTTGAGCAGAATGTAATTTATTCATTTATTTACATTTCACAGTCTCATATAGTTCTTTTTACATATTTTATTAACTGCTTTGATTAATTATAGGTTTTCAAGTTATGTTTAAAGTGTTTAAATTTAACTTTTGATTTGAACTATTCAGAAAGCATTCTGGGTCAACCTTTTCTTTTTTTTTCATCTTTAGCTACATCTGACCAATCTGTGTTATTTAGCCTTTACAGATTGTTATCCACTTGTTTGGAGGACACCTCACGAATCAAGATATCCAACAGGATAACAGACGCATTGTCATTCCTGCTGGCAACTCCACAATGTGAGAACGAGCCAATCACCACGGGTAATCAGAGCCATTCAGTCAGCTGCTCCATAATAACTACACACCGTGTAGAGTCTAAATGTACATTTCATTCAATCAAGCCCCGCTCTGACGCCAGCTGTATAAGACTCTTTCATGTGGAAAACCCATTAGAAAGGTAAGTTCTGTGCATCTATGGCTCTTTTTGCCAGTTTAATTCTCGAGAAAGTGTACACGAGACGGTTCTCCTCTCTCATTTTAAACCATAAATGAATGCCACTTTGCTATAAAACAAGCCTGTCTTTACACCTAAATGAATAAACATAAGAACAATTTCAACAACAAAGAAGTACAAGTTCACGACATACATAGTTTAAAAACAACTCAATTTAACAGACAGAGAAATTGCTGAACCAGAAGGTGTTTTTTGGTTTTTGTTTGTTTTTGTTTTTATTTTTGTTGCTTAAAAATGAAATATTTCTTTTTTTGTTTTATTTTTTTTTTATTAGAAGATCAAAAATGTGACAATTTATACATTTATGTTTCTGTGATTTCTATCTTTATATTTAAAAAACCTGTAATTTCATAGTGTGTGTAGACTTCATCTATATATGTATATAAATCTATAACAGTTACCTTTAGGGAATAGTAAAGTATTTCTAAAATTGATTCAATTGTATTGAAATTGATTTAATTAATTTTATTTTAATTTAATTGATTTTAATTGATTTTAATGAATAGCCACTGTATAAGAAGAAGAAGGCGTTTGCAACTAACAAAATTTGACATCATTTGGCCATAAAGGCTATTTGCTCCATTTTGTGTGTAATAAAGTTATTTATTTTAGTAATATTGAGGTATATCTGGTATTTAAATCTGAAATTGTATACATGAATTCATTATCTAGGGTCGCTCGTCGGGCAAAAGGCAGGAGACCACCCTGGACAGATCGCCGGTCCATCGCAGGGCCTCTTACATTTTACATGGTTCAAAATTTAAATATTCACAGGGGAAAATTCAATAGTTTTCTTTGAAATTTTATAAATGCAACATGCTTCAAAAGTCAGCAAATAATCACTTCAATTAGTCCTAATTTCAATGTTGACAAAAATAATTATAATTGTGTCCTATTAAGTAAAAGCTACATGGTACTACAGCCGCGCTTGCAGGGCATGGTGGTAGGAGGAAATGCAACCCCAGGTTGATGAGTAAGACGTTATGTAGGGTAGACAAGAGCCAAGAAAAACATACCAAGACACTCAAGCCAAACTCCAAGGTCAAGGTACACCCCTGTCCATCTGCTGACTTTTGAACAGCAATGGGGTCCACGGACAAAGACCCAGGAGGATTCCCCTACTTAAATAAAAACATGGCAACAAACTTTATTAAAATGCAAATTTGCAACGCAGCAATATCTAGCACAGGGGCTTTGAATCTATGCAGATCATAATTAAGTTTCAAGACTCTTAAGATAGTCTGGAATGAAGCATACTAATCAGTTTTAGGAAGCTCAGCCTGAATTGCTGGTTGTACCTAAAACACAAAAAACTGAAACGACACAAACATGGCTGAAAAACACATTGGCTTATTCTAAAACTTACCCTCTGTGATCCCTAATCTTAACCCTACTGAACATCTGTGGAAGGAGCTGAAAAAGACAGGGTGGAGAGTTCACCCTTCAAACCTGAGACGGCTGCAGCAGTTTGCTGAGGAGAATTGGATTGAAATACCTGTTGGCAGATGCAAAAACACTCCGGAGGCCTCACAGAGCGCTACAGCGTTGCAATGAAAGGTCGTGTAACAAAACATACATTTAAACAGTATTGTCTTTTTGTCTTTCTTTTAATTTCTTTTATTATGCAAAATATTAGTTGAATCGAAACATAAAAACAATGTCTTATCCATCTTAAACATGGAATAATGTTGCATGCTACTGCACTTTGTCACAGAGATGGATGTGGATTCTTTCTTTTTCTTAAAAGGGGACTGACAACTTTCTCCACGTCTCTAAATATGTCATTAAACTAATAACAAGAAAGAAAACAAGTCATGCATTTCTTGAAAAATTGTTATGTGTGGCTATGTGTAAAATTCTGTACTTATCCTCATTAAATTGTAAGATTTGTGCATTATTTCTGTCACTTTTCTAGCATGTGAATGCTGGTCTGAAGGACACAGAGGTGCACAAATGCATTCTTCCTCCAGAAACACAAGGATAAAGGTGCAGGTGTGGTTTTTGGGTGTATGCATTGCATCCAGTCTCCTAAATCTTCCTGTTTGTGAGTAGTTTATATACTGTGGCTCTAAGCTAAAGTATCAAAATTTACAAATCCATAAATAACTTCTTCCAAGTCAATCCATGTTCCGGCGTTTTTTGTAAAAGGTGAATTAGCTCTCAGAACAGTCTCTCATTACCCACAATGATTTATTCTGAAGCATTAAAATTTAAAGCTGCATTAAAATGTATTAATTCTTCAGGATTAAAAAAAAAAGAAAGTGTGCATCCTTTCTTGACTCTGCACTTTTTTAATGACGATCTTGTAAAATGATATCTTGTTTTCTTTATTAAGCACTTTTATATCTCCATGTCGTCTTTTTATTGCCACGCTTGAATTTATTTGCTGTGTTATTGCTGTCTTTTATTGCTCTGTGTAAATCAGAGTTGCTCATTTCTATTGAACCAACCAGTATTTATTTTTAAGATTATTAGAAGAATGGGCAATTGCAGACAATCCGTCTTACCCCTCAAAACCATATCAACCCCAACTACAGGTACAGTGACCATTATCAAATAATCACCTCCAATGAGGGAAATAACTGTTACTATGGAAACACCACTCAGGAATCCAATCCTGGATATGCAGCCCACAAGAAGTGCTCTGCATAATTGTAAAAATGTATTGATCTCACTAGGCCAAGAGCACCGTTAATGTATTACAGCAAAATGCCCTGTTTTACATTTATATGTCATCACTTATCAGATTATATCACTGAGGTTCTAATACACAGATAAAATACGTACTCGGGATCTCTTTTTGTTTTGTTTTTTGGTTTAGCCTAGAGAAAAAATGGTGAGGGGGGAAGTGTTTGTTTCTTTCACATTTAGCAGAACACAATAGTCCTGACAAAGCCTGTTACACAAACAGGTCACATCTTCTCAGAAAGCAAATCTTGTAACCTCGTCTTCAACCTCGACTTAGTTGTTTGTGGCTGCCATTGTTACATAAGGCCTGAGCAGACGCAGAAAGAGATCACATGCTGTAGTCATTAATACATCATTACCAATCCAATAGGCTGTGCAAGTGAACTCTTTGCCTTTCTTTAAGGTTGCCTGAGGACCTGGCTTTCATACTAAAATGTCCTTTTTTTATTTATTTTTTCTCATACAGCCTCCAAGCCCTGCTCTATAGTTAGTTGTTATGCCCTGCAGTATGTAAACAATTATCTTGTCCTACAATTACCACAGTGCTGGCAGGGACATGTGGATTAAAGACAAGAAATAAAGCACAAAAGCAAAGTTAATGAATAACCGACTTTGCTGGAAACACCACTCTGACTTGTATGGGGTTAAACAATTAGCTAATTATCGTGCAGGATAAACAGTGTGGTTGTATGTGTTTATTCAAGGTTAGATGTTGAAACACAAACATATTTAAAAGCAGTATGCTGTGCTGAATCAGTGTTGACTCTGTTCCCATTGATGCAATAAATAAATAAATAAAAAGAGCAGAAGCTGGAAAGCTGTGCTGGCATTACTGTCATAACAGCAAAGAAGCTTGTTTCAAAAATTGAACAAAGAGGCTCACAGGCTGGGCTCATGTCTTCCAAGGTCAGCTTTGGTGCAGAAAGAAAATGGAAACCCTTCTCCGACTGCAATGTCCTGTTGCACCGAGCGCAGCATAACCACTCCCATGTTGGCGAGAAGAAATATCACATCTGCCGCCCGAGGTATCATAACTGAATGAAAAAATATTAGGCCTCTGCACAGAGTGTGCAGAAACATGGGTGTGCAAGGGGTGGAGCAAAATCCTTTACATCCAAACTCATGCATTATAGAGGAGGTAATCGTCACCATGGAAATTTCAAAGTGGAAGCTTTTCAGAACAGCAGGAGATGAGAATAAAGCCGTTCATTAGCGAGCAGGCAGGGAGCAATGAGCACATTGATTTGGTCTACGTGCAGCACCAGGAGTCACGTCTGTGACCTGCGGACATTAGAGAACCACTGTCGCTCCTCCACTGAACTGCCAACAGCGTATATTCACCTGATTTATCACTCAGGAGGCTCAAGGCTGAACCCAAATACCTGTAATAAATATAAGCCCAATGGTCAATGAACCATGAAACTAGGACTGAGACTAGCTCTGCATGAACGACTGCAAAATTGTTCATAAAAATAATGCAGGGGCAATTTTGTATCCACAAACCCTTACAAATGTTGGAAATGATCAAAGTGAAATCCCCTGCCGATGTTGTGTAAGACTCTATTAATTTTAATCATATATCAATGAGCATAGGAAATGTAAAAAGTCTATGAATCCATTATGGCTCTGGTTTGCGTCTTTGGTATTAAGGGTGAAATCTGATCTATCAGCTGCTATTATCAACAACTATTCATTCTCAATAGATCGATCAAAGAGAAAATCAAACTATCAGAGCTGATAAGAGTTTTTACTTAAAGGACAAGGATGATCAAACAGAAAAAGGCTTCATCTAAGTCTGTGTTGAAGCATTTTTTGGAGTAGTTCTAAGAATACTTGCCAACTAATTAACAATTAAAGTGTTAACATATTCCCCCAGAATCCTTCCCAAAATTTCTTTATATAAAATGCATCGGCGAGCAGGCAGAAGCAGGGTTGTGACGCTGCAGAGCAGAGGTGCGTTTAGGAAGCAGAAACAAGAAGACAATCAAAAAAAGAGACGTGCTGGGACTAATGTACGGCTCTGTCTGCCAAGATGTTAAGAATAAGGCTGAGAAAGAATTAATTCCATTAATATGACAGCGTTATGGTAGGATGAGATGGCCATCAGCTAATGTTTCTGCTGATGTTCACCCAGGTAATCAGTGGCAAGTAGTGTAGAATAAGTTGTTCAGCATTACTACATCAATAATCACGTCATGCATTAAATTAACATGTTGAAAGCGGAGGTTCGCTAGATAAAAGACACAGAACAGACTAACAAAGGTTACATCTGTGGCTCTACTGTTCTGAAATGCATAACTTAAAGCCAGTTGACTCAATTCAATGTAACTTGTCGTTTTCAGCAAATGGCAATGAAGTACTGTATACTTTCCTAAATCCAGTAACATTTATATAAATAGTGCTGAATACTCAACTATGTGTAAGATTAAGGCCGTATTTGCAAACACATTCACTTATTGTAATATGATAAATGTTTAGAGACGTAATAGGGTGAAATAAGTAACGTATGTCACAGCAAAAAAGTAAACAATCTGAAAACGCTGTGATGTGATGAAAAGGTTTGGCTTGATTACACATATGCCCTGTATTTATATTTGAAGTATTCAGCACTTTAATAACCATTCCTATATCCCTTGAAGTAAGTTTTGTATTGTACTGCGTTTTGTTGAAAGTTATCATCCATTTACATTGTAGAATTGATTATGAGACGTATATTATAGCAGAACAGAGCCACAGATGTTACTTTTTATAGTCTTTTGTGGATGTTTATCAAGGAAACCCCCAGTTTCATCATGTCAGTTTTATGATATAACATGATAGTTTCTCACTTCTGTGTCCAGTTTATTGGATTATTGTAATGTTCATTACTTACAGAATTGTATCAGTCTTCTAAAGATTTATTGTTGCATAAAGTTGACCAAATAACAGTTAGCTTTAATGCCATTTGCTGGTACATCCTCTTGCGTATGGATATTGAGGAGTCCACAGCCAAATGACTGACAGTCAAGAGCGAACAAGTACACTGGTACTTTCTGATTATCAGGCATCAAGTACACTGGTACTTTCTGATTATCAGGCATCGAGTACACTGGTACTTTCTGATTATCAGGCATCGAGTACACTGGTACTTTCTGATTATCAGGCATCGAGTACACTGGTACTTTCTGATTATCAGGCATCGAGTACACTTCTCTGTGTGCCACTGCATCCATACTCACAGCTCATATTATGACGTGGTCCCCACATCGTGACATTGAAATGGTGCAGCTTAATGACCACAAGTCTGGTTCAATTAGACTTGTTGATCTTTGTGCAAAATATGATGATTTCTCTGCAGTTTTTTTCTCTCTGGATTCTCTGAAACAAAGGTTACCATTCACACTTTTCAGTTATTTCAGTGATTCTCCACAGGAGTCAGGGTCAAAACAGCACTGACTGATTGTGTGTTGTACTCAGGGACACATTCAGTTCCTTTCAGAGATCCTCCTTGATCCAAGCAGCAGTCCTCTTTACTAATGTGCCTTAATCTTACCCTCCCTGGACTCAAAGCAGCCATGCTCCTGTCAGATAACAGCTCCTGTGGAGAGGTAACTATGACACTCCCACTCCAGACCTCAAAATCACTCCACTCTCATGACTGGAACACACACACACACACACACACACACACACACACACACACACACACACACACACACACACACACACACACACACACACACACACACCCCTTTACCCCTTTACCCTCCTCTGGCAGTCACCGTCAGGTCTGATTTGCTGTGACTCCCCTCAGTGACACAGGATGAGATGTGATCCTTTTATCTTCTCTTTAATGCCGTATCCTCCCACCTACAGAGCTACTGATGCTGAAAGGGGGTATTTGATAATCTTCAAAAGGTAAGAACTCAAAATGACGTGAGAACTCGCTGGTGACGTGCTCTCTGGCCACATCACACGTTGGTGATCTTCCACTTCCTCAAATCATAAAGAGTATACGTTTTTACACTAATAGTATATCATATAAAAAGAAACACCTGTGATCTTTGATGGGGGATGAAAGTACTGACTGCCAGCTATCATCAATTAATAACATATAAAAACTGCAGGCTGTTCTCAGAATATCTTTTGAATTTTAAATTAAGCAAGCCTTCAACCTCTCAATCTGCACAACCATTTTAAGTCCTCTTTAATGGTGCATTTACAAAAGCATTGTCTTCCATCCAAGAGGATGTTAGTGTCTTAAATCATGACAACAGCCTCCTCCCTTATATTCCTCTCGCTTTCTAATCTGACCCTCCACTATCCATTTGTCTATGTGTGGGTGTGTTGGACTGAGAAGGGTGGTAGCGAAGATTACATGGCTCTCCAGGCAGCTGTAAAAGATGACTTATGCTGCTGTGGTTTTCAAGATGCAACAGTAGCTTCTCCAGACGCTATAAAGTAGAGGGGTGGATTGATGCTCGAGGAGAGAAAGAGAGGGAGAGCATTGATCTGTTAGAAACTGGAGGGAAAAGACAACCAAAGGAGCGATAGCCGATTGCTTTTCATGTACTGCAAAGGAGATTAGGGCTTAAGCTCCAGCTAGTCGCATGGAAAAAAAAATAAATCTCATTGGGTAAAGGAGGGGATTGAGGAGGAGAAAAAAGGAGAGTCAAACAAGGCCACTGCATGAAGTCCTTTTTTCTTCCTCACTTGTATTCCCCCTGTGTAAAAATATGACAATCCAATTAGGGATCCATTTCAGACAATCCAGAGCTCAGTGTCAAACCTGAGAGGAGGAATAGAAAAGGGTGGAAGAAGAGGCTTGACATTTCTGTTCAAGGCCCACAGACTTGGCATCGCTTTACATTTACACTGGAGATAAATCGCAGTTGTAGCTTCTACTGTACTCACTCTTTTTTAGCGTGCAGGTTAAGAAAAATAAGTAGCACAGAAAGTAATGAACACAATCCTCTGAGAGTTAGGAGGAAGTGTTGCAAACTGCTGCAACAGCCATCCTACGTGGAGCTGTTTTGTTTTTCCTCGTTTCTCTGGATTATTGGTTAAGTCATGATGAAGGCATGTAGATACACTAGGCAGTGATCCATATCTCACCGCTCATTTTAACCATCAGGTAACTGGGCTAAATCACATATGTTCCCAATTTTATTTCAGTGATTTTCTTACTTCCATGTCAGTAATTAAAGATTTTGCTACTTCTTTTGCATTTACTTTCCAATTGGGACCATCAATTCCAGTGTCAAGTATTTCTCTTGTGGAAAATTAAACCAGTACTCAGACTTGTATTAATGGAGTTTTAGGGAGGTATTTTCTATAGTTTTGCATTATTTTAGGAGACATTGCACAGATTTATAGTCATCTGTGTGTGTATATTTCACAAAGGCTTTGTTTCAACTAACTCTTGTCCATAATACACACATAAAGCACAAGGGAGTCAGATCAATGCTAATTTCAGCCACATTCACAAGGTCCACTTGATGTTCCTGCACAGAGGGGGGATGGTGCTTCACACATATGATGTAAGACCTCTGACCTAGCAATTTCTGACCTTTGGGCATGTCGGAGTCAACATTCAGCTCGGTGAAATGCACCATGTGTTCAGTGGTCAGATGTGAAAACAGGCTCCAGAGACGCGGACTGCAGTGTGGCACTCGAGCTCCTATTAGTCACGTTGTGTGATGGAAAAAGCAAATAATTAAGATAAGGGAAGGAGTTGTGGCCAGAAATGAATCTGATAACACATTTTTCTAACGCGTTTTGTTTTATCCAGTGTTTGCATTTTGAAATTCCTACTTTCCATGCAAGGAAACTGTGATTGTTTACTGCAGAGGCAAAATCATAAACATATTTTGGATTCAGTGAATTAAATGATAAGGTGCAAACCGTAACTTTTTTACCTTTAGCTAGATTCTACAGGTGTCTTTAAGAGTTTTCTATGCACATCAGGGAGGCTGTTTATGGTGGTCACATGGTGGTGATGAGCAAACTGCCCGGGAATTTTTCAGGCTGTGTCAGGGTCAGATAACACAATTTGTCATTTAGCAAATAACTCGCTCTGGAGCCACAGCCGTCTGTAATGAAAAGCCCCACATGAAGTCTCTTTCTGAGGTGCACAATTAAAATACAGTGAAAAAAAACCTGTAAAGACAGATGATTGCAAACCTCGTACTTTGCAATTTGCAAGAAAACAATTACATGATTTGTCGCATTTTTCTGCAGATACCAAACCCTGATAGAAGAGGGGAGGGGGTACCAGCCTGATGCGTAAAATGTAATCTCCAAAAATACAGTTCGTTTCACACACACACACACACTCGCGCACGCACACACAGTCTTGCCCTGGTCTCCAGCACATTTTTAACAACCACACAGAGAGACAACTTTTACACTCCTTTTCCTCTGCTCCCACTGTTTTTAGGATTTTACAGTCATCTGTATAGAGATGCAGGGCTGTGACCAATGCCGTAAAAAACTATTTTCCAGAGAATTCCAAAGAAACAAGACCAATCTGTGAAAGCCCCAGCGTAATATTGACACTTACTGGAATGACTCCAGCCCTACTAACAGTGATGTGAAAGAGAGTCTCATCCAAATATTGCATGGGAAAGAGCCAAGCCTCGACAGCCCATGCAGAGCTGGATGAGCCAAGAAAGGATTTTGTAGCATTATCGAACAATCAACAGCTCAGACTGCCTTTAATCACAGGAAAATGGAAGACGTCTGTCAAACAACCCATGCTTTTCTGCTCCATAGAAAAAGCTTTGTTAAGTACAAATGGGCACAAATAAGTGCACAAGACATCAACCTAATCTGTCAATATCGACCAGACAAGGGGATAACGCTCCCTTTATTTGATTTGTTATCCCAGAAAATGCAGTGAAAACGTAAGAAATCCTTTTGCAACAAAACTAGTCCCCGTTAGTTCCACAAGGCCCCGCTGAGACTAAATAAATACGTGTCAGAAGACGGTCGGGCCAGATCAATGCCAATTCCAGCCACATTCTCGGCAGGAGTCCATATGATAATCCTGCATGGGGGGAGGCAATATCCCTCCCACTTCACACATGTGACGCGTGACCTGTGACCTTAGAAGCGAGAAAACCTCCAGCTGCATGAAAGGAGCCGTATGTCCAGTAGTCACAGGTGGAAACGGGCATCAGCACAACTGCCTGTGGTGTCGGCCAAGCAGCTCTTTGGGTTTGCTGTACAATGGATGACAGCTGCGTAATTACAGTCCAAGTCCTTCAAATCAACAAAAAAAGAAACATTTCTAAAATGATTTTCCCATTATTAAAAAAACATGCCAATCCACAACTGAGCTATTCACTTTAACAATCTTAGTATAAACACTGATAAATGAGTGTTGTGATCTGGTGCAGGAGACTGTTTCTAATTCAGTTTGGGAAAATTTTGACTGTGATTTGATTTTCCAGACTCATAAAAGAAAATTGTTTCGCTGGAACTATTTGATTGAGTATTGAAAAGGACCAAATCCAGTATGCAATCCTCTAATTAGATCATTCCAGCTTAGATTTCAGGGGATGAAGGACTAATTGTTTGAATCAATGATTCTGCACATGATTGAAAAATCCTAAGGGTGATATCTGGTGATGTGAGAAAAGAGGGTGTGACCCACCATCTAAAGCAGCTTATTTTAACATCATTTAACATCCTCCAATGACGGCCTGAACAAATGTTGCCTGCCTGCAGAGTTACATCTCCCCTGATGTTTTCAAATCTAATCATGGATATTGAAAGAGCTGAGCCAGTGCTGAACTGGGAGGACGAGATGCAGATAAGATGACAGGTCTCTAATTTTGCACCAGTTGCAGCTGCAACACCCAATATGCAAACAGAACCCCCAACCCAAGCAGGAGTCACACCCATCAACTTTAAAAGACAATGCCGCGCCTCTCTATAGCTAAGTCCTATCCGTTAACTGCCACCTTTGCCGTTCATCTTGCATGACATATCTGGCAGTAATGCAGCTATCCATCAGCAGCAGCATGTCTTGGTGTAAATTATTGGGAACACTCGATGAGATCCAAACATCACATCCACCTTGCAGAGGAAGAAAGGTTCAAACATGAGGGTTGAGCGAGAGTGAGAGAGGAGGAAAAAATAAACAGTTTATACAGTATGTTAGTGAGCATTTAAATTTCTTTGTATCCATCAGCATCAGACACACATTAGGTTGGAGATGCAGAGCACAGTATTATGTCCTATCATTTCTTCCCTTTTCAAACTTGCAAATACTCTGCTGAAATTCAATCTGCTCATACCTGGCATATTAGGTATGACCTTTACCATACAGCACAGAGGTCTTGTCCAAAAAGTTCATTTCAAGCACTGACATTTATTGCTGGATCCTACAGCTATGGTGACTGTCTCGGCCAAAGCCTAATAAAGAGCAAACCCATACTTAAGAAGGTTCTGTTTATTTATTAAAAGAAAAACTGCTGACGCTCGCATCTAGCTCTTGGTCTTCATGCATTCATCTCCTGCGGGAAGCAGGATTAGAGAATGTTCTCTGAGCCTCAGTTGCTTGATTTAATAATTGGTTGCTGTCCTCTGTTTGCAGACGAAGGATAATACCATTTGCTTTCCAAAGGAGGACATTTATATGTTGAAAGCAGCCCGTCATAATTCTCCATCTTCAATTCCCTGTCTATGCTTGACTGGTTCTTTTTAATAGCTTTTTCCAAAACAGGCATTTGTTTCCCCCTTTGCCACATACAATATCTTTTATTTAGATTTTTTTTTTAATCAGAAAAGAAAAATTCTGTTTAAATGTAATCTTTTCATACATATATGGTAAAAAGATTCACTTCACCCCCCACCCCCCAAACATGAAAAAAGCAGCACCTCAGTCACCCCAGAAACAGAACAATTATTGTTTCTATTTGCAATGAAACGCAGCATTGCCTCAGCCAGCATCAGAGGAAGCATCTGGCCTAATTCTCCAGTCAATTGTTCTCATGTTGAGTGGGTAAATGTGTGTCATTTTAAGGACAGCTCTCCGCTGGCGCCCAGTAGCTCTGGAACAACGTGCACATGTCAGCTCCACAAATAGGCAGATCCACTCACTGCAGGCGTGGCACGTCTTCCTCAACAGCCTCCGTCTCCATGTCTGTCTGCTGCGGTAGAGCATGTGTTGTGATGAATGAGCTTCCTCTGGTGACAGGAAAGCGCCCTTGCTCAAAGTCACAGCCCTGAGCAGGTTATCACACTTTGGAGAGCTGCCCCCTCATCCCTCAAGGAGGACAGGGCACACCTGTTCACTCTCACGCATCATCACACTCTCACATTAAACTGGCAGGAAGCTCAGATCCCACCCAGCAACACTCACTGAAACATTTACATCAAATGACACAAATGTGATCACATGCAGACTGCAGACTCGCTTTACGAGTCAGCAGTGGACAGCCCTCAGGGCATTTGGCAGGCAGACAGGAAATAGTATCTGTGTGACTGTCCCAACGGGGTATGAAAGAAAAATTGGACAATAACACATTGACAGTATATATGCAGTATTTGAAATATTTTAAAACAGAACTATGTGGAAATTAAATAAAAATTACCACCATGAGTATCTCTTGAGATTATGACTGAATGTTTTGTGGTTGGATTACAGAGCTGAACATTTTTTAATCTAAAATTAAGGCTCCTGCAGTGCATTAACAACAACACAAAGGCTTCAAATCTCATCCAAGACATGCTGAGAAATCCTGGAAAAGCTCCTCTGCAATGAACATTAACAGCTTTTAAAGAAAAAAATCCCAACAAAGTCTGCAAATGCTTGTGGAAAACTAAAAGAAGAAATAAAATGCTGCTGAAACCCTCTCAATCAACTTTACTTCTGATGTGCCGCACAGAAATTTGAGGCTAAAGCGTAACCAGTTGTTGCTGATGAGGGGAAACAAGATGAATTTGGAGATAGCATGCTTTAAACAGTTGTGAATAATTGTTTAGTGTAACCCTCATGATGAGGGGACAAATGTTGTCATTTTGTTAAAAACAAACCATCACTTCTGGCTTCACACAACCAGTCTACCAAACACGTTGCACTAATTGGGACATATGCTGTGTACAAACAAAGCTGTAATTGTTTGTTGGTGAAACTTAACTTTTATCCCACGTGATGATAAATGAAATCCTTCTGTTGTTACAGAAACCTTTCTACAGGGCCCCACAGAATAAGAATGGATATGTGTAGCTGCAAATTTTAAAAGTTATAAAGCCTGGAAATTTGAACTGAAAATGCGGATAATCAATGTGGGAAAATCAGTCTGAAAAACGTCACAATCTTTTTTGTTATGCAAATGAATGTAATGCAGTTACGGCGTATTAATGACTGCTGTCAGAGAAAAGGCATACAACATCACTGCTAAGTGGTTCACGTCCCTCATAATCCCCTGACATGTCTGGAGCATGACGGCGTAAAAAGCTCTGCTGCTGCCATGATGTCATCCCCCAGCTGAAGCTCAACACTCAGCGAGAGCGGTTTTTATCAGCTGAAACAAATCCTCCAACTCGCAACTCTTACAGATGAATTATGTACAACTGTAAACAAATAAATAAATGAACATTTTAATTTTAATGAATTATCATGGCATTTATTGAAGGTGGTATTGAATGCAGGTACGTGAGCTATAATGAGGTAAAATTGCAGCCTTGAAATTTAGTAAAAACTACTGCTAAACAAGGGAAGTGTTTTAATCGTGTTATGTTACTTCATGACTTGGAAAAGCAGCCAGCCAAATGTTCAACTTGTCCTATTTTCTTGCGTTAAAAAAAAACTTTAAGAGAGGGCAAAGCATTCGAGAATAACAAGTAACTTTGTTTTAGAAAGGGCCAGGAATTATGCTCTTTATAACAAATTAAGCCAAGGCGATGAAATACGTGAGTTTTCCGTCTAAGCATATTTAGTTACACTGAAGTTCCTGACCATCCACCTTCCCAAAAGTGCAGGGCAACACCTGGAACATCTGGACACAGGGACACCTAAGTAATCAATATATTAATGAGATTAACCATTTGGTAAATCAACCCCATCCGGTTCAAATGGTCTTACTCCCTGGAAAGTTGAAACTTAAAAGAAAATTAAATATTTTGGATTAAACCTCATTGTGACAACACGTGTCATTTCCTTTTTACACATAAAAATTCTCCAGTATTTTATCAGTAAACTATTTTAATGTTAAGCAACAAACAGAATTCAGCTACAATCTATAAGTCGTCGCTACAGGTCTCACATACCTTAAACAACAAGCAGTAAAATTGATTTGTTTAACAAACTGGCAAAATATGGGAGCAGATTCAATAAAAGTATTAGTAAATCAAAAAGTGCTTTTGGTGTGGCTGAATTCAAACTAGATCACATGGCTAATCCTGAAAAAAAATGTCTTGTGTAACACTTTTATCTCCGTTACAAAGTGAAAAAAGCTCAAATGTGAATACGAATGGTTTAGCGATAGGTAACACATAGGTGACATGTCGGCTGAAAACACAGTAGTGTCACAAAATGTAGAATACATTTTTAGGAGTAAATATTTTTAATGATTTAATGTTTTGTATCCGTTAACATGGGAGCCTAATCTTGTTTAACCGTAACCATATACAGACATGGGCGAAGTTGTTGGCACCTTTCAACAAAAATTCAAAAAAAAAAAAAAAAAAAGAACAACATAAACAATCTCTTAATCAACTAAAACTGTATACAGCAAGTTTTCCCCAAATCAGACTTTGTGTTTGAGCTGTAAAAGAGTTCATAATTGAAATGATAAATCTAATTAAATTGCAGATAATGCAAAAGCCAATAAATATGGAAGTCTAAGTATTTAGTTGCACAAGCTTTTGCAGACGTCACTTCCACAGTCTACTCACTTCCTCAGCAAACTGCTGTAGTTTTCTCAGAAATAAAAGACATTACCGTTTATCGCCATTTACATTAACCGTATTTACCATTTATGCTCTTTACCATTTGTTTCCTACGCTTGACCAAGTAAATTAAGACAGCAAATTTGAAAATTTGCTCTCCTGGTCAAATTTCTGATGATTTAATGTTTAATTGAAGAGGTAAGTGAACCTCACGTTGAAGTTAGTGTTCATAAATTAATAAAGAAAGTAAAAAGCTCCTGGTGATTTGATGTTGTATAGATAAAAAGAGAGGCACCTTGACACCCTTTTCACCTCATGATTTCTTTTTCTTCAGGTAAGCCAATCAGCTCCTTGCTGCGTTTTACCAATGAACATGCAGATAAAAGACTGGAATTAATATCATAACGTTTTCTGCAGGAACTTAAATAAAAACAACTATCCACTATATCAAACCATCCCTGGAGATTTGTGTTCTTCCTGGATCCTTTAAAAGAAGCCGACATAATAGAGTTTTCTTGAACATCTGGTCCTCTGGTAACAGTAAGCGCTCCCAAAAGATCAATAGCATGACTTCCCTTGATTACCATTTGTGTTTGCGTCACTCTGGAGCAAATTGAAAACATCAGGACTACACTTCTATCTTTGTCTAGTTCAAATAAATGTATTCACCATCTATTTTCACATGAAGAAAAGGACAACTGATCTGGCGGTTTTTCAAAACTGGTTATATCTGCATCAAGTAGGTACAAGAATGATCTCTTTTAAACATGCTTCTTTAAAATAAAAGGACCTGAATATTTTTTTCAGCCATACTAACAGTGTTTTTTCTCCATTTGCTATCAGAGATGCAGCTATTGAAGCTATTGTGTGTCATAGCAACCTAAAATCTTACCGTCGTGCAAAGACGCACCAGCCTCTCCCTCTCCGACTACAACACCATCCCATAAACTAAGCACCTTTACAAATGCAAGCTGTGGAAAAACAACTTGATTACAAAACATACTGTATTTCTCATGGCTCCCAAAATAACACTTCAGCGATGTGGGAACTAAAAGGCAGAGAAACTAATCAGAGGGGCTGCTGGGGAATAAAATGCTTTACCATCTGGTTTTTGATTTGTTTCTCTTCTCCTCTGTCAACAGTTGTGTATTAATGTGGTATAAAGCCAAAAAGGCCTAAAGTAAGACTGATCAAAGACTTTATCAACTCAGCCATGGTTGGGGTAATGAGTTCCTCTCCCCACTGAGCCAGGTACGGCATACACATTGCATCAGTAAAATGTCTTAGATATGATTGTTTTTTACACTTAGAGGTGTTGAAATGTCAAAAACACTATCATACTAATCTTATAGAAGTGTTATGATTAGCCAGCACAGTACTCAGAACACATCTGAGTTCTGATAGTCTCAGAATATATAAATGCATTTAGTTTACAAAACACTTTAATCAGTGTTTGCAATATCGCATTGGCCAGCTTTCATATGAATAGCTCACAAATGTGCAAGAAAGAAAATACTCTTTGCAGAAGTTTTCCAGCACTATGAATAAAGTGAAGGGTTAAAATATTCAATAATACACAGAGCAGTGAAATCTCAGCACGAGCTACCGAGTCACAAGAAATCTGTCCTCTTTACTCATGTTTCCATGTAAATGAACGTGTGTATTAGGTGATAAAGGTTTGTATCACTGACACTCTTCAGGGGGAAGCAAGCACATATTGGCACATATTGGACGTGTCAGGTTCCAAAAGCACAAGGAGGGAGGGGAACATTTCACCATCAAAACCAGGACAACCGGACAACGTGCCCTTTTCTCTCCACTCTCCTCGATGCCAATGGTCCCCAGCAAGACATCCAATGACAGAGCTGCCGTACATGCACCGTTCAGAGATGAGCGATGAGCGATGCGCTACCAAACACAAGCTTCCTGTCACATATGGTGCTAATGTGAACATGCCAACACTCACTGTAGCTGGGCAAACAAGCTGCAGGCCTGAGGTCAGAACAAACTGCCTCGCCATTTGCCTTGGCCAGATGAGGGCTGTGGCTAATCACTGAATTGGAACAGTACAACACCAATAGTGGGGACTGCAATTAAAAGCTCAGATTGTCAAGTTATTAGTCATAAACAAACATGTCGTAATAAAAACATGTCAAACAACTTCCCACTTGAGTGGTAAAGTAAATGATTTACATCCACATATATGTGCTCTTGAAAAAAAACTGTTATACTATAACGTCCCTAAACAAAAGACATAGTACTAGCTGAGAGAAAAAAGCTTCTGAAAACATCCAGGTGATTTTTAATCATTTATTGCAGAAAAATAACCTGCAAAGTGTTTCATACTCACAGGAATGCTCAAGAGTTAAAAACAACTCAGTTATTGGACTGTAAAAGGTGTAAACCTTTGTTTAGAGACCAAAACGACCAAAATTACTCTTCAAACATTTGCCTGTTTTGTCATACAAAATACAAAGTACAAATCTAGGTAGATGTCTGTTTGTTGCACAACACTGGTAGTTGTACGCACTTATGAAAAACAGACAGAGATGCCAGCGCAAACTACAAAGATGCAGACAGGAACAAACTGTTGGAAGACAAGCCTCTTACGCGTAGACACGGCCATGACTAATGGACTTCGGGGAGACACTGCCGAAGATTTTATGTAACAGCAGTTCCTCAGGTCTATTTTTTTGTGTCTATTGTGTTTTCCATTTGCAATTTTAGTTTGCTCATTTTCAAGAGTAAAGGAAACACAGGTCATGTCACCAATAAGGCCATGCTTTTCTTTTTACAAATTATTCTTTCTATGTTTTTTTAACTAAAAACAAAAAGAAAATATCCTTTATCCTTTGCAGGGTCACGGGGGTCTGCCGGAGCCCATCCCGACTCATTACAGGCGAGAGGCAGGGGTCCACCCTGCACAGATCTCCAGTCTATCACAGGGCCAAAGACAAATTGACAAATAATTGTTCCTATTCAATTATAAACTAATATATACAGTCATGTGAAAAGAAAAGTACATGCGCTTTGAATTCAAAGGTTTTATCTATCAGTAACATGAAAAGCATCCTCTGGTCTTTGACAGGTCAATACCTCATATGAACAACATGTCAAATAATATATTGTATGATTATTTAACAAAAGTAGGTCAGAATAGAGGTTTACATGGGCAAAACTAACTTAAAATACACAGATGAACTGCATTTCCTGTCTCTTACCATTGTCTCTTTGTATGTCCTTGAGATATTGGCCACCTTTAATGTTGCTTCAGTTCATTTAGGTTTGCAGGCATCCATTTATGGATATTTCTTTTATTGTTTCTCCACCGCATTTAAGTCCAGTAAAAGTCTGGACCTTGGCAGGGGCATTTAAACATCTTGACCTTTATTATTTCAACCAGTTTGTTGCAGAATTTGTTGGTGTACTTGGGTTCATTGTCCTCTTACATAACTTTATTTTAGTTAGGGCTTTTATATATTTTTTTAATACTGTTACTATTTGTTTCTTTTCTAACCTTACTGTTGCCAGTTGAACCCTGAATGCTCTGAAATCTGGCTTCTTTCTCAGCCCGAGTGTTACGCGTCCTGATGTTGGAGTGAACTTGAAACCTGGGAGGGCTTCTCTTGCAAATATTTCCAATTGTCTCTGTTTAACGTTTACCATGTTGAATGCTGAACTCAAAACTGTTTGTAAAAGGCACCTGATTTCAAAATCAGTATTTGCTTTATGCTTTATGCCATATATGAATTATGACAGAGCTTTGTTTTGGTGAGCTCTGATTTTTATGACCAAATTATATCTGGTACATTTGTACATTCACTTCAGACCATTTTGATTTTAAAAACAATGGTTCTGTGACTATAGTTAGTTATTAGCGCGTTTCCACAAGTTCAGGCTAAACCCGCTGGCGAGGAACCTCTATCAGGGTCTTCCGTCTTCTCAGCCTGTTTAGCCGGCGTGGTGGTAATGCACATTTTTGCAAAAACAGCCTGGCGCAATAGAATAAAGAGAAAAGGAAACACGTAAACAATGGATGCTACTGGTGTTTTTGCTTTTTTTTTCTTTACTTACGCCGCGTTCGTAGCAATTGAGAATAAAAGAAAACTGGTTCAAATGAGTTGTGTTCACATGATTTATGTCCATATAAGCTCGCTGAGCATAATTCAGAAATCCCGATCAGCTGAGACCCTCCGCCAGGAGGTTCCTGTAGGCCAACCTGAGCTCCTCTCCTGCTGCAGAGCTGTTTTTCACCCTGTTCCCGAAGGCCGTTTTACAGGGTCGTTCCTGGTAAAAGGAGACAGAAGCAAACGGCCCGGCTTCAAAAAGTCTACCTGGAACTTCCACTAGTGGAAATGCACCTATAGTTCAGTTGAACAATGGCAGTTAACCTTCACAGTTCATCCACATTCACACAAGACCACACACTAACGGAAAACAGGCCAGAACAAGATGACAGCAATGCCTGATTTTCTTGATTTAATGATGTAAAAAAAAACACATCCTACAAGTTGTATGTCCGGTTCTTATTTTTGTAGGTGCCTTGACGCTCTATCTTCCATTGTTTCTGTTCTAGGTTGTTTCAGTAGGAAAGTCTTTCTTTCCATTGAGTTCCTACTATTATTTGTCTTTTTTTTTTTTGGTGTGTGTGACTGAATGCGCTTCCACAGTAGACTGAATAATGCACAAATCCATTGATGACACACATTGGTTCCACACAGTGACTGAAACTAAATATTAAACTATTCTGATTTGATATTCTACCCATATAACAGAGAAACATGATGGACAGTAAAGTGACTACTGCGCTGTCTCAGGATGTGACTCATGTTGACTACATGAACAGAAAAATATTAGAAGTGCTTCGTACTGCTCTTCACTGGTGTTATCTTACTGCTTTTGTTCTGTGGTTCTGTTTTTCATGTATTTCAGAATTCACTCAGTCACCGCTTTGTTCAAAAGAAACGGCACCACGTATATATTAAAATGCACGTCCTGCATTCTGGTGGATTTTACAGGTTGTTAGACATTTAACCTACTTTTACGGAGCAGACTTGGCCTCATTCTTGGTCTTATACAACGGTCTGAATATCCAAAACAAATCCATGGTCGTTTTATGTCATTGTTGAATATGGATGAAACCGCAGAAGCAAACTCCTTGTTTGTTTGCAGAAACCTGTCAAATAAAGATAAAATAAACGACTTCCCATTTATATTATCGTAGCAAAGTAAACTAGGCAAGGCTTCCAACTAATTTTCCATTGTGTAGTTTCGTGTAACATCAATTTAAAGTGATAAGGGGCTGGCTTTGAGAACATGTAACAAAAGAATACGGTTTTAGCCGAATGTTGACGTTACTTCCTCTTGTTTTGATCGGTCTGCAGTGATGGTTAACTTAACCAGGTCCTAAACTACCTTTGTGTGTGCTTGAATTTGGTGTTGTAGATTAGCAGGAAACTTTCAGTGGTATGAATATTCTCTTGTCAGGTAAAATGTGACAAAACAGAACTGGGTTGACTAATATGTTTACCTGGTAACCGTGCTGCCAACTTCTCCGTAAGGAAAGCAGCTACTGGCTCTCCTAAAAGTCGCTGGACGTCGCTAAACAACATTGTCACCTAAGTTGCATAATTAACACTTTGTATATAGTTGAGATGGATGCTGTGTTGAGAGAAATAAAGACATAAATGTAAAACTAGGAAAGTGTGGGGTCCTTCTCACATTTATGCCTGAAAGCGCCAGCAAAATGTTTTATTATTTACCTGCTTCATTTGCTTAGTCGAGGATTTCCACGGGTCTGAATCCTCTCCACTATAACACAGAGTATTTATAAATTTGGTGGCTTTCTAATATTTGATTGTTAAACACGGATCAATCATGAAACCCGGGCGACTGCAACTTAACATATATGGTGGTTTCAGCATAATAACCTCCAACCCCCATAGGCAACCGCTGAGTCCTGTATCCAGAGGAACAAGACACCCATCACCTCAGTCTAGTCACCGGCGATACAGAGAAGCCTAACTGCAATATGAGCATCTCCTGATGAAGACAGCCTGAAAATAGGTGATGCTGAATCCGTAATTGGACAAGATGCTCAGTTGTGTGAAATGTATGAAGGAGCGTGCATACATGTGTGTGTGCGTGTGTGTGTACACAGGAGTGTGTCAGCTTGTGATTAAAGGGTTTGCAGTGTCATCTACGCCCACAGGACATTTCAGTAACACCAGTGAAATGAGAGAGGGAAATGATAAACAAACCAGGGGTCATTGAGCATGCATGAGCTGCTGCCCCTGGGCTGCATACAGTACACATGCTGTTTTTGAGCCATATTCCTATATTTTCAGCAAATACATACACAATATATATGTGTTGGATCATAACTCCTGCATGAGAAAAACAAAACAGCTGCATTATTACGTAAATGTCATGTGCCGTTTGTTGCGATAACTTTATTATTATGCCGTTTTATGAATAAAAATGAAAGGCACATTGCATACTGCAGAGCTTTGTAAACAGTTTCTTGGTCACCGTCATCCCATTAAATTTAGAGTTTTTGGAAAACGCTGTTGGGGATGATGTCTGTGTAAATAAAGTTTTTCTCATAGAAAGACCTAGTGCTGAGTAAGTAGACGATACGCCTGGCAGATTTATCGTTTTAGTACAGAGGGAAATGGCTTCTTTGTGCTTCTTCAAACCAGTTACCATCTTCATCAACAGCAGGATGGCTCAGGAGGCAGTGACAACACCCCTGAGAAGTAGGTTTAGAGAGTGAACTTGTCAAAAAACAAGCAACAAATTGTTTTACAACCGCGTGTCAAGAAGATCTGCTGTCATGTTTAAGTTTCAGGAAGCTACAGTTATATATGTTCTTTTGTTTTCTCGAGTCATGCAGCTGCAGCTTCATCAACAGCAACAAATGTGTAAGATACCTTGAAGAAAAACCCACTATCACCTTCTTTGACTCTATTCTTTTCCTCTTCCATGCTTGTCCTTGGATATCACCGTTTCACTCATTGTAAAGTCCTCCTGTTGCTCAGGCTTCATGTTTTATTTATTTATTGTTTATTTGGCTACATATATGCACTAAGGACACTTGATTCATTTTAGAAAATTAAATATCCATGTAGAATGAATAAATAAGACACGTAGAGCAGGTTAAAAAAGAAATAAAATAGTTTGGTGTTGTGTACAGCCCCCATATAACCTGCGTGGTGTTGACAAAAACACCAGACCTCTTCGACAAAGGAACAGGAATAGTCTGCACTTCTAGGACTTTCCAACCTTTCCATCGATTTCTGCAGCTGTACGCATATGAAAGTATTGGAGAACCTTCCCGAGGACCTTTCAAATAGACTGATTGATTTGTTGAAGTAAAGTGAACTGAAATGATCCACATCTTGATGAAAGCTTCCTGATTTTGCGCATTAGTTTGTACTCTGCTGCATTTGCCCAGGAGCAAAGGAGGCTCGAAAAACAGCCTCACACAGGTAAAGAAGGGGAGGAAAGTGTTGCTCAAAATGAACAACCAAACAGCATTCACACAGTCAGTCTAAAACTAGGACACTTATGTCTCAACAAGCTCTACTCGTGCAGCATACACTACATTTTAAAGGCTGATTCGTGCCTTTGTTTAAATTTACAAAGCTTTTTATCTGACAAAAAAAATGAATGTCCAATAAACTCAGTCTCCTACAGCCAGCCACGCCAGGACCTGAAATACCTTTTGAATATTGGATAAATTCCCTTCCTGCCGCCTCATATAAGTGGTACATTGGATGAGAGGGTGTTAGTGGGGGCGGGCGGGTGCTAGACTTTATGCTTCACCTCCAGATATTATGCTGTTACATTCTTCGATTAAATCACAGTTGGCTGCTTTTCTCAAACAAGAGAATTTCTCTTAACTTTGTAAAATTATATCATTTGTATTTCCTACGATTCTTCTCTTTTAACTGTCATCTTTTTGAGCTGCAGTCTTTCTCTGACTTTATCTCATTTTAATGGCATGGTACACTAAATTTAC
This sequence comes from Xenentodon cancila, assembly GCA_014839995.1. NCBI lineage: Eukaryota > Metazoa > Chordata > Actinopteri > Beloniformes > Belonidae > Xenentodon > Xenentodon cancila. Next base: position 18,677,364 of record CM026219.1, on the reverse strand, counting down.
TAGAATACACCATTTCTGTGATTTGTTTAACTTTGCACATCATTTGGCTTTTTTTTTTTTTTAGAATTTTGGCATGAATTATTCTGCAAGAAATAATACTCTGTTTAACCAATTTGAAGTAAATTGGTGTTTGTATAACCAGAATTTAAATTATATCCAAAGTTTAAATTAACTACTAACAGCTGGGACTGAACTGTTTAAACTGACTGTTCAAATCTATTACAACAATCATGTTTTAAACACACAACAGTTTCTCAAGCCAAAGTTAAAGTATTTAAACTTTATCAGCTATTCTCAGCCATTTGATTTCAGACTATAGACTCTGCATCATCTCGATAACAAAATATATAAATAACACGGTATGATTGTGGGTTGTTTTTTTATGTTATTCAACTATATAAGTAGTTTGTAGCCTTTTATACTGTCTTCATCGCAGTGCAATAACAACCAAGTACTCTTTATCATTGAAGGAGAAACTGTTTGTTTCTTCATCGCTGGAAATCTTAGATGTTTAAATGCATGTTGCTAACACTTCTTACACTTGGATCAAACTGTCTTCACTCGTTTGTTCATGCTGCATGTGAACGGCTGTAACTGTGTTCTGATCAGAGGTTTGCCTTGGACTTATTCTGTGTTTGTGATCATTTCTGTTCTCTTTAGTGAGCTACTACATAACCTTTTAAGTGATTTTATGTTATCTATTGCTCACATATACAACTCGCAGCCAGGCTTTAACTCTACAGGGCAGACGGATGCTGATAGAAAATAAAAAAGATTGCCGGGCTGTTCTGGCAATACTTTTGGAATCATCGTTTGTCCTTTTTCAACCTTCAGCTAAGTTCATTCAGCTGAGAACTTTCAGCACTCAGCATTCATGCTGCATTTTTATAATCAATGCGTTTTCTAGTTTTCAATGATCTCACCTGGTTTTTGACATTGGTTGTGTGTTTCTGCTTATTTGCTCTCATCAGCAGTAAAACTGTTATTTTACCACACACATTTTACAAAAACTAAACTGTAACCATGCTGTACGAGACACAAGTCACAACTATCGTTTCATCTGAGAGACTGGCAGGCACTGATGAGGCTGCACAGTTAACTAGTACTGAAATACATTTAGATATAATTGTTATTCTGTATGTGTCACTGATGAAAATTAAAGGCTCTGCGTTTTTCAGTTGAACCGTTGTGTGCATCCTTAAAGGCATGGTATTTTTCTCTATGTAGCTCCACGATACAAAGTCTAATGTCGTGGCAGAGTTCTGCACTTTAAGTCCCAGGCTGAGCTCTGAAGAACCCTTTACTGCCCTTGATCCCTAATCTTGTTCTAACCTCGGTAAACAGCTGTGATCTCCTTCTGATGAACAAATGATCTATTTTGTGGTTGGCACAATGAACTGCGTTGTCATCTCTGTTAAGGATTTGACTCTGCCAAACAGAAAGAGCTTTGTTTTTATGAGCAAAAGGCGTGTTGGTTAGTAAGCTTTGATTAATCAATTTAAATTATTAATAAATCCTGATTTTAAGTTATTAAGCTTCATGCACTGAATTAAGAGCATTTCTGATACATACAGCATAAATGCTTCAAAAACCTCCTTGAATTATCAGTGAGTAACAGATTATGATCATGTTCGGTTCTTTCAGGAGAACCCAACAATTCTGTTAGGTGTCCATGTTTACCAACCTATTAATGATAGATAATTGCAGCTAATGCTGCACTAAACCTTATTGATCTAGTAGGACACTAAATCCATTTTCTCAAATCTCATCTCACAGTTCTGAAAACGTATGTCTTCACTGCATCGCGTGACTATGTGTCAGGTAAGGAGATGGAAAGTTACTGTGTAAGGAACGTAGGAGCCTTTTTCCAACATTATATTGACTGGTTGCAAACTCTGCATTTACCGTCATCAGTGAGTCACTTGGGGGAAAATGTTGTATTTCTACAGAATGTCAGGACGTCCAGCAAATAAATATAAATGACCTTGTGATTTCTTTAGAGGAACTCGTCTGTTTTAGGTGAAGTTAACGTGCTGTTCTGAATCTTGGCATGACGCAGGTACAAAAAGGTTTATTGCTTCTTATTGTTGCTGTCAGGTGGAAACCTTCAATCTCCATTTGCTGTCACTTTCATTTTTTCATTCATAATTCAAAAGATGACAGATATTTGATGCCACAGAGCCATATGGGAAATCTTTGGACCTTTTTGGAAAAATGGTGACACTTAAACATAATGATTACGTTTGCTTCTTGCTTAAGAGCACCGATCAGAGGGATTCATTTGACAACATCTGTATATATACTTGTTTTAAATGCAGTTGGACACCATCAGGAAACAACTGGAACCTTTGAAGCGTTTCACAATATGCATACTTGTTGTGTCCGGTCCAAATCCCCTGATGTGCACTTGATCTGACCACTTCACGAAGGATGCATCCAGTAGACTTGTGTAGACTTGAGACTGGAAAGTATCCCAGCATGCATTTCACATCAGCAACTGAGTCTACGGTCCTTTGTGATTTGAATGAATGCACCATGCTGATTTTACACCTAATTAAGCTGTAGACATTTTTCAATGTGTCTCTGACTATCAATTGAGCTTTGATGTCATCAAGCACACAAATACACTGCTGTTTTAATTGCAGAAAGAGTGACGTGTCCTTCAAAGTACATTTTCCTGAGTAATACTTGCCAAGTACAAGTCCAGACTTGGTGTACTTGAAATTGAGAACAGCCCAGATCTGTACCCTGCTGGATCTCTGCTCTCCAACATACACTTTAAGGACAATGACCAGTTTTACAGACAAAAACACAGGTGTCTTTCATTCATTATTGCCAACATCTATATGAAGGTAGTGAAACGGATGAAGAAGCCACTTCTTCATACATGTGACCTAAGAAGTAGAGCACTTCACTGCACATCGATTCAACAAACACCAACCAGCCTTTTCACCACAGAGGATGTGGAAACAACAATCTACCATTTTTTGGCTGTGAAGATGTAAGTTAGAACATTGAATTTAACCTAAAACCTACACAGATAGGGCAATATTGAATTGAGTCATGTCCACCAATGAAAAGTCCTGCACTGCTTGAATATGAATCATTATCAATACCAATCAAAAGCTGCCATGTGTGGACACGTGGAAGTAAGGGATGCCGGAAGGTTAATTGTTATTCTCAGAGAAATGACCAGTGTTCAACAGTGATCAAAGAAACTAGATAATTCTGCTGTAAATGCTTTGGATTTGGTAAAGAAGAAAGGGGAGCTGTGCGAGATGCACTGCACTCCAGATGCCATGACAAGAGGCAACACCACAGAGGCCAACAGCAGCTTTATAACAAAGAAACAGCCCGCTGTAGCAACAAACGAGTCAGTTGAACAGTGACATGTGGAAAAAGCCTCACAGAGATACAAGACATAAAATACTCTATTACCATTTCTTACTAGGTCATAGGTCTCTTTATGATCCCCATGGGCAATTTGTTGTTTAGCCAGCAGAAACACATGCAAACCACATAAAAACAACACACAATAACAAGTTAAAAGTGCACATGAGAAGGACTCATTATACAAAAGCAAGAGCAGCACTGAAGTCTTTGAAGTTTCTGAAGTCTGTTTTTCTACATGTTGGCAGACTGTTTTGTGATCAGATGGCAGCAACATAAAGTAGTTAAAAAAAGTGGGTTGAATCAGACAGGATGACTGAACCTAGTAGAATTAATTAAGATTATTTAGGTTTCCCCATCCTCCACAATACCTATCAGTCAGTTCTTGTTATTGAGGGTCCAAACCAGCAAATTATAGAAAAAAACATATTTAATCAACATGTAAAAAAAACAAAAAAGACTATCCTCATAAAAGTGCTGTCAGCGCTGAAGCTTAAGATAAAAGTGTATTCGCTAATTATCTTTTTTAGTCACAGCATCGACATGTTCGAAAGTCAACTTATCATCAGTATTTGTACAGATGCACAACATCAACACACTGCTAAGTGATTACAAGCAGACAGGCAGCAGAGCAATTCTTTCTCCGTTCCATCATCATTTCCTTTTTCTTAGACGCGTTTATGTCCAGAACCGATGACTCACATCAGTCCAAAAGGTTCAAAGTTCACCCAACTCAGTAATTACACACTGAGAGAGTCATCAGCAAGCTTCATAATCGGACGTCCATGATGCTGGCTTTGGTACTCATTAGTTTACAGCGTCCATGTTCAGCAGGGGGCGACACAATACCTACATTTACAGCACCTACTGTTTTATTGACAGCAGGTGAGTAACAGTTTGGCTACAGTATGAGAATGACTTATTTATTTTTATTTAAAGTAGCAGATTTATTTTTGTGAGACAAATTTTATGCAAAATATTCCAAAATCAGTCATACATCCGGTATTAAAGGTTTAAAATACGTCTCATGATGCAGTCCTGGCTTATGTGTGAGAGTATGTCTGCATAAGCAACCTAAAGTCACATTTCAGCCTAAAAAACCTTTACGTACGTTCACATGTTCTGTAGTGGCAAAAGTTCATTTTCTAAATTTGTTTTTGTGTTTGTCATTGTACGTTTTGCAGCATTCAGTCTTAAAACAGTATGCGTATTGTAAAAATTAATGATAAGGCCTGATAGGGTAGATTGTTCTGAAACTGACCGTGATAATGGTGGAATATATGAAGTAAAACCAAAGTAGCTCGAAACAGCCAAAAAGCTAAGGCCCTCAAGGGGTTAAGAGACTAAGCAGTCTTGGTTTTGGGCCCAGGAACAATGATGGCATCTTTCCAAAGGACCAAATGAAGCTAGAGGGACTGTGTGTGTAAAAGTAAAAAAAAAAAAATCTGCCAGCTGGCCAACACTGTTCCTGAGGATATGGCCACTTATTTCATCAGGGTCAGGATGTTCTCCGCGTTTTACCCCGCGGAAGAGACCCAATGATCTGCTCCTTTTAATCTTAAGTGTTCTGGTCTAATGCAGCATCCTTAAGGACTGAACGTTCCTGATATTAAACAAATATTTAAAGAAATTTAAAATATCTGTACTTTTGCTGTCTATTGCTGTGACTAATATGGGTTTAAAAACCTTGTCAGAGTTCTTAACAAAAGTTAATTCCCTCTTGTACATATTTGTCAGGTTAATCCAAAATATTAAACACCATGTATGATCATTTCCTTTTATTGTTCATAGTTTAGCCTTATAAAGTTAACTGTCTTTGGTACAGTGTTTGTTGCATGCATTTGCATTATTATTTCATTTAAACACAAGTTCAAATATGTATTTTTCAGAGCCAGGCCAATGCATCGATTTCATTCCCTACATTTCCTTTGCAGCACATTGTGAGAAGGTGAACATGTCCACTTCTCCCCCTCATGAACTTCTGGACTTATATTTTAGCTGCATGAGCTGGTCCCTGTCTTCGGGTGTGATTCTGTTTTGAAGTTTTATCAATATGGCGTGGTACGTGGTTTTTTTATTTTCCATTTTTCATTTGTCATGTGTCCATAAACCAGTTTGGTCATTTAGTTACCGCGACGCTTCCTCAGTGTTTGTCTCTTGGCCACGTCCCATTGCAGAAGCGTGATTATTGCTTGTCTTGGTGTGTGTTATTTAGGTTTTGAGTGGTAAAAGAGATTTGTACTAAGTTGTCCTATGTTGCTGAAGCACGTTATTGGGCGAAGCCTGGTTGTCGGTAGAGAGCTTCCCTCTGTCGATGCTCGCTGGGTGGAGCCATAAAGGAGGGCAGCTCGCTGCCCACAAGAGTCTGGTCCTGTGGGTGCAAGGAGAAGGGGTCTCCTGGCCTCTCCCGTTATTGTTTGGTACGTGTGAAAATAAAAGAGAAACTATTGTTTGAAATGCAAACCTCCTCCCCTTCATTCCTTTTTCCACCTGGAACTCCAAGGCCACATTCCAGCTACTGGGCGGCCGCTCGGTATCTCACACACGTAAACTGGAGTCCAACTCATGCGAACGCAGAAAGATAATGTCGCTGATATCTTCCACAGTATCATGCAATCAAAATGAGTCTCCCTTTTCTATTGTTGGAGATTAAAGGCAAGCTCACATATTTAATTAGCAATGGTGTTTCTGCTCATGCTTGCATTTAAAAAAGTTTGTCTTTTGTTGTGGACACACAATGCTGTGAACTATAATACCTGGGCTGATTTAACTATCTATTCTGCCACAATAAAAGTAACTAACAGCAGCATCAACACAGTCTGCCGAGACACCAGTTTTCCTTTCAATTCTTTCATGAGTATAGTAGAAGCTAAGGTGTTTCAGCTGTGTGTCCAGATCCTTGTGCTTGACCTTTGTTTTAATTGCTGTTAATTAAACTTTAATTCTGGCTTTGATCCAGAAATACGAGCCAGTTAAAGCCCTACAACCAATATCCATTTTATATCTAAAGTTCTTGAAAATTATGAGGCAAATCAACTAACTCAAAATGTACATAGAAATGATTTATTTGAAGAGTTTCAGTCCGGATTCAGATCACAGCATAGAACAGAAACAGCACAGGTGAAGGTTATTAAAGATCTCATGGCCTCAGACAGCTGGCTTGTGTCTACTTGTCCTGTTGGATCTCAGTGCTGCATTTGATACAGCTTTGATACAACATTCTTTTAGAAGCTTGAACATGTTTTTGGGATTAAAAGAACCATACTAGATTAGTTTAAATCATATTTATCTGATAGGTTCTAGTTTGTTCATGTCGGTGGGAAGTCTCCCTCATAGCCCAGATGCCTCATACTCCTAGCTCCCTCTTATTTTAAGGCGTGTATACTTCCACGTCACCTTTTTACTGCAATTTGTTATCAAACTGCAGACTTACTTGAGGTGCACAGTTTCCAAACGTTCTGTGAAGATATTTATGTATTTTTTGTCATAGAATCAATCATTTAAACATTGCAGCGCAACGATCTACATGAGCTACATGATCTACATGATCTACATGAGCTACATGATCTACATGATCTACATGATCTACATGATCTACATGAGCTACATGATCTACATGATCTACATGACCAGGTTAAACTGACCAAGAAGTTCATAGATTATTAGCTCATGAAGTTTTGGGGTTAATATACATGTATGTATATATATATATATATATATATATATATATATATATATATATATATATATATATATATATATATATATATATACATAAAGGTGACTGGTATGAGCAGATTCAGTAGACTCTCCAAGACTGCTAAACTTGTGCGTGCCTGCAGCGCTCGATTGCCAGTGCAGAATGTTTATCCTGGGTGGTGGGGTTAAGCACAATCAAGACATGCAATAGCTTGGCATTGGATGGACCTCTGTCCTTGATCATGTCAGGCAAGATGACAGGCTTTAAGCCACAGAACTTCAAAAAGGAACCTCCCTCTGCTGTCACCGAGGCTGCAGGCTCTGCTGCAACAGCTCTTAGAAGTTAGCAGTTATAACTCCCAGACAAAACAAAGGCATGCATTATTTTCAGCTTGCTGTCTGACATTTATTAAAAATTAATATTTGCCTAAATTTGTGTTTCGTTAGATTTTGTTATTGTTTTCATTTTTGCTTGTGCTGGTCAGTGATGGACCAAAAGAATGGATTAAAGCTACTAACTATACAGAGCTCGATATAGTGCAGTTCCTATTTTGTATTGCTGGCTGAGAATGTAATTAGAATTATGCCCTATTTAGTGCACTCAGTCCAATATGAAAGTAGTGCACCATCAATGGTCATTCCATCAGTACATTTACCAGTGTGGCTGCAGTGATGCAATAAATAGTGCCAACGACAATAACACTTGTTGCCTGAAAGTTCGTTCTGCTGATGAGTTCCAGAAACATGCAGAGGACACTGCTATTGTAGGCTGTGTCAGCGGTGGACAGCTGACACGGAGTACAGAGGACCAGTGGACTGCTTTACAAGGACACGTACTGACTTTTCCTAAAGTAACTTATGTGTAATTGTTTTTATTAACATAAAAAAAGTGTTATCTATACTGCAACAGCATATTTCTCTTTAGATATCAATGAAGTATTATTGAGTTAATATTAATAATCTCATTCAAAAATAAGAAAAGATAGTTGTATATTTCCCCTGTGGGTGACAACAGAGAGTTTGTCCAGTTCTCTTTGCAGTTTCGTGTTTTTTCCTTGGCAGCACCATATTTTTAAGTACGATGTAAAAATGTATGTCATTTAGTTCTGACAGTATCCATCACTAAAAACGTCTGCATTTCCATGACAGTTTACACTTACATTCCCTCCACTAACTCTACTTTTATAAAGGTAGCCTTTATTGCAATTGCACAAAACGCCATAGGTCAGATTTAATGTGCATTCACTCAGCAGTGAGCTTATGTTCTGTGAAGTGGGATCATGCAGCCTCCAGCTGCTCAGAGTCTTGATGCAGACTGACAGCTTTGAATCTTCTAGCAAGTGCTGTTCACACTTTGTTTTAAAAGTACAAGAACCATTAGCGTATGGCATCGCTGAGCTAACGTGAACTCGTGTAACCCCTGAAAACCTTGTGATTAAAGCGAGCCCCGTTTAGTTCATCTGGGAATAACCTAGTGCTAAATACGGCGCTGAAGATGCCGTGTTGATTGTGGAAGTAAGAAAAAAAAAAAGTGGTTGCCTTCGAGTCAGCAACTTCTTCTGGAAATTGCAAGTGTTGAAAAACAAGCATCCACACTTTAGTTGTAAGAATGTAAGTAAACATAAACTGTACGTACTGGAATTACCGTCATTATAAAATACTTTCAATTATTTCAAGCACACGTTTGACGAATAAATCTGAATATAATATGAAAGCTTAATTGCTAAGGACCCCTCGGGGGCACATAGCAAATGTAATTTTCTATAACAACATTTTGCATTTTTTAGACAAGCACATGCACTTACAGCAGATTAGTACTCAGGTATTGGAGTGTATAGTCCATAGGTCCTTAAACGTAAGATTAAGATCCAAATAAAGATAAAGGTCTAACAGACACAAAAGCTGCAGCCTGATGTGTGATAATGGCCTCAGGTGGTGAGTCAATGTGCCTAAAGACAATAGAAATGTTCTTTAAGTTGAAGATGTGGTGCTTGCAGAAACTAAAGGACCTTGTGAAGCAGAAGAGAATCTCTTCATGCCTTAAAAAAAAGGTGTATGGTTTTAATACACCTATTTTAAAATGTTCAAGCTGTCAGTGACAAAACTTAGGTGAGTTGTAGGGAATGTGATTTATTTGGGAATTTTTACATATTAATTAAAACAAATCTGTATATGACTTGTTCCAAGTGTTCTTTAATCAACATACCAACCCTTTATTTGAGTGTTTTTTGTGTAAATGTCACACCCTTCAGACCCACCTCCTCGTCTCTCTGCAGTTACTGTGCAGTGGCTGCTTCAGCACTTGCCTTTCCACTACAACATCATTAAAGCACTATGCCATCAATCATTTTCTATTCAGCCTTAAAGAGAAGGGGGAAAAAGTCCCCTACAACCTCCAGTCTCCAGTCTCTGTGCTTCGTACGCATGCATTTCAATGTCAGCCGACGCTGAAAGTTAGAAGCAAGATGAATGAGCCTGATGTAAATAAGAGACAAGTGTGGATATTTCTCCTTACCTTGCTCTCAACCTGTCACACTCACATTGATAGGTTATCAATCATTAAACAAACAATATTAAAATGCAGATTCAAACCATTTGTGTGGTACTGCAGTACTGTTTCATTTTGAAACTTTATCCCACTGACACGTTCACACTGGGAATGTCGAGTGGAAACAGGCTCCATCTTGTCACTATCTATAACTTCAAGCTTCAAATCTACTTTTTCTTACAGTTGTTTTGCTATGACTGGTTTCTGTCATATTGTTGCCATTTAAACCCAATTTGTCAAAAGAGATAAGACACTGTTGTCAAGCCATTAGTCAGCAGCCTTTACAAGTAGAACTGTATTAACATCCAACTCAGTCAGGATACAGCTGATTAGAAGTGGCACATACATTTGCTGGTAGAAGATAAAAGCATTCACGAGACAGGAAATCATCTAAAAGTTACAACTACAGTTTAAAATAGTTGGGAAAAACGGAATAATCAGCTGTTAGAAAGTTATTCTGCTATTTCTATTACGCTTCGGCTGCAGTCAAAGTGATTACGGTCACTTTAAGCTCTTGTCAACAATATCCCTCTCGGCTGAAGTGTTGTCTCGTCAAAGGAATTTTGACATAACTAAAACCACTTCATTCATGATTTCACTTTTATAAAACAGATGAGGCTTGAAAGGATAACCTGTTTAAATCTATCAGCTCCTCAGCAGATAACATATAGATGCTTGAAGCTTCATTTAGGCTTAACTCGTGGAGGCACCTGTCTCCTTCATTACAGGATCAACACTCTTCTAACCACTTTTTGACAGAGGACAGTAGGTTTTGTGGCAAAATATCTTGGTATTTGGAGCTATTTATTAAGTGTCCATGACCCAGCTAGAGAGACGCATCCCCGCAGCATAATGCTCCCCCCACCATGCTTCACTGTTGGTATGGGGTTTCTTGGATGGTGCTCCGTATTGACTATCTGCCAAACACACATTTTAGAATTAAGGCCAAAAAGTTGAGCCTTTATCTCAACAGGGATATTTTTCCAAATGGTGTGGGATTCGGTGTTGTAAGAAAGCCTCTGTCTTGCCGCCCTGAACCAGATCCCAGACTTGTGAAGATAATAACAGAGAAGGAGCGACCGGAGCAGGACAGGAACTACTACACCACAGCCACAGCTGATTTTTATCTGGTTTTAATAAAATAAACATTAAATGATGGTAGATGTATGCCATTTACCTAAAGGCCTAATTCATATGACAACTAAAGCCTCTAAATTAAAACGTGTGCAGATTTCAGCAACTGCAGAGTTTTTCAAGGTTGTTTTTTTTTTTTTTAACTTAAATTATTGAATATTTTCCTCAGTATTTGTTTGCTGGAAGATCACATTAACGATGTGATAATTGTGACATTATGCTGTTATTATTTCAATCTTTGTATTCAAAATAAAATTGCAGTTGACTATTTACATCCACTGTAAACTGAATTAATTAAAGTTAAATACACAGCAGCTTACTCGGCTTCTAATTTGTTCGGCAGGTATTTTCCGAGATGACAAGTCACTGGATGAATGAAATCAAGTTCACTGTGCTAAAACGTCCGTCTATAAAACCTGGGACATTTCACTCAACAGAACACAGACTGGGGATCCACACATCTGCGTGGAACATCTTTAATGCTGCTGACACCACAGTTACTTCATTTAAAGTAACGTCTATAATTTTTGTTGTATTTTATCTATTTCAAGCAAAATTAGTAATCCCTGCATGACAAAAGTAACTGAAACTGCAAACATAATTCCAACACATAGAAGGTCCTCTAGAACCAGACCTGTTCATCTGCATCATACAGACTGCTGCTGTTTTCATCAGAACCCTCTGGCATCACAATCCACTGCGACGGATAAAAGGTTTATTTCCACATCATTACCCAGGACCACGGACTGCAGTGGTGCTTTTCAACTCTTAACTTATCACTTTCTTCAAGTTTAACAAACATATCATTTTGGTTTTAATCTAACTAAACAGTCCTACTAGTGAAACAAAAACAGTTTTTTTTTGTCCCAAACTTAACAAAAAAGCAACTGCAACAAAAAAGAAGCAAAAGGTTTATGAAAAAGGCTGTCCCAAGGTGTTCTTGAACTCTGGCCTCATTTTCTTTTGGACACTGCAGCCGTGAGAGACGGTTATCGGCATCCCAGTATTTTGTGCTTTGAAAGTCAGTCTCAAAACAATAAAAAATGTTCACCATGCCACATCCACAGTATGCAATACAAACGTCTCATCAAAGTTATGATAGTGCGGGGACAGCTCCTAGGTCTTTTACAGAGGAACACAACCTCTCCCTACCTGGTGGCACAAAATAAAAGGGTTTGTTGGCTTTCATGGTGGCCAAGGGAGAGGAGTCACTGGCACTTTTATTGTTTTATTAGTGTATTCCTATTCAACTGACTCCACATACTCCTTTCCATCATTGCGTGCAACTGTTCAAGCTCAATATATATTTCTAAATGTCTTAATTGTCTCTCTGGTGTTTGGGAGAACACCAGCAACAAGTAAGTGTGTCTAAACAGTCCAGATGAGGCAACATCGGCACGATTTGAAATGACAGAACCTATTTTTATCAGTTAATAATGATCTAGTGCAACACTGAAAACGGTGATACCGTAATATTTCTGCTGAGGGTCAAACTGTCAGATTCCCAAAGCGGCTCACGTCTACGCTGCAGCTTTGACATCGTCACCGGCTTGTGAATATATTCGCCAGAATCCACATCTAACATTGTCACAACAAATGTGCCACCTTTGACATATTTAAGAGCCACGATGTGTGTGAGGGAAAAGGCAGTGTTTGGTGTTGTGGTATTGAGAACAGGTTGTTAAGCGTTTTAATATTTTTCTAAAGCCTTAATTGAGACAATTAAGAGGAGGTTTTGTTTGTTTTCTGCTGCCTGAAGGAATTTTACGTGAATGTTTTAATTTCACAGGGGTCTAAATCAATAGAGTCAACACCAACGTGAACACTTCTCCGTGCTGTGCTGGAGGAGGATTTATCTACAGCTCCCAGCTGCAGAGGGACACCGGGAAAAATATGTCATGACAAGTTCATTCAGCAACCTCAAAGCTCCACAGGCCATCAGTGTCACCAAACTCTGCCCTCAACAGTCGCTGGTTACAAATAATTCGTCTTCTAGCTCTCATTATTAGGGATTCTCTCTGTGTACCGACACCGTCAGACTTTCCCCGCTGCTGAAAAGGAAGAAACGGCAGTTTGTTTCCTGCATTCATGTCTTTCTTTGATTCCACACAGCTTTCGCCTTCGATCCTCTTTTACTAAAAGCCGTTATATCTTGAAGCTTTTGCTGATGTCAAAAGTGCTTTACACTCATCTCTGAAAATTACTAAGTGTTAAACTGAGGAGACTTTTATGGGTTAGCCCAGCTAAAATGGTAAGAAAGAAAAAAAGTGTAAAAATTGCGCGCACACACACTGAACACATAGAGCAGATAATTTCCTTTTAAATAACTGCTTTAGCTCAGATACGTTTGTAGGCTCTCTGGTGTGAACAGCTGTCTGGAGGTCATTCCCCATCACCTGCATGGGGTTATGATCTGAACAACTCCAAAAGGCCCATTTTCTTTTTCTGAAGCAACTCTGGGCTGGATTTTACTTTGACGCTTGAGGTCATCGTCCTGCTGCATCATTCAACTTCTGCTGAGCTCCAGCTGGAAGTCACCTAATCTGACATTATTCTATTGGATGTTTTATTGAGCTTGATAATTAAATTTGTTCTCAGTGACGGAAGGATGTCCAGGCCCTGAGGCAGTCTTTAGCTGCTAGACGTGGGATCCTCTTAACTATTTGAGGACTCTACGTTTTGTGTCATCTTGGCTGGCTGTCCACTTCTAGGACAAATATTTTAACTGTCTCAGAATATTGGCCATTCGTCTAACTGTTGAACACTTGGAGATGACTTTGACTCCCTTTCCAGCCTCATGCAGATCAACTATTCTTGATCATAAGTTCTCAGAGGTTTATGTTCGACAAGGTTTGCATGAGCAGATGCTTCCTAAAATGTTTGACTGTTTTCTCAATGCAAGTATCTCTAAACTGCACTGTCATCCTCATTTCATCACCTCGAAACTACTGGCTACAAATACTTTCCATTTAATTAATTAGATTGTCCGTTTACTCACTTTTTCCAGCCGTGCTGTAAACATTTACCGGGTGTGTTCAATAAAGATGTGTCTTACTAACCTTAGGACATTATGTTTGTCTATTATTGTGAGTTAAATCAAGATCAAGTCATATTTATTCACATAAATTCAAAGGGGTAACATATTTTTTTCTTTTCATTGTATATTTGCATTCCATGGTAGCAGGAACTCATAAAAAATAGATTATCATTATTAGTCCATTAAAGGATCTGATGGCAACTCTCTAGGTAAAATTTAATGTCTTAATGTACTTAATTAATCAAATGGGCCTCCCTGACAACAGAGCTAATTTATGCAGATGGGAAAGCATGGCACGGCTCTTTATCACGACTGATACAGTCTCTCTTTTCAGTTTTGTACTAATTCTATCTGACACTGAAAATTAAGTATTATAAGCCATCATTTATCTCAGGAAAATTGCACCTTCTTCATCCAGTGCATAGACAATTCAAGATGCAATGCAAGAAAAAAAAAAGTTGGAAAATTCGATATAAAGGAAGAAAATCAGTGACTGAAAAGAGGAGATAGAAGAGGAGAGAGACGGCGGTTACGTCTGAAAATTTCCAAAGATAAGCAAATGTCTTACAGAGGGATGGTAAAATCCTGGAAGGGTGAATAAGATGAGATTTAGGAAGAAAATAGTAGAAAACCGATGAGAGCAACAGTAGTGGCGACTGTAAGGTAGCAGGATCAAAGCTGTGCAGATGCTGGAAGGAGCCAAAGCTGGGAGTGACAAAGATACTGGGGAGCTGAATGGAGGCACCAGAGCTGGAGATGAGGCTCAAGTCCCTCAGGGTCGCTGTGGCTCCTGTAGGATTTGTGCGCATTATAGTCAACTGTTGAAGAGCAAGCGAACCAAGTTACTCCCCATTCATCACTTCACCTCGCTGTGAAGAACCTGCTCCTCTACAAGGGAGCTTGTTTCACACAAACAATATTATGGTGCTGCGCCACATTTAATAGACTGTCTTTACTCCCACCCAATAAAAACATACATAAATACAACGTAAAAAGTCCAAATGGTTGAAGCTTTGATATTAGAACCACTATGATACTTGTAAAGTGTGTTTTTCATTTCATTCTGCAGACAGCGGTTGCCACCTACTTAAGAAAAGCTTGCACCAACACCCTACACTAAAGGATCATCTTCTGGTGAGAAGAATCACTGTGCTCCGTAGAAGTGGACAGAAATCACAAAAGTAATAAGATGAAGCTGAAGCAGCAAAAACAGAATAGAGAAAGCTGGTTTCAAAGTTTCACAAAACTATTGACTAAAGGCAGAGCAACAAAAAAACTCCGGTCGGTCCAAGAAGCTGCTCTAGAAACAGTTCGAGCTGGTCAGAAGAACAAGCTTCAGTTTGTTGGCTTCACAAACCGAAAGAAAACAGTTTTTTTATATTTTAAAAGTACTCCCCATTTAACAATTGATTATTCAACTGTATATTCAATGAAAGAAAGCTCTCTAAAATAAGGATGATTAAAAAAAATAGTGAGGAGGAACGGTTCCAAACTGGCTGGAGCAAAACAAAGTGTTAAGAGCACTAACAAGTGTGACTTGGCCACCATGCCACTGCCTGCTGGTCTTCAGAGCAGGGTTCACCACAGTTAATGACCACTCCTAGGCCAATCCCAGTGCCTCCTGTACAGCCCAGTGCGCCCGACCAAACTTGTCCTCCTTCAACACGACTGCAAAGTGCTGGCACGCCTGCCTGCGACGTTTACAGTGACCATGACTTAGAGGAATCTACTGGTCAGGTAATTAGTTTTCCCTGCGGATGAAGTCTTCAGCTCTTTAAACTCTGCTGCTTCTGGTTGAATGAATGCGTGGTTAACGTTGTCAGTGGGCTCACAGCCGGCTCGTCCCTCGCACCAGTCCTGTGCCTCGGCAACGCACTTGTTACATGACCGCAAAATAGCTTGTGTCCCCATCTTAGGTGTGTAATTCAACCGCGTTAATAAGGAACCCCTACTTTTCTCTGAAATAAGCAACAATAATAAGTGGGTTTTTGTATTTATTTATGTATTTATTTCCTCTGAAATTACAGCAAGTGTATATGCGCCAATGGGGGAACTCTGGGAAATGTTGGACCTTGAAAATAACTAATTCAGCAAGAATTTTAACCAAAAAAAAAGAAAGTGATTCATTTAGTTACTATTTTGTCACTATTATGTTGTCTTGGGTTTGCCATGACATCCCTTACAGGCTTGTACTATAATCACTGCAGATTTTTTGGTTTCTTATCAGGCGATTATTATAGCCCTTACAGATGAATCAGAGCTATATTCAGCTGAATCTGTTCAGTTATTGTTAAAAATGTTCCAGGCGCTTACGAGAGCAGGATGTGAATGATACTAAATAGATTAGGACGAGAGTGTGTGTCTCATAAAAGCACATCACAGGCGATGGTTTCCCCAAGGTAATTTTTCGTTAACATAGACGGGACGACCAAAAGCATCTTCAGCCTGGGGGGGTGTTGCAGAAGAAAGGAAGCAACGGGCAGAGAGACAAATGGAAACGTCTCCTCTGCAGCTGCCTCACATGAAGTTAATCATCATAAAGGAAGGAAGCGATCAGGAAAAAAAAACTGTGTCACAATCAATTCAATTGCCAATATCAGTAAGTTGTGTTCAGATAATTAAAGTTATATAAAGGCAAGTTTTGAAATGGCAAATAATATATATATATATATATATATATATATATATATATATATATATATATATATATATATATATATATATATATATATATATATATATATATATATATATATATATATATATATATATATATATATAGTGGCTTACACTGTTTGCTGTATGAGTCCCAGTTTGTTTTTGATGGTGCTCTGCTTATCTGGAAACTCTTGTCAATGTTTGAAGGAGCATCAGAAAATTGTTTCATCAATGGTCCATTTTCTCCTCATCACTAAGGCACCTTGTTGATCCGTCAGCCTCTTGCAGAAGTAATTTGTACATTACACACCCATCGCAGCCACACTCATTCAGCAGGTGCAGGAAATCTGGAACAATCCATGCCGTACATTGTTTATTCCCAAAAGCCGCTCTGAGCGACTGACAACCTATAACCACACCAATGAGTGCCCAAAAGAAATCACACGTTTCTTATGAAAAACTGAAAGCGAATTATCTTACCTGGTTTCTACCGTCGCCACTGAGGAAAGGAGGTTCTGTCTTTATCGTAGCTCTTTATTCTCAAATGCAAACCAAACCGCTTTAAAGAATGGGCACAGTTTTGGAAAAAGCTGCTTTATACCTTCAAAAGATGTTCCTAGAGAGGAGGAGACGGCTATCGGCTCGGGCGTCTAACGGGGAAAATGTTGTGCTGAGGCTGATAGAAGGCAGCAGAGAAGCACACCTCGGAGCGCCAAGCCCGTCACAGCGAACTGCGGGGCAGTGCAGCGCCCGGGACGGACACGAGAGGGCGCTGCTTCACACCAAATCAGGAACGGCGCTCCGGCTGCGGCTGGAAGCATGGTTAGGTGTTGAAGAGAGCCTGCTGACCAATCTAAAGTTTATTCACTTTAGGTTTTAAAGAACACGTGACAAAACAGTCTATGAACAAATAACGTTGGGGTGGCCTTACGTTTCAACAGAAATTATTTCAAAGGTTTTAAGTGGGCCTACAGCCAAGCTATAATAAAAATAAAAACAAATCACAAAAAACAAAAGTGTTGCTGGTAAAGCCACATGCACGAGGAGCATCTGTGCATATAACAAATACTGCAAATTCTCATAACGTATTTCATATTTTATATTTAGAATTTCATCCGAAAGAGCAGGAAATAAATACAGAAGGTCTTTTTAGGATTGACTGAGGTTAGAGTGAAGTTACTGTGCAGCAACACAGGGCTTAATTGCATGCTAAAGATTTTTCCAATAATATTTAGATTTAGAGCTACAAATCTTTTTTTTATTTTTACTGGATTAATTAATTGTCCATTGTTCTTAAATATTATTTTTGCTTATTTCTCAACTATAAGTTGTTAGATTTAACCTCAAAACAAAATTCAGTTCAAGTGTATCTGCCCACTTTAGACTAAAACTATTACATTAATAAAATTATCTCAAAACACTTTATCACTGAATAAATGGAAAACAAAAAAAACAACAACAAAGAAACCCTCAAACACAGCATTATGCATGCATGCAAATGCAGATATTCAGGTTTTTAAACATGATGTTGGAAAGAGTGAACAACAAATCACTTGTTTTAGTACATTTATTAGTGCTGGTGCTAGTTAAAGTAGGATCATGCTGCGTTATTTATAGTTTCTGTAGTGGCAAACAGATAGAAGCTTACGCTCTCCATAAATATATTGGCAATGTACTTCAATATAATCACTTTCAGTGAGTAAAAAATGTAAAACATGCCGAAACATAATAATAAAGAATGAAAATAATATATAAAGTGACTCATATGTAAAAATGTGCTTTTTTAAATTATTTCAATCTGCTCTGTACGTTTGTTCAGACAGTAAACAGGGTGAGAGGATGTGGCTTCAGTGGAAATCATCATGATTTATAAAAATAAAAAAAAAAGTTAACTTGTGGTTTTCAATAAGTATGTCCATCCATCATCTATAACCACATAATCCATCTCCAGGGGGTCTGTCAGAGCCTATCCCGACACATAGTAGGTCAAAGGCAGGGGTACACCCTGGACAGGTCGCCAGTCTATTGCAGAGCCACATAGAAAGACAAACATGCATACCGGAGTACCCGGAGGGAACCCACGCAAGCACGGGGAGAACATGCAAACTCCACACAGAAAGCCCCACCGGGCTGGGAATTGAACCAGGAACCTTCTTGCTGTGAGGCAACAGTGCTGACCACTAAGCCACCGTGCTGCCTCAGTAAGTATGTATTTCCCCTAATTTACATCTTTACTAGCAGGCCTCACACACAAACACACACAGTTGTGTTTTCATCTGTGTGTGTGTGTGTGTGTGTGTGTGTGTGTGTGTGTGTGTGTGTGTGTGTGTGTGTGTGTGTGTGTGTGTGTGTGTGTGCATGGGTGGGTGGGTGTGTGTGTGTTTGTGTGTGTATGTGTGTGTGTGTGTGTGTGTGTGTGTGTGTGTGTGTGTGTGTGTGTGTGTGTGCATGGGTGGGTGGGTGTGTGTGTGTTTGTGTGTGTGTGTGTGTGTGTGTGTGTGGGTGGGTGGGTGGGTGGGTTGGTGGATGATTGTGATTCAAAATTCAGGTATCAGAGTAAAAGGTTGCTAATTTGCATTTTTTGTTTTTTTTAATTTTCCCCTTACTTGTAGGGAAGCAAAACTAGTGCTTAAATAAGAAAATAATAAATAATGTCTATGGGTTCTGGAAAAAAAAAAACAAGAGTGTCATGAGACTAAAAAAATGACAGTAAAATAAAAAAAAGTAAAGGAAGGTAATCAGATAAATCTTGAGTTTCCATGGATACATTTATCCTTAGTGTCTTCTGACTAGACTACCTTGTTCCATATTCCAAATTAAGGAATGGCTTCTTTATGACCTCTTTTCCATAAAACTCTGTTGAAACATAGTGGTTTCATAGACTGAAACTTCATGATTACCAGCTCTAAATCTCTGACATATCATATCTCAGTGACCTTGTGTAAAGCTGCCAAAGTCTGAACGGATCTTGTTGAGTGAGTTGTTCATGTTTGCAGGAACATAACAAAGGCATCAACTCAGGGTGATTCTTCACATCTGCACCTCCACCAGTCACCTCCAAATGCAAGTATTTGCAAACTAAATTGCCTGTCAAGTAATTTTGACATGCGTTTGGTGGTTTGCAGCATAAACTCAGGTAGCACGGTGTTAGAGTGTGTACTTCCAGGTACGGCGTGCTCTCTTATACATGGTTCAGGGGTTGTTAAATTAAATTGGTGTTCATATTTACACTTGCATGGTTGCACAAAGCTGTACCATTGATCTGAAAAGATGCATGCTCCATGAAATATAAGGTTGGAATGCAATTAAGCAGCTTACTTAATTGCATATAACTGTCTGGTATGAACACAAATAAAAGACTCTGTGCCGTCTCTGTGGACCATGTCATGGATTTATTATTAAGACCTCAGAAAATTGTATCAAAACAGATAAATAATGCACATTTGCATCCATGAGTTTTTAATGTATAATGTACTAGATATTTTTTTAACAACTCTTTTCTTTTAATTTCACTTTACCAATTCTTGTAATTTGATGAAGGTTTAATGCAAAACTTTAAAGGATACATGTTTAATTTACAGGGTTTAATGCTACAAAAATAAGAAATTCACTTAATAAGAAGGTAAGAGCCCAAATACTTTTCCAAATCACTGCAAAGTATTGTGTGATGAAGTGGGAAAGATGTCTGCTATTATATTTATACTGTAGTTGAAGACACCAACAATTGTCAAGAAAAGTATTTCATTGGCCATAACCTCAGATGACTCTTTGAAAATATAATTTTCTAGCAATGCTTGCAAAGCTAAACAATTCAATTCAATTCAATTTTATATTTATAGCGTCTATTACAACACAAGTTGTCTCTAGGATCATTCCAGAGACCAGAACATGACCCCCAAACAATTATTACATAAACAACGGCAGGTAAAAACTTCTAGTGGAAGAAAAACCTTAAGCCAAACAGTGGCAAGGAAAAACTCCCCTTTAAGAGGGAAGAAACCTGGATCAGGACCTGGATCATAAGGGGGGACCATCCTCCTGAAGGCCCGCCGGGTAGAGCAGGAAGAACATAGAGAAGAGAGACGACACACCGTCAAAGGTACAAACGACAAGATACACTAGTATAATTATCCATCAGCAGCAGAACTAAGACTTCTGTGTATATATGGGTGATATATGGATAGTTGGATCCAAAACAACAGACCACAATTTAAATTGTGAAGAAAAAATGTCACTCTATTTAGTGTGAATGAGACACAAGTGTGAAACACACAAAACCTGTCTAAAGCAAACTTCTTTTGAAGATGTCTTTTAAAGCGGCAACAGACTGACGTAACAGCCTCAGAGCGAGAGGGCGTTGCATCGAATAAATAATGTAAAGCTGTAACAGACACACATAACTTGTGCTCCTGCTCAGACTTCCAATAAAACGTATTTTGCGTAAGCGTTGGTGTAAAAAATGTATTTATGGTTTTTGAATCATGAAAATGTTAGTAAATCACCAGAAAAAAAAAAAAAAAAAGTTCTCTTGTGTCATTCTGATTTACAGTGACGGGTTTTTAAGTTTAAATTTAGTGGACAAAAAAAGCTGAACATGATGTGTAGCATTCTTGAATGTCTACAAGTTGCTGGATTTTCACGTTTGGTCAGCGTTTCAGCAAATATACACGCGTAAACTCATTCTCAGCATCGCTGGAGAAAAACCAGCCTTAAACAGTATTAGGTGTTTGTGCTGTGACAGGGTTGTCAGTCACACTCTTGTTCATGTGAATATTTCCTCATCAGCACCACGTTACCACTTAATTACATTTACAGTGATTTTCACAACAGTTGTAGAGGTTGGATCGAGAAGCAAAGGATAGAGATGATGAGTTGTTGGAAGGAACTTTATTGACAACTTGTAAATATTTATGATGAATGGCACTAATATGGAGATCCAGGGACTAGTTAGTGAACTGGCATAAAAGCTGATGATCGGGATGGAGTTGACAGGTCGCAGGCATATCACTGATGAGGCCTCTGCAAAAACTTGTAGGGATGCGAGGACTAAAATGGCACTGAATTTTAGACACTGGTTATGTGTTTGTGGTCAAAATCAATGGAGAAACACTTGAACTAACTATTATTTAAAAAAAATGTTTGTGTTCTGTATGAAAAACACATTTTAAACCAGCCTTTCACTTCACAGTGACACTGATGTAGCCGAAGGCTCTTTAGAGCCGCAGAGACTCTCCATTGACTATTTCCATCTAGGAGCCATAAGATTAAATATTCTTTCTGCTCTCTGATGTGGGAGGCAATCCATCTTAGAAGTACATGTTAAGTTGGGCATATAGGTGCGTGTTTTTATTATCACAGTAGCTGGCCCTGAATGGACGACAGCACTGTAGTGTGAATGCATGCAGTTCATCAAATAACTACTCAGGTAAAGGGAACACACACACTCACACACGCACACACACTCACACTCACACACACTCACACACACACACTCACACACACACACACACTGCAGCAAGCTGTGGTCTTTGGCCTGTAGCAGATGCCTCAGCATGAGCAATGAAAGCTGAAAAACAAATTTCCATGTCAAACTCACAGAGATTTAGAAATTATTTAGAGAACTAAACTTTATTAGATGAATACACTTAGAAAGGTCATTAACACACATGCAGACTTGGGGTGACACGGACACCATGCACAAATGACCACAAGTTAAAAATTACCATAAAATGTGTGTGTGTCAACTAAAAATCACTGGCAACAATTAATAGAATCCCTAACACATAAACTATAAACCCATTTACACCCAGTACCACTGAGAATCAAGCCCAGAAAAACCCACCAGGATGCTACAATATTTACGGCCTGGTCCAAGAAAAAAACAAAACAAAAAAAAAAAAAAAAAACTACCATTATTTTGTATTCATACATTCTTTATTTTTACCCACTTATTCCAATTCAGGGGAATTGGGATTCTGCTAAACCCTATCCTGGTTCAGGCAAAAGGCAGGGTTTCATCCTGGTCACCAGTCCTTTACCGGGCCACATAAAGGCAAACAACCACACACACACACACACACACACACACACACACACACACACACACACACACACACACACACACACACACACACACACACACACACACACACACACACACACACATGCTTTTGCACTATGGGGGAAGGATGAAGTACCCGGGGACACACGGTAGGACAAACAAAAAGCTGTGCATTTTTGGTTAACTGGACATGTGAGCTTTGGAATAAGAGCCAAGAGAACAGAATGACTCTTTTTTTAAAGATGACATAAGGTGTTGTGCTGTTGTTGTTGACACCTGGGACCGAGCTGATAGTGAGAGCAGCCTTTGGTCAGTGGTAAATGCTGACCAGACATAGCTGTTGCCCTTTGGCTCCACGGAGCCATCCAACCAGGCTCTGCAGCTGGCAGTGGATGGCCGTGGTAGCTCTAGCAGAACGTGATCAAAGCTGCAGCAGTCCTCGTTTCAGCTCTGGTTGGAGTTACCGAAATGACATCTGAAACAAGGTGATCAGAGTGGAGGTAAGGCAACATTACTGGCACTGTTGCCAGTTTCATGTGTAATATACAACTTCTTACCTCTGAAGTCACTTGAAATAACTGTTTGTTACTTAGGTTGCATTATTTTGGGCTTGCTTTTAAAATATGGTTACTTGAAAGAAATAGATGTTAAGTGACCTTCTTTCTTTACAAATATAGTTTCATTTGGCAGTGTCAGGTCACTGTAACTCCCTCCCACAACCCCCAGTGTGGACCGACTGTGATCCAGCTCCCAGAGCCTGGTAGTGCACACCGCACCGGGATAACACCGCACCGGGATAACACCGCACCGGGATAACACCGCACCGGGATAACACCGCACCGGGATAAGACCGCATCGGGATAACACCGCACCGGGATAACACCGCACCGGGATAACACCGCACCGGAATCACCAACCATCTGTGAGTAGCAGATCCTGCTACTAACCTATCAACAATTTTTTTTATTTTTTTTTTATTCTTGTACTATTTCTTGTGTTTTCTGAGCCATTTGAACTGATATTTTCTGTGATATCTCAACATTTAAATATATTATCCTGCAAGGGTCATTCAGTATGTGCTATTGGTCAACACTTATTGCAAGCATTATCCACTCATTAATGTTGTCTGAAATGATTCTAAAAGATAAATGTTACTTTGTTTTTAATTTACACCCAAAGCAAATTCATGTCCAGGTGGTTTCCATAGACTGTTCAACTCTGGTGGAGCAGTTATCAGAGCAGGGACATCCTGAAGACACATCTTTTCCATCTTAATCTTTCCTCCCAACTGCCAAATGGGAACTGACAGAAACTAAGCTCTCTGCGTTTGTTTGTTTTTGCCCACTCCAGGTCAGGATACTGCCCCATCGAGGAGTTCAAGTACCTCAGTTCACGAGTGAGGGAAGACTAGAGCAGGAGATCGATAGGTGAATCAGTGTGGTGTCCGCAGTGATGCGAGCTCTCCAACGATCTGTCGCGGTGAAGAAGAAGCTGAGTCTAAAGGCGAAGCTCTCGATTTACCAGTTGGTCTACGTTCCCACCCTCATCTATCATCACGAGCTCTGGGTAGGGACTGAAAAAACAAGATCGCAGCCACAAGTGGCAGACATTAGCTTCCTCCTCAGGGTGTCCACGCTCTCCCTTTGAGAAAGGCTGAGAACTTTGGTCATCTTGGGTGGGGCTTGGCCCACTGGAATAAGACCCCGGGGAAGATCCAGGACAGGCTGGAGTGACTATGTCTCTCCAGTGGCCTGGGAACGCCTTGGGATCCCCTCTGATGAGGTGGATGAAGTGGCCTGGGAGAGGGAAGTCTGGTCTTCCCTGCTTAGACCCGGCCTTCCCGCTATACAAATGAATCTGAATTTAACTGAATTAAACAGTATTTTCCAAGCCTATCGCTGCTCCAAAATTAAGAAAAACACAGAAGGTAACAAAAACATATTGGTGTTGCCTACTGGACCTAAACCTACTGGATTCAACCAAAGTGAAAGTCAGTACATTTTTTTTGCTTTTTTCTTTGCTGCTTGCCTGGAATTTCTAACTCAAGACATGTTTGTATGAATTCACTTGATGAGGCTGACCTGACTGAATGGTCGGGGAGGCTGCAGCTGCGGCTTTTATAAAGCTGTTAAATACACTGAAGTGCTTTAGTTTGATACGCTGATATTTGCAGGTGTTTTACTATGACTGAAAATAATGTCTGTTTTTGACACCTCGCACCCCATACTGTCCATTCAACACAGGACTTAATACTGATATGTGAGTATTTAACTGCGCATCACATGCCACCATAAAAGCAATTATCCTGCAGTATGAATAAATGTTCATATAGCAGCCCGTCAGCTGTAGCAGAATAAAGTATAAAAGCAGACTGGTCAGTAAGTTACACACTCTCGGGGTATTTTTTGCATATAGCCAATTATGAAATTGTCTGCCTAATATGTACTATTTATTTCTTTATAACAGTCAATGATCTGATGGCATTTTCATTTTCCTTTTTAATCATCTTCACGCCACTTTAACCGATTCACATTCCTCATACTGAAATTAGAAGCGCCAGTTTTCCACAGCCTCTGATTTTACCTTCTTTTTCAAGCTGGATGACGAGATGCTTCAGCTCTCTCGCTGTCTAACTTCATTCCCACTCCCTGAACACTCACGCCACTGCTCTGCTCCCATTTTGTCTTTGTGCTAGAAGGACAATAACGATCTGTGGCACCTGCTAGGAGCAATCAAACTTTAAATTATCTTTCCATGCTATCAGTATGCTTGAAAGGTATCAGCAGTATCTTCTAATGATTTGCTTTACAGAGCATTTCCATCCTCACTTGGCTGTGTGAACTCAGTTTGGTGTAGCTGGAATGAGCTCTTAGGCTGGTACTGTGTGCACTTTCATACACTTGTAAATTGCCTCCTTTAAGTAAATGAGTGTAATTTGTGTCCAAATGTACATTTGCGCAGCAGCTTCAAATATGTAACACTCCTAACTAAAAAGAGGAGATGGCTGGGGCTGAGTTGAGTAATTTAATTTAATATAATTTAATAGATACTATAATCAGTAACTATGAAATGAAATGTAAATTCATAGTGAAAAAGGAGGAGCTGAAGTGAGTCTGAGATATGAATAGGAAGAAGATAACGGATGGATGGATGAATCTCATAGACATTTCATTAAGACTCCAGGAAATTGTTTGAGACAAAAGGATCTATTGTGGGGGGGGTTTTTTAACTAAAACTGAAAGGGACAATCTGGCTTGTTATCAGCACACAATTCATAATCCGGCACACATGCCATGGCAAGTTGCATCTGTCTGTGAAGACACTGTTAATGTATAACGTTTTGCAGTGAACATGTTGCCATTCAGATCAAATCTTCAGTAAAGACTTTGCTTTTTTCAACATAACAATTCCAAACCAAAAGAGACGAACAAAAAGTGTATTGAAGGAGGATGACGAGCAAAGTGGTCTGACTGCTGTTTAGACCTGTCATTTTTAAATGGGAAGAACTTAAAACAATCATGTAAACAAACATGACAGCAAAAATTATTTTTGCTTTCTGTTTTTTCCTTGCATCTTGCGCAGTCATGTTGTAATGACTACACCTTGTGTTGCTAAGCACTATAGCTGAACCAGTGTTTGCCAAAACTGCTGTCAGTTCGTGTGAATGAAAGTGTCATGATGCCGCAGATCAGACAGTAAACATTTCTGACGGCCTGAAATGGGAGTGAGGGAAAGAATTTGAGACAGTT
The DNA here is from genome assembly GCA_014839995.1 of Xenentodon cancila. Classification (NCBI taxonomy): domain Eukaryota; kingdom Metazoa; phylum Chordata; class Actinopteri; order Beloniformes; family Belonidae; genus Xenentodon; species Xenentodon cancila. Next base: position 18,651,088 of record CM026219.1, on the reverse strand, counting down.
ATTCTCAAACTAAGAGCAATGACACAGAAACCAAGACACCAAAGAGTGCGAGAGCCGATGCATCTATTGAAGGGAAAACATTGTTAGTCTTGCTATTGTTACAAGAAACTCCATGGAAACTACATCTTAAGAAACAGTTTATTATGTTTACTACAAGATTATTGAAGTAACCAAGAACGCCAGTTTTGGAGAGCTTGGATGGCAGTTTGGTGTGGCAGAGTGAGCGAACGGCAGAAAGGCCACTGGTGAATGACAGAGGACCTACCTGAGAGCTCAGGTGGATGAGGAGAGTGTTGTAGCAGGTTCTGAGGTTACAGCTGAAGCAGCAAATGTTTGGCAGGGAAGCAAACTGAAGCTTTGCAACCAAAATGTTCAGAAACTAACATGTAAGGGGTGACATTTGTGCCAAACTGGTGCTCAAAAAAACTAGGTGGTGAGCGTACAAAAGACTGAAGATCTGATGAGATGATGAACTGCCACACTTAGGAAGATAACAGAGTCAGGTCGCCATGCCAACAGTGACAAGCACACACAAACACACACACAAGGAGAGGCAGACAGACTTAGCAACCAGAAGAAAAACAGGTAGCAAATCATGACAAGGCCATTTAATGATCAGCATCTTTGAAATAAGCAAGAATGTAGATGAATTTTGTACATTAAACAGAAGCTTTCCACGGCATGTCTGCATTAATTGCAGGTCTGATGTTTCATCACACAATATTTAAATCACTGTTGTCATTTTTAAGTTTCATTATATTTAATTTCGTTTTATTTTTAAGACATATCCCCAAATCTCACATGAACTGTGATGCATGGAATGCAAAACAACATAAGAAATGTAATTTAATAACCAGGTGTGAGTAACATTCCCAACTTCACATGCATAATGCTGCTTGGAAAACTGTAGAATTGCACTAACTGGACGGTACTGAACATGTTTTCTGTGTAAAGTGCTTTGAGATAACGTTTGTTGTGAATTGGCACTATACAAATAAAGTAAACAGTGTAAATGAAAGTAAAAGTTCCACCCCACAACAATCTGAAAGAGTGAAGTGTGTTCGGCAAGATCGGGTGTCGAGGGGGGAGCGCAGCTGTCAAGATGAACAGGAGATGGTGGTGTTGCATCTCATCCCGGATACTGATAACTTCTGCTGTACGAAGTAGTTTTCTTGTTTTTGGGGTTGGTTTTTTGTTTGTTTTTTTGTTTGTTTGTTTGTTTGTTTGTTTGTTTGTTTGTTTGTTTGTTTGTTTTTTTTCCACTCTTGAATGTGCACCAACCAGTGACACAGGAGCTGGAAAAATGTATTCTCCTAAAAAAATATACTCTTAATTAATAAACCAAATAATAAAATAAGGGAAAACTTGACGATCTTAATGAATTAAATCTTGCAAGCCCACTTCCAAAAAGTCAGGACGTTCTCTAGTGTTTATAAATAAAAAGAATTTAATCATTTGTTAATCTCATAACCCCAGGTTTTAATCCCAATAGATCATAAACAAAATATCAGATGTTGAAACTGAGACATTTTACCATTTAATGTAAAACTTTACATCATTTTGAGTTTATTGGGAGAATGGCCTAGAAAAGTAGCTTGAACAAATAAAAACTGGAGGAGCGTTTGCTGGGTTGGTAACATGACAGGGTATAAAAGGAGCCTTTCAGAGAGACAGGGCCTTTAATTTGTCCTGGTGTAGGCTGAACAATCACTAACCTTCATTCAACCACAAATATGTTGGCCGTCTTGCTGTTTGTGATGCTGTGGATTACTGGCCCTACCCAGTGTGGAGCCCCAGGGGAGATTTTATATGACACGCCCCTCTATTGGCGATTTACTGTACATATGCTCACCAAATGTTGATTAGCAGATGCAAAGAAGCAGTAAACTGCAGTCCACTACAAGTAACAGTACTGTGCAAAAGTCATAGGCACCCCTATCAAGGAGCAAACAGAAAATACAATAATATTAAAAGTAGATCAAGCCATTAGCTGGCTAGTCATTGGTCAGTGTTTGATAATTGTTATCAGACAGAAACATCCATATCAGTCGACCTCGAGATGTAATAGACACAAGAAAATTGCATGGTGCTCAAAATAAAATTTCACTACAAGCAAAAGTTGCACAGGACTTGATATTTATGATATGATATGATAATTAAATGTCGTCCTTTTTTATTTACCGTGCAAACATTTGGTCATACTCACTGCAGTTTACATCCCCCAGCTCCTCCACCAACACCAGGAGAGGCGCTGACCGAGCTGTACCAGCGCATCAGCGAGCAGCCCACCCTGAGGCCTTCCTCATCCTGGCAGGGGACTTCAACCATGCAGACCCAAAGACCATCTTCCCAAATCTTCACCGTCAGATAAACTTCCCCACATAAGGAGACAACATTTTGGACCGAGTCTACACCACCATGAAGGCAGCCTACCACTGCTGCACAGAAAGCACCACCCCCTCCCGGCGACCAGGTGCTGACGCTGTCACCGGACACTGTGAGGAGATCCCTCAGCAGGATCAACGCTTGCAAAGCTCCGGGTCCTGACACCATACCTGGTCGTGTACTGAGAGACTGTGCAGGAGAACTCACGGATGTCTTCACAGACATCTTTAACATGTCACTGAGTCAGGCGGTGGTTCCCACGTGCTTCAAAGCAACCAACATCCGTCCGGTCCCAAAACGGTCATCTCCCTCCTGCTCCAACGACTACCGTCCAGTTGCACTGACTCCCATCGTCATGAAGTGCTTTGAACGGCTAGTCATGCATCATATCAAGGCTGCCCTCTCCCCTCCATCAAGAGCATCCTGACCAGCTGCATCACCGTGTGGTACGGAGCCTGCACCGCATCCCACCCACCCCGTCACACGCCTCTTCAGTCTGCTGCCATCAGGGAGGAGGCTGCGGACCCTCCAGGCCAGAACCAGCAGACTGAAGGACAGATTCATCCACCAGGCCATCAGGAAGCTGAACTCTCTCCCTGCTCTTCCTCTGTAGAATTCACAATAAACGTGACTTTGACTTTGAAAATAACAATGGATTACTGAAACATTAAACAATTAAAAACAAATGAAACTACTAATTTGTTAAATTAGTAGTTGTAAAATACCACATTACTCGATGTTCTATCTCTGTGAGTTTGGGGTAGATTTTGTTTAAGTCCTATAGTGAAGAAACGAAGTAAAAAAAATTTCAAAATGATTCCATGTGTTTGTAAATAAGCTTCAATGTTTACATTAATATTCTAAATTACAATTCAAGATTTTCTTCACATGTCTTGACATATTTCTTGACGAGTTTCCAACCATGTCTATTTTTAATTTCCTACATGGAAAAGTGTTTACAAGTTTCCGAAATGCATTCTTTTCAGGTATGTGACTAAATTAGACCATTTTTTCAGTAAGACACGGAATATTAGGAATAATTAACTAAACTTTATATACCTTGAGTCAGCAAATTTGTGACCAATTTTACGGCCTGCTTAAGAAAGCTGTGAAAGCACGTATAGCAGGATTAGTTACACTTGGTTTGATATAGCCTCACCTTCCCATCTTGGCTTGGTGTTAGAAAACTACTCGCTCCTACTTTTGTGCAGCAGTCCCCTGCAGTTAAATTGGCTACAAACCTGAAATGACATCCTAATAGTTGATAATAGGTAATAGGTTGATTTAAGCCTTTCATGTGATATTGCAATTTGTTGGGACTTTTTGGGAGTTAAACTCTGAACCTCGACAAAGCCTGACAGTCTATTAGGTACATTATATTTAAAGCATGACTTTAACAGTCTAACATCAAGATGTGCACTTGTCTTGTCAGCTTCAATGTATGAATGGAGGAAATGCTAGAATGTTCATATGTTCATCCAGGCAACTTACTCCCAACACACACACACACACACACAAACACACACACACACATATATATATATATATATGTGTGTGTGTGTGTGTGTGTGTGTGTGTGTGTGTGTGTGTGTGTCATGTGTGTCATTTGTATGTCACTGTGATGTTATTGGGTCATTGCTACTAAATCAAAGTGAGTAAACTAGTAAACAGCTGTTTTATTGGTATCAGTGCAACACAAATGTCATTTTTCTTTTTACAGTTCAGACGATATACACTTTAAAAAGGAAGGAACCGTTTTTGTTTTGTGTTTTCTGACATGATGAGATGTGAGAAGGGTGCAAATAAAGACATAAAAGTTGCCAATGTCATACGCGGCCATGAAGGGACACATAAAAGAAGGTTATACGGTATGGTGGTACAGTCATCCAGGTCATGGTAATCATAAAAAGCTTGAGTAGAAGGTAGAAGGTAGCTGGAAGGAGTGTTCGGTTTTAAAAGGGCACAAAAGCAACTAAGTAACAACTCCACAAATCAGCTCCTCGGATCAAGACTGCATGAGTGCAAAAATCCAAACGCTGCTGCAGGGTGAACGTACCGTATATGGATAAACGAGAAACCCAATGTGAAGCGCTTTGTGGAACCAGTACAATGTTAGAAAGGTGCTACATAAGTACCTGACCATGTGCAGAAAAGACAAATAGTTTTAAAGAGGAGTGAAAAAAGACATTTATGTTAAATGGAATCAACCAACATTAAAAAGAGGAGATGGGCCCCGTTTCACCTCTCCAGGACTTACCTCCTCAGGTAGAGAATACCGACCAAGACCCACATGGATCTTGGATCCAAAAGCGTGCGACAGGTAAATCACTCAGGTTGACTCAAATACCCTAAAACCACACAAACAGAGTGGGTGGATCACCGGTTCACATTGACCTGAATTTCCCATTAACCAATAAGCCTCCACCAGCTAAAGAACCCTTCAATCATCAAAACAAATCCATTTTATCTTCTATTCAATTATTTTCACTTTTTTCTTTTTTTTTTTTTTTTTTTTTGAAGTGTGCATGTGTATCAGATTTTTGTTATTTTGTTTAATTTTTGAGAATGTATTGTTAAATAACTGCAAGTGCAAGAACTGAACTCAAAAAGGTCAGAACAACTTTGATGGAAAACAGTATCCAGAGTTAGGTGAGCTTTTAGTGGAGGGTTTCAGGGATGACGGGGTTGAACGCCAAGCTGGACTCCACAAACAGAGTCTTGGCGTATGTATCCTGGGGAGTCAAGATGCTGCAGGATGTAATGTAGGCCCACATCAGCTGCATCGTCCGCAGACCTGCTGAAACTGCAGGGTCTAGCCGGGACATGGGAAAAGTCTGGGATGTCCTTCCGGTGGCTCTACACCAATCTCTCAAAGGACTTGACTACATCATCAATAATCTAGTGTGTGTGTGTGTGTGTGTGTGTGTGTGTGTGTGTGTGTGTGTGTGTGTGTGTGTGTGTGTGTGTGTGTGTGTGTGTGTGTGTGTGTGTGTGTGTCGTTTGTATGTCACTGTGATGGTATTGGTAATAATCCTAATCAGTTTGACATCCTAGGCATTTAATTGTTTAAGTGACATAATGATTAACAACTCTTAGTCTATGAGGACTGTTACCTTAATTTCTTTGAGAAGTTTATTTCTGAGTTCCCAGCGGCCCATCAAGATCAACTTGTCTGTTATCACAGCAAATTATTGTTTTTTTACTCTCTTTTAAGGCTTTTAAGGCTTTCCATTGACTTCACTCTACTCTCTAAACTCTGTGAGAAAGATTTGTTTTCTTATACGAGTCCAAGCAAGCCTCCATTTCCACCTTTACTGGAGTGAACCAGCACACTGCATCATCCAGCCATCCCGAGACTGTAGTTATTATGATACAGTTTTGTTTTTTCTTTGCTTATGGTGAGTTATTGTGAATACCTAGCAGTCTTGAATATTTTTACCAATGGAATTTGTTTTAATTTTATGAAAACATAGTACATATAATCACATCAATAAATAACCATGAATTAGTGGAATGGATTTCTTATTGAATTAATTTTATGCTAATAATATTCAGCTTCAATAACATATATCATTGTAAATCTTTTTAACCAGTGTCAATCACTTTATCTTATAACATTTGCAACGTCTCCAACAGCGTGCCACCAGTTGATTCAGATTATTTATGTCAGTTAGTTAAGCAGAAACTTCAAAACTTTGTCATGCTTTTGCTGAAGCAAACTTCTGACCTTCAAGGAAGAATTAAAGTTCTTTAAGAAAACGTGAATCCTAACTGGCCTAATACAAGAAATGAAAAAAGGTTCATGTCCCCCCCAACTGCATGTAAACCCACCTAACAGACATTTTCTAAACTGTACTTTCTGACTGCAACTGTAGACTAGTGTGTCCTACACACATCCCCAAGTCAAGAAAATAAAACTCTGAGAGTCAAGTCATAATTATGAGGGAACCCTAATCCTCAGAACAATACTTTTTCCTTCAAGATCATCAGGAAACTGAGAGCAGGCAGGTTGAGCAGATGGAGCTATGTGGTGAGGTTGTGGTGAGAACCCAAATCCAGGACATCTCCAGGAGGCAGAGATTGCAAACGAAAAAAGTACTTTATTAAACAGAAAGCGCTGCTCAGGCAGGAATTGAACAAAATGAGTACCAAAAACCTTTAACAGACAACAGCAGAAATCCAAAAGATGACTTAAACAAATGCAAAGTGCAAACAGACTGGAGGCTGACAGGCTGACGAGTGCAAACAAATAGGACGGATGGGAACAAGGGAAGTCCAACTATAACTTAACACAAGGACACAGACTTTCAAGATAAAACAGGAAACGGGTCACAAACAATACCAAAACTAAAGAGCCCTGTATGACAAAAGAACAACAAAGTCAAAACCCAACAACAACCCACACCGTAAAAGATAGATGGATATAAGTGGTAATGAAAATAATTGCACAATATTTAAAGTTACTTAATTAAAAGTAATTTTTTAAGTCTATTATTCAACAACAAAGACCACTTGTAGCCAACCTCTATTGGAGTAGAGCAATATACATCTTTCTCTCAAGTTAAAGCTCTTTTCATCTTATAAATGATCTCCATGCTTCATCTCCAGCTCAGTCTTTTGCACAGATGAACCTCAATTATCTGCATCCGTCACCTACATTTCATCACGCACGATGAAAACAGTGTTAGGCATGTTTCTGGTCCACCTTACCAGGCTGCTGATCTGAGGGTTTTGGGGTTTTTTGTTGTTGTTCCCTGATGCCATAAAGAAGTCCACTATGTTCTTAGAAATGTTAACCCTTGCAAGGCGCTAATGGCTAGGTAAAGCCTCTGGGGGAACTGAGGGCCTTGCAATTGTTGAACAGTTGCAGAGATTACAAGAAAAACTTCTGTAAGAAGAAAAATTAAAGCTTAGAATGAAAGAATGGACGAAGATACAAAGGTATATTGGGGGAAGAGATCTCCAAACTACAAAGAGACAGCTCAATGAACAATTTAAAACTGACGAAGTCTTGTTAGACCATAATAGTCAAACATCAGACTGATGGACGAATGTGAGAAGCTTAAAAATTGGTGACACATGTGAAATTGCTGGACCACCAGTTTACTGAATCCAGTTGGCTGCACAGCCATTTCATAATGAATGAATGAATTTATAACTGTTATACCTCTCAAAACAGTCAGGAACTTCACACGGTACCCCTGAATCTTAAAAGCACACAACAGAGCAGAACGCTAACAAAGAGGAAAATCATACTGCAGCCTGCAAAATGTCGGTCAGTATGATAAAGTTTTTATGAGCCAAATCTGAGCGAAAAGAAAGCTGAAAGACGTTTTTTTTAAAAGATCCGAAAGAGGACATGGCTGCAACAGCCCCCTGAATTTATGACATCATTCTATCACGAGCTCAAAAGTCCAAAAGATCCATCAACCAGAGCAATTTATCAGTTACTAATCAATTCAAAATAAAATATCAAATGCTGTTTGATAGTAACCATTTAAACGTTAATGTTCATGCATGGCATTGGTTGCGTTTTACTCCTTCAGTCTTTTATGAATAAACACATCACTTCATATTTCCTTCAACGTTTCCTTCCAATTCAACATTGCTTCCCACTATTTTCTTAAAGTTTTTACCCCTTTGATCATCATTGCTGTCCTGCATGTTTACCCTTTTAGAAGATGTGTGTGTGCTGTAAGTACAATAAAGAAGGAATTATTATTTAACCCTTATTATTACTGTTAATTACAGTGTGTAATAACTGCTCTCTTATCCGGTTGTTCATTTCTGTCTACTTTGTTGTCGCCTAAATAATTTGCATAAAGCAAATTATAATGATCACACAATCTACTTAGTGCATGACAGTAAATATATTCTTCTGCTTTCCTGCAGCCAGCCTATTATTTTGTGGTGTGTCAAAGATGACAGTGAAAGAGACAGCAAGTGAGCTGTTTGGGCTCATGTCATCTAGTGATATTCACCCGTGTAATAATGTGAATATAGGAATGATTGTAAAGGTTGCAGCCAACCCCCGTGACCCTGAATAGGAAGAAGCTGGTAGAGATAATGGAAAGATAATGATGACTGTGATAATGCGGCGTTGTGGTAAGGTTAAAATAGAGTTAATGTGACTTTAACAAATGAATGTCAGTGAGTATGAACATGTACTGTATAAAATTATAATGCCTGAAATGTTGTCTAAATAAATACCTGTTCTTAAAAGAGAAAGAAAGGAGAAAAAGCATACAAGCTCTATGAAAAAAGGATTTAACCCAACAAAAATAGTTTTTCCTTATTGTGCCTGAGAGGAATGAACATTAAAAATCAAGTGAAGGTTGCAAAGCAAACTTTGGAAGATTATCCCCAGACGGCCGAAGATCCGGACCTGGAGGAAAAGACAGCTGACCACTTCCCTTCGTTTTGTGGACGTACTTGAATTGGCTTTCTAAATGTCTTTTGTTCTCTCGGTCACTGTGGACTCAGAGGCAAGCGGGGGAAGGACTTTGCATAAAGTGGTTTTCTTCACTTCAGCACGTGGAGGAATAGAAATGACCGTGTTTCCCTGTCCACTGCTTTTCCCTTCACTTCCAGAGAGAATGACAACTGAGTACCGCTCAGACTTTGATGGGTATGTTGCAAACCTTCTCCTATAAAAACTTTATTACTGTATTTTCTTTTTTTATTGCAAACCATTTCTTAAGGTCCTGTGTCCCTGACTGGTGCAAGATAGAAGTGAAAAAAATGAGAAATCTCCTGCTGTCACCGCTGTCCGTCACTACCAATGATGACAGGCGCAACAGCTCCACCTGCTGTTCGTTTTAACACCTGCAGTCCTGTCCCTCTTCAGTACAGACCTTTACTGTTGCAGAGACCCCATTTATCTCAGGTCTGTGTTATATCGTGAAATGTAATTTCTAAAGTTAATGGTCATTTATCTTCTGTATAAGGTTTTATGTAATTCATTAATTTTTGACAGAGTTGTTATTCTCATATCTATTTACTATTCAAGCACATGAGATGGCCGTGAATGTACACCATTAATGACTTAAATGTAAAATTGTTATAGATTTTCTATTCTGGGACTAAGTATACCCTGCTTCATTTCTGATCCTTTTATTGGCTTCAAATTAATCCTCAGAATGAATGCCAATGATGCCTGTGAAACCTTTATTTACTTACGAGTTCACTGATGTCCAAGTCCTGTGTGAGTCTAAATTTGCATTTAGTTCTTCATCCTAACTACAACAAATAAATACATTTTAAAAATTAATCTTAAGTAAGTGCTTTTCATCTTTAGAATATTCTCTATGTCTTCATAGCGATGGCTCTGCCGACAAACCTTGGGTCCTGCAATTTTAGAGGAAATTTCTGTGACACATAAATATTTCTACGGATTTATGTATCTTTCTGTCACAGTTTCTGCTTTTCTATTTGTGTCCTAATCTCTTACTTTAGTTTAAAATGAGTTTCTAGCACTGCTAAGAAATTACTCAAAAGGAGAGAGACAGCACAGCGGTAAACTGCTTAAGGGGGTTTTATTTAGAAACTTCCAAAAGATATAAAGTAAACTGCAGATATAAGAGGGGATAATCAGGGTGATATGCTGGGAGAGACGGTAGGGGTTATGTTTAGATTACAGCCGAAATCCAATTTTTAAGCGTCTTTTATTCCATCAGAATCATGTTCTACATTACACACACACACACACACACACCCACACACACACACACACACACACACACACACTAACACAGCTTCCTTCATGCTGCAAAAGTTGTATGTTCATCGAGGAAACCTCCTACAACACAGAATAAAAAACTAGAAGGACGACAGGCAGTAACAGACCCTATTATATATATATATATATATATATATATATATATCATCCTGTCTTTTGTACCTTTGACGGTGTGTCTGTGTCTCTCCTCTCTCTGCTCTCCATCTCCTCTTTCTGATCTCCCTTTTCCAGTTCTACCCGGCTGGTCTTCGGCAGGAGGCTCCCCCTTAAAGGGGAGTTTTTCCTGCCTCTGTTTCGTTTAACGTTTTTCTCCCACTAGGGAGCCGTTTATGTAATAATTGTTTGGGGGTCATGTTCTGGGTCTCTGGAAACTGCTTAGAGACAACTTGTGTTGTAATAGACGCTATATAAATAAAATTGAACTGAATTGAATTGCCAGGTTGCTCAGGGATTGAGCATGAACAGCTCTTTCAGTCCAGCCATAAATTTCTTGATTGGATTGAGATCTGGTCTTTGACTTGGCCTCTCCAAAACATTCAAAAACCTTGTTGTCTCTGAATAATTTCTGCATAGCCTTTGCTGTAGCTTGGGGATGTTGTCTGGTTGGAAAATACCCTTCTCCCAAGTCATAGATCTCTTGCAGACTGAATCAGATCATTCTCCAGGATTTAGTGATCTTTTTCCTCATTCACGTTTCCCTCTACCTTAATCCCCAAAGCATGACCTTGCCAAGACTATGCTTTACTGTGGAGATGGAGTGTTTGCATTGATGTGCAGTGTTTCGTGATTACCAAACAAATGGTCCAAGTCTGATGGGCAAAAAGATCTGTTTATGTCTCACCAGACCAAAGAGCCTTCTTCCAATTAACTTCGGAGTCTCCCACATGCCTTTGGACAAATTCCAGGTGAGACTTTATGTGAAACAACCATTATTCAGAAATGGAACAATTTTCATTTCTGAATGATGGCTTGAAGTCAAGTCTTTGGGATGCCCAGTAAGCTGGAAATCTCCCATCTTACGCATTTCAGTGACCTTTTCTTTAAGTGCATGGAGCGTTCTTTGTGTTGCTATGGTAGCAGAAACACTGAACCAGAGACTGGACCTCCCAAACACAGGTTGTTTTTACGCAACAGTCCATCGACACACATCAGCTGCACTCGTTGAGCCCTTTTCACTAACTGTGACACTGCTGGTGTCAACTCGCTGTACCTCTGTTCAGTTAAGTCAGTCACTTTAAAGTAGGTGAATATTTAGGAAAACACTTATTATACACTATATATATGTTTAATTAATTAACAATAGTTTTTAAAAGAAGCTTTTTTAAACCTAACATAGATGAACATGGATAAGTGGGTTTGGTAAGACTATAACACCTGTGTGGTATTTGACTTGGGGTGATGATGCACTCTTAAAGGGGTCTTACATTCACATTAGACAAAGAAATGTATTCAACAAAGTTCACTGAAATGTACTCAGACATTATTTTATATCTCCAGAAACATGTGGATGTGTGGGAAGGGGGGAGTCACATTTGGCTGTTGCAGCTCAAACAGATGGCTGTCTCCATGACAACGCTACAGTACTCGGACTTGTAACAACATGTCCCACTGAGGACGCAATCTGAGAAGACCTGAACACAGAAAATAACTATCTGACCCTTAGACTGTGCAGACATATGCACCCGATCCCTGTGAAAAGACATATTTGAAATAAACATTACTCAAATTGGACTTCCTCCCCCCAAAAAGTAAATCATTTTATTATTATACTCATTTAGGGTCTCAGGGATCTGCTGGAGCCTAACCCAGCTCTCTTTAAAGCAGAAGGCAGGGGTAGACCCCAATATGGTTGCTGGTCCATCACAGACAAATATAGACACATTTTTGAACATTTGATTCACCAGAAAAGAATATACTGTACTGTCTAAATTAAAAATTACACTGTAAACTAGTCAAACTAAGAAAAGATTAAACTCTCACGCATAGCTCTTTATAAGGCTGTGACACCTCTTTCAGGGCTTCCAGGAGATGTTTGATTGGAGTTGAGGATGCCTTCATTCACCTGCTTCAGTGAGCCCAGTCTCACCTGGACAAAGCAGGTAACTCTGAGATTTATGTTCTTGGTTTCTTCGCTGCATTTCACACAATTCAGCCTGAACTTCTATGTGATAAACTGTGTGCCCCTTTGTATGGAAATAGTCACTTCATGCATGTGAATAAGACTAAGGAAATGACTGTGGAGTTGAAGAATAAGCTGAGCACTATTTCCATCCTGGGGGGAGTCGCAGGAGTGGCAGAGCGGTACAAGACACCTCAGTGTTAACCTCACCAACACACTGGACTGGAGCTGCAACTCTGAGGCTGCAGACCTTCGTTTAGGCTGCTTCCCTGCAGCTTTACAAAGAATGTTGCCTGTTTTTCAAGTGAAGAATTTATCAACGCAGCAAGACTTTGTGCATTATGAGTTTAGAATTGTGCATGCTGCAAAAACTGAGCGAGGGGAACTATGCAATATTATAAAGGAGTAATATCTTGTAGGGGTGTGGAAAGATAAAGATTTTGTTAAAGTGCCAACTCGAAAAAAAAAAAGTAAATTTGTATAATCTAAGTTTGTCAGACTTCAGCAGCTTTGCTGTCAGTGAAAAAAGCAGCATCCAAGTGTAAAATAGACTTTGCCAATAAAACACCTCAGTGGCAGATTTATTATTAAAACAAATCAATAAGCACTTCTGGAGTTTAAATGTGATTTATATAAAGTCCATCTCATTTAAGTGGATAATGGGAGTTCAGAGATGTATGCTTTTTTTAGCTCAAGTGCAGAAAGTAAGAATAAAAACAATTAAAAAACAATTTTAAAAAATATCTGAAAGACGCTATGACACGCACAGTTATAAATTGATTAGTAATGATAATGGGGATTTATTTACTTACCTCATTTTACCCAGGTGTACCCCAGTTTAAAATAGTTACTCATTTAGCAAATGTTTTTATCCAAACACAGGTGAGGAACAACCAAGTTAAGAGTTCCTGACAATTAGTGCTGAGAAAATTAAAAAAATACAAAAAGAGTCAGTGCAAAAAATGGTTAAGTTAGGATTTCAGGAGATGAGGCGTTTAAACCATTTAAACATCCTGCTTTTGTTACAAAATAAAAATTGTATTGGTCAGGAGCTAGATGATGACCCAGACATAAGTCAGAGCTAAGCCAGATCTGCCTTTAGGTCAAAAGAACAAGATAGGAAGCTTCTTCCCACTTTAACCACGTCCAGCTGCTTTGGGATTAACTGAAAAGAAGAGAAAAGCAACCTGCAAGTACAAGTAACACTTATATGGGAACTTCTGCAACAGAGCTGGGAAGAACTTTCTGAAGAATATTTGATTTCCTTTGTAATAAGAATGTAAAGTTGACTGTTTATCTGTTATCTCTACTTTGAACCAAAGGTTTATAATACATTTCCTGATTTCTTTTTTTAAGTCAACTGTTTTTGCTCTGCACCTTCATTTCAGAGTAAAAACATACAACGCATAAATGTCAATTAAAAAACTATAAAAATATGCTTTATTTATGCTGCACATCGGTGTCGGCAGTGTTCACCGCTGCTCGTGTGTAAGCAGCGTTTGGCGGCAGATTCTTATTCAACCCTTCAGACGGGCCCTCGCACAGAGGGCGTGCTGGGCGCGGGTCCGACTGTTAAAGCCCACTGTTCCCTCCCTCGGGGAGTTTTCGCGCTATAACCCAGGTACTGATACCGCCATTCACGTCGACCCCGCCCACCCATTTTGCTCCCCATCTGTCTGTATTTCAGAAGAGCTAATTACAGCCAGCCACGGAGACAGTGGCTTGGGTGATTAAGTTAAAGGTATTATCAGCTGCTTTTCTGAGATTTACCACCCTTGTGTCACCCTGGGAGAAGAAACGGGTGCAAGGCGAACCTATGAGGTGAAAGTCAAAGATCGTTTATAACGAAGTCGTTCTCTGGTTTGCCTTGTAAAAAGCGGATAATAGTCTTCGTTTGTTTTCTTTTCTTTTAAGATTCGATAACTGTGATTGCAATTAAAAATATATTTATTAAAACCTCAGCTTGTCACTTTATAAGTTGCCGATTTACTAATCAGTCATTAATATTTGATTATTTTGACTGGAAGAAAAATTATACTTTAATGTGATACTTCATATAATTTCCCTTTGATACATTTCTATATAAGGATCTATGACATATAATGTTAGCCGTATTTAACTGTTATTAAACAGATGTAACCTTTGGAGGACATGAACTTAAATCGGTTTCCATCGCTCCACAATTTCTCCAAGGTGAGTCATCTTTTCAGCTACAACGATCTCTGACTGCGGCCCAGTCAGCACAACTCAGGGAGGCTTGGTCGTGTGGCGGACACGGATGCTGATTGGCTAACGTTGTATGACGCTCCTCGCCAGCGGAGCTGTCATTGGCCGGACAGATCCAGCTGCTGCAGAGCGCCAGAAAACAAGCTTGAGCGGGTGTTGGAGCAGCGCGCCGGCCAGAGTCCGACAGCGGGACCGAGTCGGAGCAGCCCCCAGCTACCGCACGATAGCCCGCTAAATTTGACGAGGGAAAAAGCCACTATGTTGGCGTGAAGAAAATACGCGACGACAAGACTGTAAAGCCCAAGACAGAGCCTCGTTTGAATATTGTACATATTCAGCATCCGAAAAAGGTGAATAATTATTATTATAGTCTTACTGCTGTCTGCAAGACCGTGTCGTGATGTACTCGTCAGCTGAGCTGAAATATCTGAATTAGTAGTTGATTAAAGTTAAAAATGCCTTATTTAAATGTCAGTAAGTTATCGGAGATAATTTATTTCCACCCAGAGGCTCATCTGCTGTCAAATGTGCTCAGAATTGCGGGTTTATTTGAGCGAACTAGCACCTTTACTGCGTTAATCACGTTAACAGACAACTTTATTTGTAATTAAGGTTTAATCTAATACAGTCATTGCCGTGTATAAATGCCTACAATTAGACATTTGCAGCATTGTCAATAGTTCGTGTTATTCAGCTCTTAACCAGCTGTGATGATGGGAAGTAAAGAGTTGTAGGCGCATTAGCCGCTAAGTGCTAGTTAGCTGATGTCCTTTGCGCCAAATTATTCTGAAGCAGTTTTCAGTTTCCACTCAGACTAAAGTACCGACATCACAGCTGCTCGACCACACGAGTCAGGCAGCCCGCTTTGTTTCTCTTCACGTCTTTATGTGTTGGTATTTTTAATCTGAGATGGAGATGGAGGTGGAGTGTCTGGGACTGAAGGACCTCGGAAGTCCGAGGAAACGTTTTACGGAGGATCCCGAGGAAGCTGAGGCCCGAGGTGAACAAAAGGTGGGTTCTGATGGGGTCAGTGTCGGGTTTAGATGGGGCCAGAGTTTGGTTAGGATGGGTTCGGATGGAATCAGTGTCGGGTTCGGATGGGGCCAGAGTTGGGCTGGATGGGGCCAGTGTCGGGTTTGGATGGGGCCAGTGTCGTCGGGTTCGGATGGGGTCAGTGTCTGGTTCGGAAGGGGCCAAAGTTTGGTTCTGATGGGGCCAGTGTCGTCTGGTTCGAATGGGGTCAGTGTCGGGTTCGGGTGGGGCCAGTGTTGGGTTAGGATGGGGTCAGTGTCGGGTTCGGATGGGGCCAGTGTCGGGTTCGGATTGGGCCAGAGTTTGGTTCGGATGGGGCCAGTGTCGTCGGGTTTGGATGGGGCCAGTGTCGTCGGTTTCGGATGGGGCCAGTGTCGTCGGTTTCGGATGGGGCCAGTGTCGTCGGGTTCGGATGGGGCCAGTGTCGTCAGGTTCGAATGGGGCCAGTGTCGTCGGGTTCGGATGGGGCCAGAGTTTGGTTCAGATGGGGCCGGCGTCTGGTTCGTTTGGGGTCAGTGTCGTCGGGTTAGGATGGGTTTGGATGGGGTCAGTGTCGGGATCGGGTGGGGCCGGTGTCGTCTGGTTCGTTTGGGGCCTGCGTGTGGTTTGTTTGTTGCCAGATTTGGGTTCGGATAGGGTCAGTGTCGGGTTCGGATGGGGCCAGTGTTGGGTTCGGATGGGGTCAGTGTTGGGTTGGGATGGGTTCGGGTTCGGATAGGTTCGGATGAGGCCAGTGTCGTCAGGTTCGGATGAGGCCAGTGTCGTCAGGTTCGGATGAGGCCAGTGTCGTCAGGTTCGGATGAGGCCAGTGTCGTCGGGTTCGGATGAGGCCAGTGTCGTCGGGTTCGGATGGGGTCGGCGTCGGGTTTGTTTGGGGCCAGTGTTGGACTTGTGCATTTGATGGAGCTTCTGAGAACTGGCACAATCTGACATGTTCAGCAACAGGGTTGTTATGTTTTATGTCATGTTTTTGTACTCTTTCTCCCTCATTTGAATCGATTTAGCCTCAGTGTGTAGGGATGTAATGTTTTTAGACGTTAATTTTTCTTCTTTTTTTTTAAATATTTTTTTTTAGACATGAATTAAATACTGAAACATTACATATTCCAGCTGTGTTTCCTTATTACAACCATACGACTGTCCCCGTCACAGGAGAACGTGTGCACGGAGAGGAGAAAATCAAGCCCACAGAAAACGCCAGAGTCGAGCATCCCTGTTTTGCTGATGAACAAGAAGGGTTTCACTGATCTGGCCCCAATCACCCCCAGCAAACGCACAGCCCTGACCGAGCCGTGGACGCCCACGGCCAATCTGAAGATGCTGATCAGTGCGGCCAGCCCAGACATCCGGGTCAGAGAGATGAAAAAGGTGCTCTTTAGGCCAATAGAAAACGACAAACAAAAGCCTCCGAGCCCAGATCCGTCTGTGGAAGACACCGAGGAAGACTGTTGTCAGGTATGCAAACTGGAAAATGTTTGTGATTGCTAAAGATGTTTGGACATTGTATGCCTCGATTCTTCCCTAAAATTATAATCATCTTGGAGTTTGCTGCATAGGAATTTTAGGCACTGAACTCTGACATGTGGGCAATCTGAGCGCTTGCTTAAAGTAACTCTGGATGGCAGTGATGCAGAGGGAACATCCAAGTCTCCTTCAAGTGTAAAATGTCCAGTAGAACATCTGTCTTTTTTTTTAATATTTATATATATTCGTGTTTTTTCAGTTTGAAGCTGCGGATGAGGAAGAAGATGTGGAGAAAAAGCCAAGCAGGAAGCAAAAGAGTCTTGGTCTGCTTTGCCAGAAGTTCCTGGCCCTCTACCCTGATTACCCACCTCCCCAGAGCTCCATCTGGATCTCACTGGATGAAGTGGCAACCAGTCTGGGTAAGAACAATACAGGAGGGAGCGGGGGTACTGCCGACCGAAATACCGTTAGGGTTCCACCTGTGACGTCATTATAAGCAATCAAAAGAGGGATGATTTCTGTGTACTCTCATCTGTTCAGGCGTGGAGCGTCGACGCATCTATGACATCGTGAACGTCTTGGAGTCTCTCACAATTGTGGGTCGGATAGCCAAGAACAGCTACACCTGGTATGGCCGACAGCGGCTGCGAGCCACGCTGGAGGACCTGCAGCAGAAGGGACGGGAGCAAGGCTACCACCTCCAGCTGGATCTGGCCTCCGAAGTCAAGGGTGCTGGAAAAGACCACGAAGACGATGGTGCGGAGGGAGACGCCAGCAGCGGTAATAAACACGGATTGGTTTTTACGATGAACACCATCCATCCGGTGTCTATACCTGCTTCTTCCTAGTCGTCTGCAGTCAGACGACCACTGTGGGCTCCAGCGCTCCATCTGCTCTTCTACATCTTACTTTGCCACATCCTTATTTGATGGCGCATGTTCTGCTGTAACTCAAAACTGCTTTTATTCACATCATTCAGCGTGTTTTGGAATAACGTGTTGTTCCTCGGTGGTCGTTCATTTACCTTTTGTTCTTTACACACAGCTGGTGCAAACAGGAAGGACAAATCTCTGCGCATCATGAGCCAGAAGTTTGTCATGCTCTTCTTGGTGTCCAGATTTCAGACTGTGACTCTGGACGCAGCAGCGAAGATCCTCATCGAGGAGAGTCAGGACTCCTCGAGTCACAGCAAGTACAAAAGTAAGAAACCCTGCAGACCTGCCACATGAACCTGAAAGCTTTAAAGTCATTACAAATCATTAAACATGTGTATTTGCAGCTAAGGTGCGGCGTTTGTATGACATCGCCAATGTGCTGACCAGCCTGGGCCTCATTAAAAAGGTTCATGTACCAGAGGAGAGAGGCAGGAAGCCAGCTTTCAAATGGCTGGGACCAGTGGACTTCAGCAGCTCTGGAAGTTCTGGTAAGATCTGAGACAAACTCGCTGAACCGTAGCTCCTAAAGTCACTCTTTAAAAAAAGTCCAGTCAGTAAAATAAGAAGATGTCACTGAAAGTTATGGCTAAACAAGCACGTTTCTCATCAATCTTCCGTTAACTCTTACTGATTTGCAGGGAACACTTTGAACGCTGCGCTGTCTGAACCTACGCAGTCGGTTGACAACCAGGACCTCTACAACCTGAAGATGCCTCATCACGCCGTCTTCGGCGTCACGCCTACGTCTGTTGCTGTGCAGCAGCAGATCAGCTCGGCGCCCGGCAGTCTAGCCTGTCACTTAACGGGTAAGAAGCTCAGATCCCGAAAAGCCCGGAGGTTTGGGGGTTTTTGTTACAGAAAGTCCCATTTTTATTTTTCCATTTTTTTTCCCCCACATTATAGGTCTGCCAAACCAGCCCCTTGATTACTTAACCCAGAACATAGGCAGCAGCGCGGCGGGTCGTCTGCAGTCTGGAAACAGCGCAAAGTAAGTTCACACGAAGTCGCCTGTACTCAACGCTTCACGTCCTCTTGGTTTAAATGTAGTTAAACTCGCCAAGAACCAAACATTTTACAGCAGACATCAACTGTCTGCCAACTCCAGAACCGAAAAACATCACCCGAGGGGGCGGTGCAGGGGTGAGCAGACCTGGTCTGTAGACCCCACCGTGCTGCCCCCCCAGGTGATGTGTTGCCTGTATTGTAGGTTTTTCTCTGTGGTGAAATTTAAAAAAAAACATCTGTCCTGCAGTGAACCTCGTTTTTAATCTCGGTCTGTTTCACTCTCGCTGACATTGTTTGTGCTGGCTGAGTTTACCTGTAAGCATCGTGGTCCTGCAGGTGTTTTCGTTCACGTCTGTTCAGAATTCCACTCATTTCCCTTATTTTCCTGTTTATTTGCTCTGCAGCCATCCCAACACCCTCCTGCAGACTCAAATCACACAAAGCAGCGGGTGCTCCCTGCCTCCATCCTCCACTCATCCCGCTCTCCTGGCCGCTCATTCCCATCCAGAGCGCGTCCTCATCTCACCTTCTCACTGCTTGGCCTACCTGCCCAGCCTGTCCCACCCTTCTGTGGTCACGCTGTACCAGGTGACAGAAAAGCCTGAACAGATCCCTGAAGGTCAAAGGTCACCCATGTTGAACACCGGGGAGAAGAGGAGGAGGGAGGAAAGTGAGGAGGAAGAGAGGCTGGCGAAAAAGAAAAATTCTGGGTTCGGGGAATGGGAGAAGGTAAAGTGGATTTGTGCCATCATTAATTACACAAACAAACCTTTTGAGGTGTGTTATGAAATACGTTGCAGAAATGCAACTTTGACCCGGTTAAATTTCCCGTGTTGGCAGTTTTCCTCGGCGAGTCCATGTTCATTTATTCCAAGTTTTGTTCTTTATTTAACAGTTGAGAGTTGAACCTCAAAGGGAAGTAGCAGAGTCTTCACAGACTGGAAACACCAGGACTCTTTCTGGTGGACAGTCGGCCACTGAGAGTCCGGGCGGCGGCAGCAGCGGCGGCAGCAGCGGCGGCGGCGGCGAGCCCATCCAACCATCACACTACCTCTACTTACCGAACAATGCAGGTATGACGCTGTAAGGCTTCGTCAAATCTCAGTAACAGTGTCTGTGTTGGACTAGCATCTCAAGATGTTACTGGAAATCAAACGCTTCCTGAAATTTGGCCAAATTAGAAGAAATGGAAGTGTGAAGTTTGAGCGGGTGCCGCTTCAGCATGACAGTGATGCATGAATAAAAGCTTTTTCTGCACATCCACAGCAACTCTAGGTTTTGTTTCTTCTCATCCAGGATTCAACAACCTCAACCTGCTCATCTCCTCGGGCCAGACGCCTGCCAGTGTAGCACTTCCTCAAAGTGGTTTGCCCACCGTGACGCTGCCTTACATCCTGGTGCCCTCCGCCGCCCTTTCTCACTACCCCCTGGTGGCCGGCAGTGTGCAACAACAGCAACAAGGCTCTGAAAATCCTGCCAAACTGAGCTTCAATCTCCCTGCCGTGATGCCATCCACCCACTTCATGGTGGGCGCAGCACCGTACAGCTTGGCACCGGCATCAGACATCAGCAGGCTGCCTGTTCCAGTGCCAGCCACGCCAGAGCAGAGAAGACTTCACACAGCAGCAGCAGGAACGCCACGTTCTCCCTCAGGCCCTGGACAGACCTTCAGCTTTAACACCCCAGAGCCAGAACCACTGGTAGGAAGTGATTACTGCTGCACCATGACCTCACTTACACACAGCCGTCTGCTCTAAATGTAACCGCCCATCATAATGATGCCTGACCTTTCTGACCTTTCTGGCATCGAGTCTTTAAAATGTGCCACGATCCAGCTTGTCATGAGGACACGTGCAGCACCGGTTTGGTGAAAGGTTTACCCTCATTTAATAAGGCAATTTTATTTGCATAGCACATTTCATTCACAAACGCAACTCAGTGTGTTCTATAAAGACATTGAGATGAAAGAAAGATGAAAAGGAACATAAGAATGCAAATAAAACGCATAATAAACTCACCAGCTGACTGCCTCCTAAAGTTCTCAGGCCCCTGCTTGTACAGTAGTCCAGTCTGCTGGAGGTTAGGGCCTAGATGAGCTTCTCTGGGTCTGACCCCTGATATTTGCCGAGGTGATTTAAAAAGCTGTTTTAGTTGCAGCCTTGATGCGGCTGCTGCAGCTCAGGTCTGAGTCCATTAAAATTCCAAGGCTTCTGACCTGGGATTATATCTTGAGCCCTCTGGACTTAAGCTGGGGAGCAACTCTCATTCCTTCTATTTTGATTTAATTGGGGAACGCTTGATTGCATCCAGCTATTCACATGCTGCAAGCACTGACACAGTGAGTCTAGTGGACCAGAGCCTTTGGGTGAAAGGCCCAAGTACATCTGAGTGTCATCCGTATGGCTGTGGCCAGCAACACTGTTTACGGCATGTAAATATGACCTCGGGGGAGCATGCAGAGGTTGAATCACGGGGTCCAAGAACCAACCCTTGAGGGACTCCACAGGTCATGGAAATACGCTCAGATTTATTCTCCCCCACGGACAACCAGGAGAGTCTGCTCCTTCCCTCTTACTCGCACAGTCATTTATTTAGATTTTAAAGAACTTTACCCTTTTGAGGATCAGTCATGAATTAAAATAAACCAAACAGAGCAAAAACAGGAGCCACAACAAGCTGTGTAGACGCTCTCATAACTTACAGAACCCCTTTCTCTTCTTACAGACTCCGCGAACTCCAAAGGAAGCCCCGTCTTCTTCGAAAGCTTTCTTCCAGACTCCGGGAAGTCTGGGAGGCCCAGTCGGGACTGTACCAGCTGCTCGCAAAAGAGGTTCAGCGCAGAGGAGACTGGACATTGGCCACCCAGCAGCTGTCTGAAGCAACGGATTGATTTACCAGCGGTAAAATATGGTTAAACAGATGTAGTACTTAGTTTTCTTTTTCATTTCATTCAAAGAAGGCTCGGTATACATTTTAAATGACTGATGTAACTTGAAGTGAATGCTTTCCTTAAAGGGAAACTTTCTGCAGAGCCAAAATCGAACGATTTGCTGAATGAATATCATTTTGTACTGAAATGTTCCATTTTGAAATGAAACTCTTATCTGTTAATGTCAACTGTTCAAATGTGCCTCGTGTTTAGATTATGGGACATTACATTTAAAAGGAAATAGGTAAAATAGTATTGGAGACGTAACACGGCCCTCCGGTAACCGGAGCTGCTCGCTGCTATGTTGTTTTCTCCTAGACGTGATCAAGCTACCTAATTTCTCCCCTTTTGTGTATTATAGCCCAGTTATTTATACTTTAACTAATATATGTTTATTACAGAGACTGTAAAGAAACATGTTACATTTTTTTTCTTAGCACTAAGCATTTAAAGTGAGATGTTTGTTGTCATTGCTGAGCCCCTTCAGATTTTATTACATTATCAAAATGTAATAGTTGATCTGCTCGCTGCTGATTATCAGTTCACGACGCCAGTGGAAATATAAAACTCCCGTGGCTTGTTTCTGTGAGGGGGAAAAGATCACTAAAGCCTTAAATGTTTACATAAGCCAAATACCTACACTTTTATTTACTACATCAGGTAGATAAATGTTGTTTTCTGTTTCCAGTGAGACTTTGCAGCCATACTTAAATCCTGGCAGTGTTATTGATGACTGAAGGACAGTGAACGGTGCTCTCAGGTACTTGAATAGGACCTTTATAATAAAACAGTACTGTAAAAAAAACAAGAAAAAAGCTTTTAATAATCCAGGGGCAGTAGACGGGTTAGGGTTTTGTTTTGTTTTTAAAGCACTGTTCCACAGGTTTCCAGGACTATAACAGGTAGCCTGTTAAACGTCATCCCACAGTCCGTACTCCCGCTTCCCAGAGGAGTTTTATGCCTACGAGTTTCAAATAATCCACTATGCTCAGTGGATCTTTTTACTCCTGTAGTTTTGTTTTGTTTTTGATTTTCTTTCAGTAAATGTCTGTTACTGTTCTCCTCTGAGGCTCTGCGTGCTGTAGTTCAGGGCCAAACTGGTTCACTTCTTGGTTTTCACAAACAAAATAAAAACGTGCGCTTTTTCAAACAGGTTTTGTGTATTTTAATTTCTTACGCTAATTGATTTTTATATACTTAGTTGAAATTGTGGGGGGGGGGTGAAGTTATCCAGCTCGTGTTTGTACAAAATGCAGGTTGAGCACATTAACATTTAGTTTTACTGTAGGGGAGGGTGGGTGCTCAGACTTATTGACGAGACAATTGATAAGACTTATTTCTAAAAAACCAAAATCCACAACATCCGTCAGATGACGTCAGCTACCAAAGGTTTATTGATATAAACCTTTGGTAGCTGACGTCTAAAGACGGACTACAGAGGGAACTGCAAATACACGTCTGGCTCCTGTTGTCTGTTGGCATTTAAAGCACTTAAATGAAAAGAGTTTCAGGCATGTAGGTTATTAAATCTCCAGTTCTGATAAAGTACAGTGTTTATGTCAGAAATAAAACCACATGAAGTTTTCATCTTGATGGATACACTTGGACGGGTGACCAGTAATGGTGGGTTTTATTTACAGCCGAAGTCCGAACTGGGAACATCGGACCGGAGTTGACTGTTGACAACATGCAAAGTGAAAAAAAACGTATAGACTGGAAGATTTTCCAGTGTTTAGTTTGTTGATGTGAGTAGAAGCTGCGGGAGAGCTGGGAAACAATTACACTTGTTAATGGCACTAAGAGCTCCACAATCCTGGTGAGTCAAGAAAAACAGATTTACAAAGACTTTCCTGCTATGACAAGTAAAAAAACCATTATTACAGTCCTGTTGTACGTGTAAGAGTTTTATTTAGTGGAAACCAGCATTACAACACGAAACACCAGCAAACAAAGCTAAACAGAGCTTGTCCATGAATTATGCAATCATGCACCACAACCGTGTTTTTCCTACTATCACATGTCACAATGTCCCATCAGGGCGCCAGACACGTGAGCTGGTTGGACGGGACCCTCTGCAGAGACGTCCAGGTTAAAGTCCCACCCTGTGACCCTCTGCAGAGACGTCCAGGTTAAAGTCCCACCCGGTGACCCTCTGCAGAGACGTCCAGGTTAAAGTCCCACCCGGTGACCCTCTGCAGAGACGTCCAGGTTAAAGTCCCACCCGGTGACCCTCTGCAGAGTCGTCCAGGTTAAAGTCCCACCCGGTGACCCTGTGCACCTGTCTTCCTTCCTCTCGCTGCCATTTAAATGTCTCACTTTCTTGATGCTCATTTGTAAGTATTGTTCATATTTCTAACCTGCTGTTCAAAGAACTGGCAATAGAAGTAAAAAAAAAATAAACTCCCGTTCAACACACTCTGGGAGTCCAAACTAGAGCGTCTGAATTTTTTAGTATTTTAATTTAAGTGTGGTTTTATTCTAGAAATCAGAGACGGGCTTGTACTGTCTTCATGCCACTATTTAATTGATATCATTTGTCACTATAGTTTAAAAATGTCTGTCATTGCTCCTTGGACGGACTGCGACAGTAAAACCGTGAACATTGGAGTATAACCAAACCATCACATCCATTCCTGTCTGAACAGCTGGGACGGAGGGACGCTGGACGGGTCCCTAATAAATCACGCTGACATCAAACAGTCACTGGCAACCACGTGCACTCACGTGCAGACTCATTTACAATCATTATTTGATAAGCTAATGGACAAGTCTTTGAAGTTTGAGGGGAAACTGAAGCCGATCCCTGATGTAAACCCTCAGAGGTCTGACGTCGTGGCCTGTGGTTTGGTTCGGTCTTGGTTTTTTCTGGTCCCTCTTTGAAGCCCCTGGTCTGTGTTTAATTGTTTTTCTCTGAACTTCCTACATGTGGATCCTCCACCAGCACTAACTTGTAATACAAGTACTTAATCAGAACTGTTTTACTGTTTTGTTGGTTTTTTTACCGGAAATCTCTGATAATCTTGGAAAGATTTTGCCTCTGTGCTTCAGCGGCTTCCCGCACCTCTACAGATTACCACATGTCACCTCATTCCCTTTTAAACTTGGTGATTACCAAGACAGCCAGTCTTATGTTAATACCATTCAAATTAAAGTAACTTGTTAATGTTCCAGTTTCAGTGTGACTTGGATTATTGATTAAAAACATGTACTATGAATGAAAACATGTTAATTTAGATGAATTTGGCCTAATTTGACATTCTGTCCATATCTCATGCCAGTCTATGTTACATATTTGGAGTGTCAGAAGAAAATACTTTTTCATAGCTATGTGCTTTTTAATTATTTAGGAGACACTTGAACCCAAAGATGACCAACGAGGAGCACAGTGGAGGACAGTATTTGGTCAATGGACTCTTAAACGTGTGAGCAGAGGAAGCTTTAAGGGGACCACAGTCTCCTGAGCTACTGCCACCTCTGCATGGGCCTGTCTTCAGCCGTAATGTCCCAGATCTGACCTGATCATAGTTCATCTGGAATACAATAAGTACTTATTCTTTCAAGTTGATATATTTCTCTTTGCTTAAACATCTGCAGTGATGACAAAAGTGGGTTTAATTACATTTACTACTTTTCTAGGCACATCTCAAGCTTATCCCTTTAAAAAGTGTTTTTAAAGTGATTTTATTAGGTACAATAGTCAAAAATGATATTTCACTTTGCCCAGACGAAAAACTTTTCAGGTTTCAGGTTTTACACCAACAAATTATATATGACATGGATTCAGTTACTTGTGGCTCTGGTGCATCATCTTACAGCTTTACAGTTTAAAAACCTATTCACCTAATAATCCATGCAGTATCTTTTATGCTTTGTTTTTTTTTATCAAAAATGAAGAAAAAAGTCTATTACACAATGTTCCCAGTAGGGGGCAGGAATGACTAGTTTAAACTAGCGGTCATGATTTAAGAATTTAAAATCACTAAACTGTATGTTATGATTTTATATATATATATATATATATATATATATATATATATATATATATATATATATATATATATATATTTAGTGTGTCTTGGCAGTTGGTTTATTATTCTAACGGCTCATGATGGGAATCTTATCACACATCTCTCGCCAGTCTTCAATGAACTGTGATATTGTTTCACAACCCGTTTTCCAGCCACCGAGCATTTACATAACGGCGCTCAGGGAAGCCGCGTAGGAATGCTTTTTTTCTGCCATTATTTGAATATACCTTCAGCAGCGATGCAATCGTGCATTTTTTCCGACTTCAGTCACGGTGGAAGGCGGCAGCGAAGGCAGCAGTGTTGCGTTCACGCCCCTCGGAGCTCCGCCCTCCACCGAGACGGCAGATGTGTAGTTTATGTGGCGTGTTGCTTCCAGTGTAGTAAAATCCGTTTCCGAGGCAGAACCATCTGTTACACGTTTAACACTTTGAGCCGGATCTCTGGAGTTCTCACACCGGGACCACTTACGACGATTGTGTACTTTAAGGTAAACTATCTGCATTTGCTCCTAGTGTGCGTAAACGTTTAATGTAGACTTTTGTTCTCCGTTTTACTTGTTGACCACTTTTACTAATAAATGTGTTGTGTTGGTCAAGGAAAAGTGATTTCACATGTGATTGTAGTTTGTACACGTGAGAGATTTTTTTCAGTTTAAATATATTGAGAAATAATTAGAACTGACTATTTATTTTTGTTTGTTTTGTTATTTCTTTTGTGAACAGGACTACGGCACATTACATGGATGTTTACTCAACATTTTAACATCGCCTTCGCAATTATTTCTATTTCTTACTGATAATTTACTGATCCATTCGGCGAAAGAAGATAAGAAAAATGCAATTAAAATAACCTGAAAATTATGAATGAATATCGAGGTGGTGTTGAATTCCAGAGTAAAAGCTCATGAATCCTTCTTATCTGAGGAGTCTCGCCTGAGTGGAGCAGGACCAAGAAACATCTCAAACTCTTCTTTTCATGGGAAATAAGAAAAACCAAAAAAAACAAACGAATACCTTTTTTTATTGCTATCAATCACTTGTGGGTTTGTGGACCTCCACGTCACCTTCAAACCTTTGAGGCTCTCTTAAGCTCTGACCTGTTTTACATTCATTAATTTAACCGGGAGGAGGACAAAATAATACAATTAATACTTTCTTTCCATCTGTGTTTACTTTCCAATTAATTAAGAATAATAACACTTTATCTGCAAGTGTGACATCTCTCCAGGCTGGCGCTGCCACTTTGAACCTTTTCTTACCTTTTGTTGCATTTTAAATAAGAGTAAGTCTGTAATTACTGACAAAGGTAGGAGTCAGTGGCTGAGTGCATCATGTGGACTCTGTCATAGTAAGGTTGCAAAGCGGTATTTAACAAAGTAGTTGTTTGTGGCCTTGGTGGGACATACATTCCTCGGGGTATTAGTCTGCTCCTGCTGCAGGGCTCAGCCTGTTTACCCAGTTCTGTTTTTGTTTTCTTCAGGGGGCAATTTGTGGCTTGGAGCGGTGGCTTTCTGTTTAACCATATCCTCTGCGGTCATACATTTGAAAGATATTAAACCACATGATTTTAACGTGACAAATATTTAAAAGGTGCTGCCACAGGAATGAAGCCGTCATGTATGTGATTGTTGTGGACATGAGCATGAGGGAGTCCCGTCTGGCCTTCGCAGACGTCCCTGTCAGATCTTAGTCATGGACTGCAGCATGAAACGGGCTCTCTCATCATCTCAACATCTCTCCCTAGAAACAAACGCAATGCCAAACTGGGGAGGAGGCAACAAGTGTGCAGCATGCCGTGGGACAGTTTACCATGCCGAGGAGGTGCAGTGTGATGGGAAGAGTTTCCACAAGTGCTGTTTCCTCTGCAGTAGGTTCATCTTTAATATCATCAATGGGGACTGAAGATATTTTGACTTACTGCCGTTTTATAACGTTTTTACAAAAACTTTTCTAACATGAGTAACCACTGACTTTATTACTTTTTCATATTAGGATTTCTTTTTTAATTTATACAGGCCCTTCCCTTATTGAATATGTCATGTGATTCAGAATGCATGGTTTTACACTGTATGTGGCTTTACAGGAACTTCCAAGTATCCGGAACTGGAATGTGGAGTTTGAAGGAATTTATGCAAAGACACGGTTGTTTCATGGGAAGCTTTGATCCAGTGATGTCTGAATTTGCATTTTGCTTGATACTAAAAGGTGCAAAGCTACTGTGTCATCATGTTGTATCCCAGTCGCATAGCGGACTGTTTTAAAAATCCTTATTAAAAGGAGATGCATTATTTTACCTTTGTGGCTTAAAAAAAACTTTTAAAATATGTTGTCAGGACTGTTGCAAAAGTTGAAAAGGTCAGCTTATCAGTGCAATAATTCACCACAAGTGAACGTTTCAGCGTCAGATGACTTTTCCTGCCAGTGTTGCTTATTTCTTTACTTGGAAGAAACCGGCTCCATCGGATCGAGCGTTTTCCTTGAGCCTGGACGGTTAATTATGGAAATTTCAGGCCAGCCACAGGCAGCTATTGCATTACCCTGCACATGCTGTATTTAACAGGCGTATGAGAGGACATCTGCATGAATGTTTTGCTGCATTGGTTCAGGTTGCAGATAGCCAGGACAGATGAGGGTCAGGAAGCAGGAGAGTGAAGAGCGACTCCTAAACTCTCGTTCACCTCTTCGGTGTGTTTTCTCTCACTGGTCACAGGGTTGCTGAGTTCATACTTCTGTTATTGTCAGTTTGCTGAAGGGTGAAGCAGCTGGGGACCCTCTGAACCTTGTTGACAATTTGAAATGAGCTTTTATGAAGAGAATTGAATTCATCTGTCATCAAGAGAAGACCAAACAGTCGGAGCCACAATGAGTTTATTTTCTTGAGCAGTTCTCTTACAAAGGCAGCTTTGTCTTACACTCAAGTGGAACATGGTGATCACAGGGACATGATGTCTTTGGTACTTCCTTATTTCCACTGGTTTGTCAGTTTGTCTCTTTTTTGACATTGACAACTTTTATTTCTTTGTATAAAGGATGAAAAAAATGTGCAGGATTCATAATACGGGGCTTCATACGACTATGTATTCTCTCTCTGTCTGCGTCTTTTTGTTAATACTGAGTTTCTCTGGCAACACCTGAAGATTAAGGACACAACTGTACTTCAGTAGAGGCAAATGAGAAATACAGTGACTAAAAACAGAAAAAACATGAACGGTTGTCACAGAGAGAGGTGGGGAAACGTACAGGTCCACGTGTCAGTTGATGAACAAGCATCTTCTCACAAGCAAATGTTGGCCAGATAATAAAAAAGCGAGAATGGAGACATCGCCGCTGCCATGCCAGTGAAACGTTGAACCATTATCAGACAGTCACACAGTGAAGGCCATTATGTGGTGAAATGAAGTAATCCCAACAGCTCTGTGCTGTGCAAGCACGTGGCTGCTGCTTTTGTTTTCTCAGGCTGCACGTAGTCGACCACGTAGAAACGGGTTATAAAGCTCTCTTTTCTAAAACCGAGTTGCTCAAACTAAATAAAACCAACCTAAACACCTGTAGCAATGGTAAAACGTGTAGTTCTTGCCCTGTTAATATAGTTTTAACTTATAGGCTTTACAGACATTGGGAGAGAGGGAATGAGACACGTGACAAATGTTTAAAAAAAAAAGAAATATATATATATATATATATATATATATATATAAATAAATAAAATTCACAGACATAAGATAATGCTTGTTGTGTTTGTGACAAAAAATGAAAGACGGCAACTTTTTTATTACATTAAGGAACATGGCAGGAAGCAGTGTGCTTCTTATTAAGGATCTGGATTAAAATGACAGAAGTGGTACGTCTGGTTTAGAAGCTGTATTTATTTGAAATCTATGAAACATTTAGAAAGAGACTTGATGGCAAAAGTGTGAACAATAAAAACATTACAGTCATTGTATCTGAACTGTTGGTATCTAGAGGATCTTGACGAGTCCAATACTGTTGTTTATATAATCAATGACTTGTAACTTGAAAAGGTCTGAAGTGTAAACTTGCGTAAGAGGCAAAGTTGTAGCTTCAGAAGTTTATGTGAAGAAGATACTTTCAAATTCACTAAAAGTTGTGATCAGAACGGCAGCTGAACTACTTTTAGTTTTCCTGTTGGTTGTTTTCGACCCTTTCAAGCCTCTAAACAGCAGTTTAAAATCCAGTTTGGAGACACATCTGTCTCGTATCTCCATCGTTCCAACGCGGCGAACGGCCTTTAGGATTGACAGCTCAGCTTCCACTCCTAATAACCTTTCTTAAATATACGAGTCGCATTATACACATTTACCCAGAAATATCAGTGTTTTTCCAGCACATATCAATCAATCCATATGTTGTTACAAATAGTAATCCAATCACACTGATCTGTTTGCTCAACGGCCTTCGTCTGTCTCCTCAGTGGTCTGCAGGAAGAGTTTAGACAGCACCACGCTGGCAATTCACGACCAGGAGATCTACTGCAAGTCGTGTTATGGGAAGAAATATGGCCCTAAAGGCTATGGCTATGGACAGGGAGCAGGAACACTCAACATGGATCGAGGAGAACGACTGGGAATCAAGCCGGAAGAGTGAGTTGGAGCGCTACACAATGATTGTACAGTACGCGGCAATCTTTTATGTAATTAATCAGGACTGTCTGCGCAGCTCTGTCGGCTCATTTCTCATAAATCATAACTTAATATCACGCTATGTGCTCTTCTGCATGGCTGCATCTCATCTGAACTCCAATTTAAGCGCTGCAGTGTTTCCATTTAAAGCAAGTGAGGTGGAAAATGTGGAGTTTAGAGTCTGGAGCTTAACTGCGTAAGCTTGGCACTCCTCAGCCACTTTATTGACTGCTTTGCCATTAAAAACGTCCAATGCAACACATATAAGGTCTCAAAGTCTGTCCGTAAAGCAGCATTCATATTTATACAAGCGGTGCCATGAGGCTGAAGAGGTCACCGATCCCTGCAGCAGATTCTTTGTAATGATGTTTATAAGATGTGGCTGCTGACTGAGGCGGGGCTGTTGTCCCTAAACATCACCCGCTTATTGTGCTGGGCTTGATGCATTTCTCAAAAACAAAAACGGCTTCACAGTGAATCATAGCTGTTGTAAAATGCAAACACAGTCCGATTGTTTACTTCTCCTCTCTGCCCTCCACCACTATAGAAGCTTTTGAACTTTGCCAGGGAACAGAATGTCGCAGTAATTAGTCCGTCTTTGTGAGTGGTAGGAGGAGAAATATCTGTGAAGGTGTCCTGTTACTGAGCTTTTATTCACAATCGAGTTCACAGCAGCATTCCTGTAATAACTCGGTGCACTAAATCCATACAGCTTTGTCCCTCCCAGCATCATCTTTTGTTCTTCACCAAAGAACCGGTAAAGCTTTGAGAGTGCAGAAACCTCGGTGGCAGCTTTAGCAAACATCTTTATAAACTCCAGCTTGGCTGAAGCAGTTACCAGCCACGGTATAGATCCAAGGACAGACGGGTCAAAGTCTGACATTCAGAGTCGTGATGAAGTGTGAAGTAACCCTGCAGTCGAGACCTGCTGAGGGACGGCTCCGCTTTCTGGAGTGTGTTTGCTGTTTCCTTTTACATATGCAAACAAGTGGGAGAAACACAGCCACCCACACCCCTACCCAGAGCTTTTAACCTGCCCTCCCTGTTTGCTGATTATAGTTGGGAAAGAGTTTACGTAACCAGAAGGAACCAGCTCGCGCTGCTCTCCGGGGCCTCCGGATCCACCGGGGCCACCGGGGCCACCGGGGCCACCGGGGCCGGCCGTCACCCTGTTCCAGGGTGGCCTGCTCATTTTCACCAATAATGTCACATAACTCATAGAACAAGAGGCCAGTTATGTGGATTTATTTTTTTCTTTTAGGGTATTTAGTTTTTGCACAATTTCATGTAATTGAAAAGCTATTTCAGTATTGTGTACATATCGATTATAGCATCCATTGATGTTTAATTGATTCTTAACTAAATCACACACTGTACTGAAGCTATTTATTACAGATGTCAGTGTTTTCTGTTGTATTTAGTTCAGTACTAGTAAATCTTTACCAGTTGGCCAGAGACTTTCGATGCCACATGGTCTTTGTGTAAAAGAGTTTTTCGATAGGTAGAACTAAGTCATGGTGTGACTCGCAGATTGATTTGTTCATACGTTGCAGAACAATCTGCCATAGCCTTTATGTATTTTTTCCTCTAGGACTCAGACACACAAACCCACCACCAACCCCAACCCGTCCAAATTTGCCCAGAAGTTTGGAGGAACAGAGAAATGCCCACGTTGTGGCGACTCCGTCTACGCAGCAGAGAAGATTATGGGAGCAGGCAAGGTGAGGATAGATAATATTTGGAGAATGTCCATTACATTTTTAATTATAAAAAGAGCTCATATTTCTGGTTTTGTCAAAGCAGCCTGACTAAAGAGGGAATTAATGATGTATCTGCCATGTCGGTTGTAAAGTCAGCTTTTTATCTTATGCTGATTCACCAAACGTTGAGAAATTATGTCCTCAAATGGAAGAGTATGATTTTGATTTCAGATCTACTCTTAAAAACATGGTCCGTCATCTCAGAGCTGTTTTTTTCTTTTTACACTGATGACAACAAACTCAATCTCTTCCAGTTTCAAGCTGCAGTGTGAATTCAATATAACGGATACACAACGTTTTATTCATTAAATACAGTCTCTGCATGAAAAGGGGAGTGGTGGCCTAGTGGTTACAGTGGTGGGCTTGGGCGTGGAGGACCCAGGTTCAAGCCCAGGGCTGCCCACAATGGTAAATCACTGGGGGCCCCTGAGCAAGGCCCTTAACTCCCAGTTGCTCCCCGGGGCGCTAGCAGCCCCACTGCTCACTAGTGAAACTAGTTGATGGGTTAAAAGCAGAGACTAATTTCGGTGTGCATCGTACATACAGCGTGTGCACGATGTCCACACTGACAAGAAAGGGAAGAAAAAAAAAAAAAAGTCTTTGCAGACGTCAACCCAGGAAGTGCTGGTTTCTTAGATCCAAGTATCAGAAACCACACGGGTGGAACTGGTGGTGCTCAGTGCTGAACCACATGCAGGGGTTTGGTTCTAATGCGAGAACACTGGTCCTGATGTTTCCTGAGTGATGCTGCTCCGTCACGTTCACACAGGAGCTTCATACCAAGCTGCTCTCGTTCACCCGAGGCTGCTCCGTCGTGCTGCTTCAGCGCAGAGGAGGTCACCAGACTTTGAACTTTTGATCCGTTGGATTCAGATGAACATTTTTTCTTAAACAGAAGAAAATCTGTGACTGAGATTAGTCGCCCACATTAAATTTCTGTAGAGGAGAACATTTGTGGTCAGAGGATTTCTGCTTTACATAAAGATGGGTGTGGAGCATCTCCTGTATCCGATGGCTTGTGGGTTCATGAACAAGCTGATTTAGCGCAGATGATGTAATCATCAAAGAGTTCATCTGTTTCCTTGTGGGAGGAAAGACACCGTTCACTGGTGAAATCACAACCTGTAATTTTCTGTGGAATTAGGATGTACTGACATGCCCCAAGCTGTGGGAAAACAAGTTTCTTTAATGGGTTTAATGAGATGAAAGATGAGAAATGAGAAACATCTGGACTTATCATATGTAAATCATTATTTTTCCATTGGTTTTCTAAAATTGTACACATCTAGTAATAATAATAATGCACAGATACAACATTAAAAGCAGGATTTTATGTGCTTCACCCGTTAGCCGTGGCACAAGAACTGTTTCCGCTGTGCAAAGTGTGGCAAGAGTCTGGAGTCGACCACTCAGACGGAGAAAGACGGCGAAATCTACTGCAAAGGTGAGATCAAGTGATGTGTGTGCCACGTTTTCCTGCAGTATTTTTAAATGTCATAGTCTAATAATTCACCGGAGAGCAGTGGTTGATTTCTCCAAAACCTGCAGTCACCGAGCATCAGAAACACAACACCTGACAAAGCAACAAAGTGAGTCAAATGGATTTGAGTGATACATTTTCTCACGTGAAATGGGTCAACATTTGAAGTAGGTTAAGAATCAGTAAACAATATTTGACTGAAAGTACAGAAAACAACTCGTGATAATTAATATCTGATTAACTAGCTGTTAAAACACCAACCTAGTTTTTAAATCATGACACACTCAACCACTTCCACACTTTCATTGCTGAAAGTGGCTGTGAGCAGAGCTGGATGGACTGGCTCTTGCCCAACGAAACCTTTTGTTGTGTATGTGGGACCCACAGCCGCTAGAAAAACCTGTCCAACCAACAGCTGTGTAGAAACGCCTCCAATCAGACCTCGACAAATGGTTTTGCCACAGTGAGGTGGAACAGTTTGGTCTTCAGCCACGTGTGAAATCAGACAGATGCTTGTTAATGTGTTGGTGAAAGATGTGCAGGTATGTGGCACCTTGGCTCCAAAGGCTGAGCTCTGCTGCTGCTGCTGCTGCTGCCAACCAGTGGTTTTGTCTCAGATGGATCACTGTCCTGTAAATATATCCTGCTGGGGCAACATCTGGATGTCATTGCAACATTTTAGATTGAAAGGAAAAAACTGGACATGTCATGTTTGTAAAAGGAAACTAATTCAACTTAAAAATGAATAAAAATCCAGTAGTGGAACCCAGATAGTTCAAATTCTGCACGAAAAAGGTTTACCTTCACATTTTGATGCACAATAAATGAAAGAGGGGAAAGATTTTAGTGGACCTATGCTTGTGTTTTTGCTTGGCAGAAGAGGATCAGAGAAAGAAACTTTCATGGGGAGCTGCTTAGACTGAGGCCACAGAGAAGTGACTGTCATCTAAAACAACTCAAACCTCTAATCGTTTGAAGCAGATGTTATATTATGAATTTATACAATTAATTTTGCTGTAGACAGTTACACTGACTCGCTCTGCATAATTTGATCCAGTCTGTAACATGGTCCTTTTTTGCAAAAACACAAACTGCTCTGCGGTAAAGTACATGAAGTTACCAGCTTTCTGGTGCAAAAGGGACATGGAATAAATACATCACAACTCCAAATCAAAGGCGGTGGGGGTAGGAGGATGGGGGCTTAAACAGAAAACTAATTAACCTGAATGGAAAGTGATGTATATGTGGCTTCAGTTCATCTCAGTGTAACTGAGTTCAGTGGTCCGCGGTGCTCCAAATGCCGTATCATTGTGAAAATCACGTTACATAATCGGTAAACGTCAACAATGGACCACATTGTTGACTGCATTTCTGCTCTACTCTACAGGGGCTTCTATTCACAAGTCTCAAAGGTTTTCTGCCAGTAGACAGAGTAGACATAATGCGGAGATATTGTAACACCAGAGAGAACACGACTCCCCAACTGCACAAACAACCTTAGACTGATGAATATCTGGTAGAGTACACACTCACTGCTTCCTGTGAATGAAAATAAGTGCTACTAATTGAAAGATGTTTTAGCACTTTGCTGGTCTGAAGAATTGAGATGTGCTTCCACATAAGATGGGAACACTTTAGAGGTCCTTTGTAGAATTGATGCTGCTCATCAATCTGGGAAAAGCACAAAAGGACATTTCAAAGCAAGGAATGGACGCTCCAGAAACTCAGCCCAGATCGTGCAAGGATAGAAAGGTTTATCGGTTTTCATGAGACCAAACTGGAGAAGCAGCTCTAAACTACACTTCCTGCCCCATTTTAGTCCTGTGCTTCACTTTTCTCTTATTTTCTGTACATCTGTAAATGTTTGATGGGAGTGTTCAATAAAGACATGAGAAATAATGATCGTGCTCATCTATACTGTAAGACGGATGAAGATCAGGTCATTTTTTCATGATTTGCATTAGTGTGCTGAGATTTGCTGCCATTAATCTGACATGTTTTGGTTTTAATTATACAAGAATGCAGTCATGAGGCAACAAAGTCTGCAGCTTGCTGATGTTTCCTTGTTTCCTTTGCAGCATGTTATGCCAAGAACTTTGGGCCCAAAGGGTTTGGTTATGGCCAAGGAGCCGGGGCTCTGGTTCATGCTCAGTGAAGCCTCATCAGGATCGACCTACAACCCTCACTACCATGAAAAGTCCTGATTCCCTGCTTGTTTTCTGTAAAACCTCCCTCAATGAAGTGCTTTTATGCTTACATAAACAGGTGTTGTTGTTACAAATCAACACATGAACAAATGTTCACATTTGACTGTATTTTATTATTAAAGCCATTAAAACTGAACCATGCCCATATGTTTACATCTGAAGCGGAGTTACAGTGGTGTCTGAAGGTGGGCAGAGAGGCACTGGAGATGATTATGTGCTTTGTTTTTTTTCTTCGTCTTCTTTTATTATCCCATATGGTGAGGTGACAGGGGAGACAGACTAAGTAGTTTAGGCTGCTGGAAGAACTAGTGTGGACTGAGATGTTTCTGAGTTTGTGAATTGTAGTCCTGGATGAGCCTGAAGCCGTGAACTCTGCCCTAAAAGAACAAAAACATTTCGGAACACAAGTTTCTAGTTACGGTTATGAAACGTACAGCCGTCATGAGCTTCGAAGCACACAAAACACAGCTGCGGAGTGTCGTCTTTGTCAGGCAGCAGTGACGTCGGTGGTTAACATGATGGACATCTGAAACGTGGAGTGACTCCTGGACCGTCCAAACTGTCTCCTCCTGATGGGCTGGGAGGCCTCCACGTGATAAAGCCTCCTTTCTTCCCCTGTACATCTTTTGCATGATCACATTTTCACTTTTAGAAAACAAATTTAAAAAAGAAAAAAAAAATTGCTGTCTTGCTTTAGGTTCGTAGTTTCTTTGATTTACAATTTGTACATCCAGTGGTATAACAAAGCCAGCCATGTTTCACTCATAATTAAAAAAACAAAAAACACTTTTGAACGATAACAGAATCCACAAGCAGGAAACATTCAAATATTTCACACACTTGTACGCCCAACTGAAAATGTTGCCCCCTACGTGTACTTTAAAAGAAACTGTGTGCGTGTAATAAAAATTAACCAACATAATGAAGTAAAGTACTTAAGAATACTTAACATTCACTATATACAGACACGTAACTTGCTGGGCTGTCACCGTGGCGACCACAGCGGGTCAGACGGTGACTGCAGGAGCCCAGCTGTCCCAAGCATCAGACATGCAGTGGAGTTTGTTGACTGGAGGAAACGGTGGGTACATGGGGTTGAAAAGCCTATAGACAGCAGTGTTGGACATCACTAAACGCTACAGTCATATATGGACTATAGTCACTGGAGCTCGCCTTCCTCCTGCATCGTTGGAAGAAATCTCCCAAGACCATTAAGAGAAAGAAAAAAAAAAAAAGAGGAGCACCTTCAACTAACACTGATGAAAAGAAGAAAATGAACAAACAAACAAAAAAAAAAAAAACTGTGTTTCTGTACAAATGCACATTCTTAACATCTCAGTCCATCCTGCTACTGACTGCAGGGTCCAGAAGGAGAGTGATGGGAGGGAACCGCGTGGTTGAGTCCCTTCCCTTTTCCTCTCTGCGAACAATGGAAGTGTCAGTGTGAAGCACACCTGCTGGGCCTTCTGTTCAGTAAAACAACAGATAAACAAACCAAGAACTAACAAACAGAAAGTTGATCAGTGCAATATTGTAGGCAGACAAAAGGACACGAAACAAATAAGACTTTACAGCTTCTGGAGAAGAACATACATGGAATGAAGCCTTCCTGTAAACTCGTCTTTCCCTCTGGCGCTCTGCTTTTCTAACGCTGCTGTTAATAAATACACTCACTGTACCTGTCTATGGAGGTTTAGAAGTAACGTTCACGGGCTTCCACGTTAAACAGCTATTTCTTTAATAGTTTCTCATAAAACCTACTCAGCTAAAATGATGTGAAATGTCAAAAATGACGTCTAGAACATAGTTACTTTATCTATAAATAGTTTTAAAATAAATATACCTGTATCACATTGTCTGTTGGATATTTTGTGTCAGGTTAAGAGTCGTCGCTGCTGAAGGAGTCCCGCATCACGCCACCAATCCTATCATAAATCTGCACGATAACAGTTTCCAGGTTATTACTTTGCAGAAACAAAAACACGATGCAGCTTTATGGGAGTGGGTGAGAGGTGAGATTCCTCCAGCAGTAACGCAGACAACCCAACACGTTCCTCTGATAAGATCAGCAACATTGGCAAGTCTTCATCAGCTCCACTCAAAGTTCATCATGGTGCAAAATCAAGACGATAAAAAAAGACATTCCCTTATTCCTATCGCACTAAGAACCAAATTCATGTTTTTTAAACACTTCATTTGCTTCTCTAACCACCACAGTTTATAATCACAGAAACATCAAAGTTCCTGAACTGATCAAAAACATCAAATACGTACAGGGCACATCGACAGGGAGACCATAAATAAGATTTAAAGTCGGGAGGAAACGGAACCACACTGCCTCCTCGTGGTGCTGCTACGCCTGCAGCTTCAAGTCTCTGGGACAAACAGAAGAGCTTTTATTCCGTAACTCTCACATCCGTAAGCCTCTCTCCTCTCCGTTGGTGTTTGGCAGCAACGCACCGTCCAAAAAGGCCAGGAGAGGAGGTGGAGGGGTCAGATAGTACAACACGAATGAAGTCTGATGATGATAGTAGTAATAATAATAGTAAGAAAGGTGGTGGTGGTGAGGGCGAAGGGGGTGGGGGTGATGGTGCTGCCCCATAACTGCATGCTTGTCCTGCTTATCCCCCCCAAAAAAGTCTTTGCCCCCTCCCCCTCCAAAAAAAAGAACAGCAAGCGCTCCCAAGAACAGAATCGCTCAGATATGAACGCTGATGGGGAGGGTGGGGAGGGCTGGAAGGGTTGGGAGGGTCATCTTTCCAACCCCTCCAGCCCTTCTGCTCCCTTCTTTATCTCTACACCAGCTGGTAGCCTGAGCCGGACGTCTGGTCGTATTCTATTGTGTACTGCGTGGTCCAGTCCACCGTCACGGGCCGGATGAGGCCGCAGCAGCGGATCTCGAAGAAATCGATGAGGTTTCTGATGCAGCCGTGGCTGGAGAAGAAGACAGGGAGGAGTCACTACGCAATGTCCTGCATCTGCTGTTTTCTGCATTTCACTGGGTTTCTTTGTTAATGCAATAAAGGCTTTTAAAAACTTACTTGAAGGGGCTCTCGATGGATGTGGCTGTGACTTTAAAGTGCTTGTACCTGCGAGCATTCATCCTTTCGTTGGTGGTGATTCCCAAAGCTGCAATCTACAAAAAATCAAATAACTGTAAGTACAGCTAAAGTCTGTGTGAAACTGACCCAACACCAGTTATGAAGATCTACTTTTGACTGAAGCTCACGTCCACAAACCGAAGGCTTACCTGGTAGAGCTGACACATGATGAGCACAGCCACCCACATGAAGTGGAAGACGCTGTTGAGGAACATCCAGAACATCCAGGGCGAGCAGGAGGCGATCTGGGTCAGGTAGAGCCAGAAACCATCCTTGGCATAACTGGTGGCACAGTGGATCTTCCAGTCTGGGTGGAAAAAAGGTGAGACGAGCCAGAATGTGACCATGAAAACAGAAGTAGTGACTGGTGATTTAGGCCTATTTATGCCTGAAAAGAGCTGACCGATGATGGACTGATGGGCTCATCAAATACATAAAACAATTCAAATAAAAAAAAAAAAAACGTTTCTACTTACAGCAAATGCAGCCGTACATCATCCAGCAGATCATGCAAAGCAGAAAGAACAGATAGCCCATGAAGTAGCGGTGATTTCCGCTTCCTGAAAAACAAAAACGGACGTCATTTAGTCGCGGCACATCTGATGTTCTGCTCTCATCTGAACACTTTGCTTTTACGTTTTCTGCCACCTGAACTGAAGGGAAGTGAGGAAATTCCTGGAGAACTCCAAGTGACTTGGAAGAGGACGTGAAACAAAATTACTTCTAATCCAGATATTTTGTTTAAAACAGCTGACTTTTATTTTGTCAGTAAGATACGACCTTTATAAAAAAAAAAAAAAATCTGAATTTTATAGTCCTCCCATGTTTATCCTCACACACTAAAAACAACATTTATGTTAAATGTGGATTTTTTTTAGGCTGGGTGAATTTCACAGCAATAGCAAAATTAACTAGCTGATGAAAGCATGTTTAATATTTACCACATATACCTTCAGTTTAACCTTCTAAGAGTTAGTAATGAATGCAAAGTGCAGCTTTAGTCATTAGATCTGCAGATGTTCACTGAGACAGGGTACCGCACTATAAAAGAGCCTACGTTTGTTTAGACAGGTAAAACGCTTATTTTCAGTCACCTAAGAGAGGAAGCACCAACTGTTTGTTCAAGCAGTTTCCTCACTTTTACATTTCATCCTGGCCACATGGTTGCAAAGCGAGGAAGCGTTTCAGCCACCGTCATTCCTTCCTTCCCCAACTGTCTCCACTCTGCTCCACGACAACAATCAACTACGTTTCCCGCATGACATCATAACAGAGCAGTTTTGCTTTGTTTCCCTCCGTTTCCCCCCAGCGTTGGGGCAAACACTCTGCTGATTTGGGTTTACGTTGTCCTTCACATCCTTCACTAAACTGCCACCCATTTTGTCCAGGATGTTCGTTTTAACCCAAACTAAAGGTGGCCTTGTTCCTCTGGAGGGTGCACCAAGTCTGGACAGATCACGTGGTTTGGATAAGCAGCTTTGTACTTTTTAACTTCTGTTTGTGACCACAAACAGCCTTTTTTTTTTTCATTAAAATTGTGTTTCATTGCAACCTTAAACGCGAACGTATTCATACAAAACCTCCTACCTCAGAGGTATGAGGTGCCCTCAAAGTCCCTGTTGCTTTTACACTGTCTGGAACACATTGTGATAAGTTTGTCCTAATTCTCTTCATTACGAGCACATTTCTCTGTGTGTTTACAAGACCAGGATAAATTAAAAGCAGAACAATCGGTTGCAAAACATGTTGCTTCCTAAAAGCAATACCATCCCAGTCTATGAAGTAAAACAGACATCTAGCAGTTTAGAAAAGCACTTTTATTCCTTGTAGATGTGCGACGTCACCGTACCCACGCAGTTGCCCACCCAGGGACAGTGGTGGTCGAACTTGGCGATGCAACGGTTGCACACAGCGCAGTGTTTGGAGCGGATAGGCTTCCGTATCTTTGAGGAGAGAGAATTCGGGATTATTCATTTTTCTTTTTTCTGTGATGAATGTTAATAAAAATACACTCTTGGAGCAAAGCGTTTACCAAGCAGGTGCTGCAGAATATGCTCAAATCCAGGCTGCCCGTCTCAGCCAGTTCCACAATCGTCTGGCAGGGAGAAACAAAAACAGGTGCACATTTGGCAGAAAAATGAACAAAATACCTGGAAACTCATTGTGCAGTCATCCACTTGGCACAACAACAAAGGATCTACTGAAGGGTGCGATAGCTGAGGCTGGGAGATCCAGCTGAGCGGCCGCGCCGGAGGGTCAGCTCAATCACTGCTGACTGGGACGAGGCTACTATCAAACTATACTTTCATTCACAGACTAGTCAGAATCTGGATTTCATCTAAGGTCTGTTGCTTTTTATAAAGGACACAGTGTTTCACGTCATCCGCACAAACAAGACAAAATGTTTTGTCTCCTGTGTTTTACGTGAACACACTTTTACAGCATGTCTGAGTAAATGAACAAAAGACTGACAAGAGGTGGAAGTAGGACATACACAGGGACGAGAAAGCTCTGTAGACTGTTATCCGAGGTGGATGACATGCTGCAAAGCTGTGCTCACAAAACGGGGTAAATTTAGCTTTCATCAAACACAGGAAGGAGGGTGGGGGCCTTGTGACGGGGAAAGCCTCTCATCTTCTATAAAAATGTGATGCTGAGACTACTGAAAACTCGAGACGCTGCACATGACAGACAAATACACATGAGATGAGATCGTGAGTCCTGTCTGGATTCATACTTGGTGGAATTTCCCAAAACGATGTCGGCTGAGGGAGAGTACGTGGCTACACAGCTCTGGATTACATCGAACTGTGGCTACACGGGTGAGGGATGGCAACAATGATACCTTTTTCTTCTGCTCCTCTGACGCCTTAATAATTCCTGGATCAGACTTCCATGACTTGCCGAAGTTGTAGAACAGAGCCAGCGTGGTTATCAGGAAGGGCACATGGACAGTGGCGAATGGGAGATGTGCTGAGAGGTCAAGAAGGACAACCGACAACACAGACTTTTGTACATTCAGATTGTTGCTAAAATGTTCAGAGTGCGATTTGTTTTTATCCCAAAAAGAAGACAGCTGAATGAACATCCTCCAAGAGTGGTGATTCCATACTTTGGCAGTGTTTGTGAACTGAACCGAACCTGGTTGCGTGGTGACTGGTCCAGATGACGGTCATTATTCAGAAATACGACACGCACATAATTATGAAGCCAAACTCTCATCTTCTATACCCAAAATCCAGAAAACATACAATGGAAATGCTCCCATACTTACTGACAACTGACACACTCAACTCAAATGCCATCATTTAAAAAAAAAAAAAAACCTATGGAAAAGCTTTTATATTTCCAAGTGAAATCATGTGTTGAAAATGTTCTTCTCTATACACCAAGATCAATTCACACCCCTTATCAAATGTCTCACACACACAAACACTTGTGTTTTGAAGCCAAAACCATCAAGTATCAGAGCAACACCCAACTGGACTGCAGTCAGCCATCAACACTCACAACTAATGTCTTTTTTTACATCCTACCTGCATAATAATAAATTCTGGCATTTCCAGAACGACTCATTTACATAGGCTTT
Organism: Xenentodon cancila; assembly: GCA_014839995.1. NCBI lineage: Eukaryota > Metazoa > Chordata > Actinopteri > Beloniformes > Belonidae > Xenentodon > Xenentodon cancila. The sequence continues at coordinate 18,608,451 of CM026219.1, read as the reverse complement.
AAGTGTCGGCCAATATGGAAAAATTGTCCAACACCAGTAAGACGTCATATTGGAGGCCGATTACACGCATTTATATGCGTGTAATCAGTTAGTTACATGACACTGATTCAGTCACAATCTCCTACCGTTTAGGAAGAGCAGTTTCAGATACATTTTTGATCCAGCCATTCGTACTGTGCTCCAAGTTCTCAAATAAGCAGTAAAATTGGACTTTTCTACAGCTGATAGGACCGGACATCTGGGAATCCTGCTATTGTCCATTATTGCTGTGGCTTTCTGCATTTCTTTGGGGATTTTCTTTCGGTTCTGATAAACAAACTCCAGAGCTGGCAGCTGCGGCTCCTCCGTCTTTCTCTCTGATTTAATAAACTCCTTGTTCCCTTTCAACAATTGCTCTTAAAATACCAAACAAAGTTGTTTTACACTTAGCAACGTTCGATCCACCTCTGGGAAACACAGCCAGTCCGATGTAAAATATTGCCAACAATATACCAATACTGATCCACAGTACTGCCCAAGTTCCTGTGCTGGGTTTTAGAGCAATAAAAATTTAAATGGGGATACTGAGAAACATTATGTTGTATTTGATGGTGAACAAACATAAATACTCAAAGATTCCTGATGATCTTATTTTCAGTAGTATCCCAGATAATCAGAGAAACTCTACATTAAATACAGTCAAACAGGATTCGTATTCTCTGAATTAAGAAATGTGAAAAGCACTTGGTTGATCTTTGGAGTTAAGGAGCTCCTAAGTAAATATGTGTTTGGGATTATTTTAGTATAGATGATAGTCACACCTACTCTTCCAAACATACAAGAAAGATCCAGGTTTCCAGTGGATAAGCACTAGGACAGGAATGAATGCTATGACAGTTTTGGCTGCTCCACTGACAACTGTGACTGATTAGCAGCCTAATCCACCTTGCAGATGTGCAAGAGTCAGATGAATCCCAGAGGGACTTTCAGAGGTCCACTCATTAGATCGAGCATGTGACACATTTCTGGAGTAAAATCCAGATGTGGAAAACGTGAGTGAGAAAGGCCTCTGATATGTTGCCCAAATGAAACTAATGACCTCTGTAAGCATCTCTATATGCTGCATCTTCAACCATCCACTGTCCACATCTGCTGTCTGGACCAGTCAGCACAGTTTCTTTGGTTTGACCTGAGGTGTGGACACAAAAAAAAAAGGAAGATTCCTGCAGACCAATGGTATCCAATAGATAATACACTTTTTGGAACATGTTACTGGTCGACCACAGTCTTTGGAAAATATAGTAAACCCTCCTTCAACTTCATTTCACACTTTACTAAACTAAACTATTTCTCCAGTACCAAGGCTGCGCAGCTGACTTCTTATCCTTCCTAAATTTCAATGTCATCCGACAACTGCAGGTCAAAAATCCACCTAAAAGAGAAATTTTAACTATTTTCCTCCACAGTAAAGAAAAAAAAAGATTTTCAGTTTAAGAAAGAGATGTGTGTTGAGAGTATATCATGTTAATTCTAAAGTATAGTTTCTATTTGATGAAAACAACAGTCACAAAAGTAAATTAAAAAAAATATCTTCATTCTTCAACATTATCGGGACAGGTGGGGTCGTACATAAATAAACGTATGTGAGTAAAGCAAGCACTGAGGGGTCAGAGAGACTAAACTGACGTCTCCTGAGTCTGAAGGAAAAAAGGTAAAACTCTACAATCACAACTCGCCTCACAACAGTTCAACTGGAAGGCATCATTACTGAGATGGTAGATGTGCACATGTAAAGCCGGAGTAGAGCAAATTCAGAAGTATGCATGCAAACATGTTCATCATGTTTCAGACACAGTTTGTTGCATTTTCAACACTGGAGTTGTGAAACCGTTTAATAGCTTATTACTGATTTTCTGAGAAGGGACTGCAGGGAGGATCCAGTAGAGCTGGTTTTCAAAGTGAGAAAGAGTCGACCTTAACTACAGCTCTTCAGTGTCGTATCCAGACCCAGTACGCTAAATTTAGTTTCTGCAGAGCCAACCATGCCCCTCAACCGGTAAAGACACAATCAGCAGAATTAGAAAATGAATAAAAATAAGCAGAACTGAGTTCACTTTGTTGAAATGCAGAACCGCAGAGGTTGGAGGGATGCACACAAGTCCAGAGAACAAGATAAATGCTTGTCGACTTTAATAAAAGAGGATAGAGTCTAAGCACTTCCTGGAGTAACACTCAAGTAGAACTGTGAGATTTGTTTTTTGAAGGGTCAACAGAGTTTAAAGATCTGAATCACAAACCATCAGATGTCAGAGCAGAAACAAAAGCTCATATTCTCATAAATGTGCAGACTTGCCTCATGTTTCCATCTTTAATGTCAACATCCATCACTGAAAGGCCAAACAGAAGCCTGTAAGGACAAGAAAACTAGTGGAGCCAAAAAGACTCTTCAACGTGACAAATGGTCCTTGTAAAGTTTTCCAGGATGTAATCTCAGGAAACCTTTGCTGTTTAAAAATGAATCCACATGTGTGAACCCGTCCGCTCAAGATCCTATGTCACTATGACAAAATGTCCTCGGTGTTAGTTTAGTTGGTTCCAAGGTCAGTGAGATGTAAACATGCCAAACACCCAAGAAAAACATGCCAAAAAAAGCTAATTCGAAGTGTCTAAACAGACCTTCAGTTTGTTTTTTCTCCCCACTACCTCAATAAGCCAGGGTCAGAGTCACAGTGCAGTCCCATTAGTGCAGCAACGAGGCGTTAAATTAAATGGCCTCCACAAACAAACGCTTGACTCTGATTCTGAAAATAGTCACCTGTGCAGAAATATACCCTTTGTTAAACACCAGTAATCGCTCCTCCTGCTTTCATAAAGCAGTGTATATATATATATATATATATATATATATATATATATATATATATATATATATATATATATAGCAATTGACAGGTGTTTATGCTCTGCACTGTGTTTTAGTAGAGTAATTCCCTTGCTTGAGACTGTCAGATGCAATGTTCCATGAAATCCGTTGAATGACTGAAGCGAATGCGATTCCATCTCTATGTACAAGCTTTGAATTTGATTTGCGTCAGAGATCTCGATTACCTCTTGTAATCCAGACAATTCAAGCATTAACGTTATGAATATACACATCCAAACAATAGATCAAGAGAGGCAATGGCCATAAAGATGACAAGATAAAGTAGGTAAAGAGGGTGAATATAAGCAAGTATAAAAATCAGACGTACTAACAACTCTGCCAACGATCGGTGAGCAGCAGACCTGCAGTGGCAGCATGCAGCTCCTGCCACACGGTACTAGTGTGACTAAAAGGATATCATTCCAGAACCAGTAAAACCAGGTGGTGTACATCCAAAACTTGGTTGCCAGGTAAATTCCCAGAGGGAGAGCACTGTGCATGGAGTGGTCGAAAAAAGCCCTGCAGGGACAAGAGATGAGGAGAGTTTTAATTAGGAGCAATTTTCTTAAGTAAAACCATGGAGATTTACCTCACCGCAGTTCCAGCCATAATTCTAGATCATTGGAACTTAGGTATGCTCTTTGGTTAGATCAAACCGTGTTTAATGCATGGAAATTTAAGTTTCCATGCATGATCATTCATGATAACCACTACAAACAGAATTTAAGACACTGCTTGTGTATTTAACAAATGATGGCATTTTTTCCCCCCTGCAGATGTAAAACTTTACCACTGTAGCACAAAAGGTCTAATACAAGTGGAGGCTTTGATCTAAATCCTGCAGTCAGACTGCAGCAAAAACAAACCAGGCTTTTACCTGATGACACAGATGCATCTGGACTCAACAGCACAGTTATTCACAGCTGTTTTAGCAAGCAAACATTTCAAGAATGTCAGTAAATATAAAGCTAACAGAGTAGGTAATGAGTGTCACTGTAGTCACAGAGCGAACAGTGGTGAGAGGAACAACAAACTCCCAACAGGACCAGATGGCAGGACGAATGGGATTTAGGCAACTAGTGGGGTGTGTGTGTGTGTGTGTGTGTGTGTGTGTGTGTGTGTGTCTGTGTCAAAGGACAGAGGATAAGAAAGCGTTTCTCACTACGTGATGCAGAATCGTAGATACTGTGCACATGAAAGAATATAGGTATTTTCAAGTTATTAAAAAGTTAATAATCCCAAACCGATCAACTGAAAAATTACATAACAGTCCATTACAATTTTGGATGAACCCATCTACCAGTTAGGGGTGCATGGTTTCAGTCTGAATATCAAAGTGTTTGTAATCTGTGCATTGTTTCCAGCTGTGACATACTTGGAGAGGAACTGCACGGCGACCCAGACACCAGCGTACATGAAGCCTTTGATCAGCCAGGAGTCAATGTTCAGGTCAGCGATGAAACCCACTAGCCAGATGATCACAAAAGGCGTTCCTAACATCACCTTCTGTCTAAACTCCTGCAGAGGAGGAGAGGAAGGATAAGTGTGGACATTACAGAGCAAAGAGGTTGACAATAGGTAGGATGGAAAGCATCAAAAACAAACAAAGAAAAGAGACAACAGACATATCCAGCAGACATATCCAGGCCTTTTTTTCTTTTCTTTGGTGATCATCTAAGGCCGGGTTCACACTGTCCAATTTTGGCTGGAAGAGCTAGAAGTCTATGACGCCATCTCACCAAAGATTAAGCAGACCAAAGTCATGTGCGGCTGACATTGATCTAATAAGGCTGTAAAGATCATACAGTGTGAACCCGGCCTTACAACTGATGCAGAATGAGTGCAAATTGCTTACATGTGAACTATAGGACGGCTCTTACTGAAAAAACAACCCACAAAGGTTTTTTTGATGCGGTTACATCTACTCAATAACATAATGCAGATCAGACAAAAGCTTTTAAAACTGACCTGCAACCAATGTGCACTGTCGAGCCTTTCTGAAGAAATCACTACATTATAACTGGACACAACAGCGACCTTCTAATAATCTACAAACTGTGCATTCTGAACTCAGCATCATCTATGAGGACATAGAGGGGAATGTAAGGAGCAGTTTAAGCTTGTTAGATGCAGTCTACAATCTACAACCCATGAAGCTCTGCTCACTACAGCAGCTGATAGGAGATCTGGCCTCATGTGGGCACATGTCAAAGCTCAGTCTGATCCAAGAAAGGGTCTACAATCTACTTGCCACGTCTACAAAACCGAATGACATACTGTTCCACACACAGGGTGGGAATTTTGGTACAGGAGATACTTTCTATTGTAACTTCATTTACCTTCATTATCTAATAACACCGTAGATAAGTGGAAAGATAAGATTCAAGACAAAAGATTTAAGCAGAATTAAAATAGAGTAGCATCATTTAAAAAAAACTAAAACTGCAAATTACGTAGAAATAGGCAAGAAAAAACAGAAGTATGTTTTTGCTGCATTAAACACTTTTAGTAAAATCAGTATTTGAACATGGCATATCAGGAGAAATATTCAACCATGTTTAAATATTAGAGTTACAAAAACAATGGGAAACCAACAAAAATGTTCTTTATCAAGATGAAAATAAACAACCACCAAGTGTGGCCAGAACAGACACAAAAGACTGTTTGAAAAAGAAAAAAAGAAGCAAACTCTCTGCTTTGTTCTGTTTGTCAATAATTGTCTTAGTGAGTGAAAGAGATCATTATGAACCTCATCCTTCCTGTCAGACACACGGAAAACAGCAGACTGAATAGACTCGAAGGTAATGACTCCCCGGACATGCTGCGACAATGCAGCCATGCTGAAAGATGTTTGTCTGGGAATCTGGTCTGGTCATGTCTAGAACTGACAAAGCTTTCTATGTGAGTGACGCTTGAACAGTTACACATGATCACAATTAAAGCACTGATACATTAGTGCCTCTGTCAAATGGGTCTAATTTAAGCTCAGTCCGGCCAGTTCATGATTTAGTGTAGTATCACAGTGGTTCTTTCTTGCTACTTGATGAAAGTGACTGATAATGTGGTCGCACCTTGTCCATCTTCAGTCTTTTCAGGTAGGACGGGCTGTCGTAGCCTTTAGCCTGTCGTGCTTCCTGTAAGTGATTGATCATCCAAACATTCTTCCTTTGCTTGGCAAGGTCCAGCGGTGTTTCCCCCTGAGAAATCAAAAAACACCATCAGGCGCATTTGACTAAAGCAATTTCACCATTACCAAAGAACTGGAGAGAACTACAGATTCACAAAGACAGCGAGAGAAACTCCGAAGAGCGGTACCTTTATGTTCTGTGCATCGACGTTGGCGTTGGCATCCAGCAGCAGGCTAATGACAGTGGTGTTGCCTGCAAGCACGGCCCAGTGCAGTGCTGTGTTTTTGTGATATTTGTCACCCAGGTTGACAGAGACATTAAAGGTCAGTAGCAGCCGAGTGGGATCCACGCTGTGACCCAGAAGAGGAAATCAAGTAAAGCAAACTCATACTACCGGGAAGCCCATCTGACTTACAGGTCTGTCACAATCCAGGTAAGAGAAACCGCTTGATCGTTCAAAAATATTTTAACTTGTACATAACAATTCCCCAGGTGGCTTGATAGGTTATAAATAGGAGAGATCCAGGAGGAAAAAAAACATGTTAATCAGTAAATATGCTGAGGTGTGAAAGTAGAAACGTCCCACCTATTCAAGTTAAATGTAAGACTCCAGTCAGCAGAAATGTCTCCACCTTACATGCAAATTTTTGTACAAGGTATTAGGTTGTAATTTAAACATTTACATTTGTTCCACCACAACTCTTAACAGTCAGTGGACTTATTGGGTTCTTTTCTCTAATTTGTTTTAACTGTATTTGTGTTCCAATCGTTTTAACTGTTTCTAAAATAACTAATTAAGATTATTGTGGACATGAAAAAGAAGAGACACTCGCATTCTTATGCTGCATGAAAGGAAGAAAAACTTTCATGATAAAGAGATTTTGATAGAAACAAAGAATTAGGTGGCTCAATTGTATCAAAAATGACACATTAAAATTAAACTACATTGTTAACTGTTACACCTTAAGTTTTCAGCATAGGTCACTACAGTGACACACACCAGTAAGAAGTGAAACAGCAATGTTGAACCTGTGAACTGCACCACATAGCCAGCAGTAGTGGCTCCTGAGCACATGTCAGTGATCCAGTTGGTCATGAACCACTTTGTATGCAAATATATCCACATTACACAGTTAAGTCTGAGTCTACCTGGCCAAAAGTTAAAACGCTACCCCAACACAATCAGCAGCCAACTGACAACAAAGTGGGGGAAAAACCTATTTGGTTGTCAGTACCTCAAGAAAGATGTGGATGCACAAATGTTTGCAAATGTACTAATAATCTGAATCTAAACAAGCTGAAACAATGCAGAGCCAAAGTTGCTTTGCAATGATGGTAGACTGATAATGTCATTCAGCGATTGCTGTTAGAAGTGGTTGTAAAAGCTACTGAATAGTGATTTTGACGTTGCATAACCTGCTTTTGCAATTTTAATTGAAGTCTGTATTCAGAAATGACACACTGTCATCTGTAACTGATGCTGTACATACCAAAATATAAAACCAGGCAAGATATTTAGCTTACCCTGATACACAAATACTTTTAGGTCATTTTTCTTTTTTAACTATTTTAAATCAAAAAGCATACAAAAAGAAGTCATACTACTAATTACTACATTTGAGTCTTTATTTGATTTGACAGCTGAAAGTATGGTTAGTGGCAATGAAGGGTCTGAGTTTGTGCATGTATCTTAATAATCCATCTTTAAACATAATTGTTATGCTGAAAAGATTTACTATTTACGAAAGACTTTAGAGCTAGATAATTCAAAACCATACAATTCCTGCCAGGTATATTTAGTCTTGCATGTGTGAAACAGGCATACCTGTGTGTCCTGTAAGCTGCCCACATCAGAGGAGTCATACCATTCTGGTCCATCATATCCACATCCTGCCATAGTAGAAACAAGCATTAAAACAACTGTAGGCGGTAAAGGGCCGAGGCAAGGTGACAGGAGGAAAAAGTAAAAGTAAAGGGCGCCCCCTGATGGAGAACTCCAGCAATAAAATGCTGCCAAAATACAGACTCCCTTGAGGTGCCTCAAAACCCAAATAACAGACAAACACAGAAACAATTAATCTAAAAACAGTAGAAGGAAGAAGCCCAAGTTGTCAAATACCACGAAAGAGCAGACACCTCTGTCAGACATGTGCACCTCCTGCTGTGAAAATGGCCTCATGAAGGTTTTTTCCCCACACAAAAGTTGTTTAGTTTGCTTTCCTACCTGCCCTTTTGCAATAAGGTAGGCCACAATAGAAGTGTGTCCAAACTGGGCAGCCAGATGAACGCAGCTGCAGCCTTCCCCGTCAATCAAGGATGGGTCTGCACCATATTTCATGAGCTGCACCACCATGGATAGATGGCCCTGCCTTTAAGGAGTTAAACACAAACAATAAAAGAGATGCAGAGGACTACAACAACAAATATGTCTTGTTATTAAAAGGTTTGAGGTTAAAAATAATCATGTCCAATTGGACTCTCAATCTTTTAAAGCTGCTATAGTTAAAAGGACGTTTTAGAACCTTAAGGGACTGATGCCTTGTTCTTTTCACCACTTTGTCTCCAGTGTATAGCTGTATATGACTCTTCCTTTATTGCTCCGTAGAGCAGTGGAGATCTCATTATGAAGGACAGAATGTCTAATTTTTTTTATTTCACTGTCTGAAGGAGCTGAAACTTGATCAGGAACTTAAAAAAAAAAAAAAATTTTTTTTTATTTGATACGAGTGAGTTTAAGCTGAAAGCTGCTCTCAGACAGAAGATGCTCAGAGCTTCTGAAAGGTCACTGACAGCTGGAGGGGGACACACAAGTGTGTAGCAGCGATTCTGCAGATGCCTGTTGTTGAAGCCATCAATAATTCAGGAAGAGTGTGTGTCATATGTCCCTGTCTGCTTGGATAGGGGGGTTTGGTGGTGGATATCATGGGATCTATATTGTATGTTGCTGCCAGAAAACAAGATAAATAACGGCTCTTACTCAAAGTTTCCTTTCTGTAATTTAATAAAAGAATACAGAAAAAGAGGCTGCGCGAATCACACATATGTTACAAATGAAGTCGTCAGTGTTACCTTGTGGCCCAGTGCAAAGGTGTGGAGTTGAGGTCTCCCCCGAGCTGGTCAACTATGGCGCCCTTTGATATGTAATACCTACACATACAAACACATCAAGCAAGTGAACAATACTTTGTCTTTCAATGAATAAGAATGCTGTTTTACTAATCTTCCCATATAACAATGATGCATAGGTACATTAAAAGTCTGCACGTGGTCCTGCAGCACACAAATCTGCAATATGAGCAGAAGCCATCAGCTAACATCCCAGGAATAAATGAGCAGAAAAACACAAATTTTACTTTTTAAACAGCTTTGCAGCAATAAAATAAAAATTGTTAAAAAAAAAAAAGTAATTGTGCAGTATGTCACTGCCAATAATATTAGAATTACTAGAATAAACAAATACACTTTATCCGTTTATCACCGAGGTGTGTCACTGGATGCACGTTTGCACAAATGCACTTTGCAATATTGTAATCACGTAACGGTTTGATCCATCGGGAAAAACAATGGTTTTTAAGAGCCAAACAGTTGTGCTACACAATCAGCAAGTGGTAATTGTAGTAATTTCACTCATGCTGTAGTAGAACGCCAGCAAAACCGCCCCTTTCTATTTCAGCAAACTGCTGTATTTTTGCAAACCTGTGTGTGTTCAACAGGAAACGCTCCCCACAAAATCCTTTGAACGTTCATGTTAAAAGCTGAAAGTACAGATGAAAGTCCTGACTTCAATGGTGGATCCATGACTTCATGCATGCAACGCCAGATAATGAGTCCCAGCTTACATGACTAATAATAACACAAAAGAAGTTTGAGTGATAGATTTAGAGCCAAACATATATTTCTACGCGTTCCGTTTGTTCAGGAACCTTCTCCATCACTAGAAGTCTGCTTCTGTATTATTCACCTTAATCTTTAACTGGGGTATTATGAGCTGATATCTCAACTTCATCCCACAATTTGTAACAAAACATGATCTGCTTACTTGACCAAGTCTATCCTGTTGTTAATGGCGGCCCAATGGAGGAGCGTTACGTTTTCTTTGTCTGGCTGCCGGACATCGAAGCCCGCCTCCACCAACTCCCTGCAGCGCTCGAAGATGCCATACCTGCATCGGAGGACGAACGACGATTAGACACAGCACAGAGATCATGAAAGGCTTAAATACATCTAAATGCTTTTAAATTGACTAATTAAAAAAATGTTGCATGACTGTTGCTTTGTTTAACAAGTGGTTAATCTAATCATCTAATGAAAAAGACACAAATCTGTTAACGCCAACAACAGCTCAACAATAATATGAAGTCTTCTGAGGGACACATTTTATTAAAATCGCTCATTTGTCCTCATACTTTTCTAGCACTGTAAATTAGCATTCAGCATCTGATCTGACAAACAACTTGGAAAGAAGGAAAAAAAACCCAAACAAACAAATAAACCTGTTTCTCCACTAACAACAAAGGCTCCAAATAAACAAAATCCAAGCTAATACTGGCAAAAACGTGTACTGTCCACTCACTGTGTGGCTTTGACAATGTCCCAGGTGCTGTAGTCGTCCACATGGTTTTTACGGCTGACGTTCTCACTGTAGCCGTGATTGTAATGAGTCTGGGGCTTAATTTCCTGGAGGAGGGGATACAAGAAAAATAAAGATAAGAGTATGTTTAGAACTAGGACGCACAATGATGTAAGCAATGTTTACAGGCTAGTCTGAAACCTGCAAACCTCAATAATAACTGAAAAGGACCCTATCTTACACCCGTATATGATATATGGCACTAAAGGCAAGAAAAATATTCGGTTGTTAAAATAAAGTGGGACATGATCCATAGACACCATTTTGTCTTGACCGTGTTTTCTACATTTTAAAATATATATTTAGTTGCTGTGAACAACAAGAGCCACAGGGTGTAGTCATGTGCACCCTCTCTTAACCCTTTTTTTATGGTGTGTGTAAAAACACAAAAAAATTGTGTCATCATAGAAGGTCTTAGTATTAGGAAAGTATGACCTCAGAGGAACAACAACGTACAACTTCACTTCGCTTCTATTATTTATTCAAGAAAAGCCAAAAAGGAAAATATCAGAAATACTAAGAACTAGAGCTGTAATGGAGCACAGTAGACCAACGGGCCATACAAATCATTCCCTCATTTGCAGCACATCACATGTCAGTACGTACATTACAACAGTAAGAAAAAAAGTTTGTTGCAGCCTGTGGATTGTGAGTGCCTAGATTTTGAGCCGTAGTGGTGAATGTGTGGAGCAGGAAGAAGTTGAAAATCCTCTGCCATCTTTTAAAGTTACCAGTATCTGAGAACTCTGACTTCCCGGTTGACGATGGACCACATCTAAACAACGCATTGTTGCACTTTTGGGGATACAAACATTTCTCTGAAAGCACATGTAAGAGTACACTAGAGCAATGCTTCAGGGTCTCCATCTGTGGCAGACATACACTATATTGGCAAAAGTACTGGCTCACCCATCCAAAATAATGAGAACCAGGTGTTACAATCACTTCCATTTCCATTGTATAAAATCAAGCACCTAGGCACGCAGACTGGTTTCACAACCATTTGTGAATGGGTCATCCTGTCACAGTTCCAGCGTGGAACCTGGAACCTGCCACCTGTGTAACAAATCCAGTCGTGAGATTTCCACGCTAATAAATGTTCCACAGTCAACTGTATTATAAGAACAGGGAAGTGTTTGGGAACGACAGCAACTCAGCCACAAAGTGTTAGGCCATGTAAACTGTCGGAGGGGGGTCAATGGACGCTGAGCCCCACAGTGTGAAGAGGTCGCCAACTTTCTGCAGTCAGTCGCTACAGACCTCCAAACTTCATGTGGCCTTCAGATTAGCTCAAGAACCGTGTGCAGAGTTTCATGAATGGGTTTCCATGGCCGAGCAGCTGCATCCAAGCCAAACACCACCAAGTGCAATGCAACATGTTGGATGCAGTGATGTTAACCAAGCTGCCACTGGACCAGGACAACGGTACTTGTGTGACTGCATTGTGCCAAGTGTAAAGTTTGGTGGAGGGGGGATTATGGTGTGGGGTTGTTTTACAGGAGCTGGGCTTGGCCCCTTAATTCCCGTTTAAGGAACTCTGAATGCTTCATACCATGCACACCAAGACATTTTGGACAATTCCATGCTCCCAACGTTGTGGGAACAGATTGGAGCTGGTCCCTTCCTCTTCCAACATGACTGTGCACCAGTGCACAAAGCAGGTCCATAAAGACCTGGATGACAGAGTCTGGTGTGGATGAACTTGACTGGCCTGCACAGAGTCCTGACCTAAACCCGACAGAACACCATTGGGATGAATTAGAGCAGAGACTGAGAGCCAGGTCTTCTCATCCAACATCAGCGTGACCTCACAAATGCGCATCTGGAATAATGGTCAAACACTACCATAAACACACTCCTAAACCTTGTGGACAGCCTACCCAGAAGGGTTGAAGCTGTTATAGCTGCAAACAGTGGACCAACATCATATTGAACCCTATGGATCAGGAACGGGATGTCACTTAAGTTCATATAGTAAGCTCACTAGTGAAACTAGTTGATGGGTTAAAAGCAGAGACTAATTTCGGTGTGCATCGTACATACAGCGTGTGCACGATGTCCACACTGACAAGAAAGAGAAAAGAAAAAGAAAAAAATATGCGAGTCAAGGAAGGTGAGCCTTATAATATGTATATATATATATATATATATATATATATATATATATATATAGTACTTAGTTTAGAAACAGCTTGCAGATGGTGTTTGTCAGTGTTTGAAGATTTCCTCAAAACTGCTGCTGTTCTTGGCCATATAGGGCATGTCATCAGTTAAACACAGAAGCATAAATTGCCTTATAGGGGATATGATCATGGTTATGTTCAAATGCATTTATATAGAAAATTTAAAAACAATAACACTGATCAAAGTGCTTTACAATCAAACAAAACAAATTCATAATGTCAGAAGCAGAAACGCATTTTTTTAAAAAGCATTAAAAGAACAATAATATCAAAACAGCAGTACAGTCTAATATCTGTCTGCGTGTCATACTCTACTCAGAACTGAAACCAAAGAAAAGAAATATGTTTTCAACAGTGACTTGAGCATAAACATATCTAAAATCTGAGCAGTGAGAGCACTAAGCATTGATCACATTATATGTCAGCATAAACCATCATACGTGTAATTTTATTTGCTTTATTTAGGAGGTCAAAACAATTACAGTATATTAGCATTGCCACACATGGATGCCATATGGTCATGGTAATCCACTGAAGACAAAAGCCAAAGAAACTTACTTAAGTTACTATGGATAGTATTATGTTTACTTTATTCATGTACATAACCAATGTAATTTCAGAAAAACTAAAGTTCATCAAGTTGGACTAGTGGGAAGCAAAGCAGGTACCCTGCCTCTGCTGTACTTTTAAAATAGTATTGTTTTGTGACAAGCTTGACAAGACACAAATGGACCCATCTCAAATCTCCTATTCTTAGGTAAGATAATCAAAAAAGCAATTTTTCACCAGCTCAATTACTTTTTAACACAAAATAACTGCTATGATACCTTCCAGTCAGGTTTTAGACATCACCACAGCACCGAGACTGCTCTTACCAAAGTCTCTGGAGCTCAGTGCTGCATTTGATACAGTTGAACACTATATATTACTTAAACGACTGGAGAACTGGGCAGGTCTTTACGGAACTGTACTAAACACACTGTTTAAAACACACTTAGAGAACAGGAAATACTTTGTGTCAATTGGCAACTTTGCATCTGAGCAGACAAAAAAAATCACATGTGGAGTTCCGCAAGGTTCCATCCAGGGACCTCTTCTGTTTAACATCTACATGCTCCCACTGACAGATTATAAAGAACAACAAAGTAAACTACCACAGCTATGCAGATGACATGCAGATATATATTACAAAGTCACCAGGAGACTGAGGCCCTGTACAGGCTCTTTGTAAATGCATTGAGGAGCTTAATGACTGGATGTGCCACAATTTTCTCCAGCTAAACAAAAACAAAACTGAGGTAATTGTCTTTGGAGCCAAAGAGAAATGATCGCAGGTCACCACAGAGCTTCAATCTAAACACCTAAAAACCACCAACCAGGCCAGAAATCTGGGTGTAGGGATGGACCCCGACCTAAATTTGGAAAAACACATAAAGGCAATAACGAAGTCAGCCTACTATCACCTGAAAATATATCAAGGTTAAAAGATCTGAGGTCTCAACAGGACCTGGAAAAACTAGTCCATGCATTCAGTCAATTCAGCTTTTTTACAGGTCTACCTACAAAATCACTTAAACAACTGCAGCGCATTCAGAACTCTGCTGCTACTCACTAAGACCAAAAAGTGGACCACATCAGTCCAGCTCTGAGGTCTTTACACTTAAAGACCTCAGAGCTGGACTGATGTGGTCCACATTTTGGTCCTCTGACAGACAGACAACCCACTGGTTGTCTGTCCGTCAGAGGATAGACTTTAAAGTCCTGATGCAGGTCTATAAATCTCTGAATGGTTTAGGACCAAAATACATCAGTGACCTCCTGACCCAGTATGAACCTTCCAGACCCCTCAGGTCATCTGGATCCAGTTTTTTATTATTCAGAGAGTCAGAACCAGACATAGAGAAGCTTCCTTCGGCTTCTATGCTCCACATGTCTGGAACAAACTCCCAGAAAACCTCAGATCAGCTGAAACACTCAGTTTATTTAAATCCAGTTTGAAGACTCACCTGTTCTCAGCTGTATTTGAATAAAGACACAAATCCACCCTGTTTTACTTTTAAACTGAAGTTTCAAAACTTGATTACATTTTAAACACCAATTTATCTATTGTTATTTTTCTCTCTTTTCTTTACATTGTAAATAATGCTTTTTATTTATGTGATGTTTTAATGTCTCTGTAAAGCACTTTGAATTAAGGTTGAATTGTGCTGTTCAAATAAACTTGCCTTGACTGTTGTGATGGTTCAAACATTTGCTGTATTGAATGTTGAACTGTCTGCACCTGCGGATCAGGGGATCGACTCCAGCCGCATACAGACAGTTTAACTGGTATTTGGACTGTTGGAATACTACCACTGGTAAGCTCACGTGTTATGCAATTTCCCTTCAGGGATTAATAAAGTATTACTGTACCAGAGCAGAAGCTTTGACAGTTTTCTGGTCTAGATTATTCAGGCGTGTGTTAACACAATATCAAAAGCTAAAGACATATACAACACTCTTAGAAAAGCAATTGGTGCTGCCTGAATCCAGTATGGGTTATGAAACTATTTTGAAACAATTTAGAGGTCTAGAGTGAAAAAGATTATTCATAAGTGGAAAGCATTCAAGACAGTTGCCAGTTTTCCTAGGAGTAGACATCCAACAAACTTACCCCAAGATCAGACAAATTCAGAAAAATACAGAAAAAAAAACAATCTACAAGGGCTACATCTTAAACACTGCAGACCTCGCAGAGCATGTTAAATGTTAAAGTCCATGACAGCACAGTTAGTAGATGACTGAGCGGGGTGGTTTGCTTGGAAGGGTTGCCAGGAGAAAGTCTTTTCTCTGTAAAAGGAACATGCAAGCATGACTGTGGTTTGCAAAAGTCCATTTGAACACCCCACGAACTTCTAAAACAATGTCCTGTGAACAAAAAAACCCAAAGTGGAGTTGCTTAGTCTTAATGCCATGTATGTTGAAAACCAAACAGCGTTTAAACAGAAAGACCTATCACACGAACTCTATGTATAGCACAAATATTATAGCGACAAATATGAGAACTTCTTTCTGACAACAAAAGCTTGGTCGAAATTGGGTCTTGAAACGGGACGAATAAAAACAACTGAAGAAAAATGATCAGAAGGGAGTTGCTGTTCAGCTTTTACAGCTCACCAAACACTTTCAACTGTTAACTTTGATTATAGCAGAAACGGCTCTGCTGACAGACTTCATCTGTACCAACACATTCAGTACAAAGAAGTGTTTTGATAACAACAGAGGAACTCCTGCGTATGAATGTATACCTTGTAAAACTATTTTTGTATTTATGTTAACCATGATTTATCTTTATTAAAAAATCAGAATATGCTGTCAAGAGTAAACTAATAAATGCCTCAACCGAAAATAAAAAAAAAAATGCTATGTTTAATTTATTGATGAAAGAGAAAAAAAAAATAGATAAGAGGACCAGTTTTACCAAAGGCAATACAACAAGAACGATATTGTGGTAGATGTGAAAGGACACAGTGCCTGCAGTATTAAATTAGAAAAGGTGAATAACCCCAATAGGACACGCCGGCCTGATAATCTAATCTGTTAGGCAGATGTAGGGATTGTGCCATTCACATTCAATTACCCTCCACAGTAACCAACCTCAGTCTGCATCACCCAAAAACGAGGGCATCATCTGGTTAAGAAAGAGTATCTACACCACCTACAGTCATTCTGACTTTGTGACATACAGACAGCATGAAGGAAAAAGAAGAAGAGTTACTACACAGAGGTTGTCAAGATTTAGAAATATAGGAAGTATGCTGGATAATTGAAAAAGTATTTGGGAAGATAAAATGCATCAAACGCTGGTTCTTGTTTTTTGTTAGGAAATGACAGTAGCTGCGTGGAGGTGTAGGGTAACCTGAGGCAACAGCTCAGGGCTGCAGAGACTACAAACTCTAGCATCCCTCCCCAGAGTTTTGTTCATGGGGTTCCCTGCAAAGCCAGTTTGGCGTGTAGAGCCTTTATCTCTGCCACAATAGTAACAGCTTCCTGCATTAACTTCCACAACTTATTTCCATCTATAAACAAATTTCCACATCAAATACACTATATTGGGATATAGGGCTAGAAGATATAGTCAAAAATTAAAATCACAGTATATTTTGGCTCAGTCACGAATAACCTTTGATATCCCAGTATTTTCCTGTACGCCATGTTCCCTTCAATTCCAAGTCAAGAGGTGGATTTCCATGGCACATTCTAAATTTGTGAGAATGGAAAAATATCTTAAAATTGCAGGCAGAAACCTTGCCAATTACCTTAGTTTCTACCAGAATTTCCAACTGAACTGAGATTTGTGGACTGTTTTCAGGCTGTGTCATTGATCTGATATGAAGAAAAGTTTAATGTCCTGCAAGACTCGTTATCGCCTTGGAAATCGACTTAATTAACATCGTCACCTACTTTGAATTAATGGAATTAGTGCTATTAACTTAATACGTTTATTTATTATCTAATAACTTAGCTTGTAATTGTTTTTTTAACAAATAACAGTGGATATTATTCAAAATGAATCTCTATTAGTGAATTTTATTATCACTCTTTGAAAAACATAGAACAATCCACCATCAAAGTTACCCTGACACATGCAACATGAGTTTGTTTTGAAAGGTAATGAAAGCATGACGTAAGGCTGTTACCTCTCATCTTTGGTTTTCAAAAAACTGATAAAAGAAACTTGATTTTACTGTTACTTGCTTTTGAAAAATCTTTACTGATTTTTCTTCACATATCATATAATGCATAATATGATAAGTAATTCAGTCAACCATCTATCCATGCACTTCATCCTGTTCAGGAAAAATGTGCAGCTTAAAGACGTTTTCCTCATCTGGACAATCAATTAAGGGGAAGTGAGCATCTTTTGCCAAGGAAACGGCTTGCCTGAAAGATGAGAAACAGGAGCACGAGATCTTTCTTTCACCAGATGTTAGGTTATCTATAAAGAAAGAGATGACTTGAGACAGTGACTATTTAGTCTGTTACTTTTGACCCCTGTCACCTCAGCTCTATAAAGATCTGACAATGGCACATTTAACCTAAGAGATATGTTCGGCCTGTGCATTTTCAAGCCTCTTAAACCCACATGTTTACCAAGAGGCTATAAACATACAGTGTGCATAGCAGCGCTGAAAAAAGCAATTAAACATATTGTGAATTTTAAATTAGCCATCGACTCCTAGGTTGGAACCTTGTGTGTCCTGTCATGCAGCAAGTGCAGCTTTAGTCACTGAAGCTGGTCAGTGGGACATATGGCAACTTCTCCCCAGGGAGTTGAGGCTATGAGTCTTGAGCTAAAAATGTGTGACTGTGCCAATAAAAATCTATAGTCATTAGATTACAGCAGAAAAGGCCATAGTAGCTGATATTGTCCAAGAATAGTACAATCAAATAAGTGCTTCACAACATGGGACCAAAAATTGTGTTTCAATCTGGAAGAGAAAAGGAAAGAATGACAGTTTTTTCTGTATCTGCAATAAACACTTTCATTTAACCACACTTCATCATCATTCTGTTGTTCCTCTCACTGGCTGTAGCTTTAGCTCACAGTCAAATTCTGTCTGAAACTCAGGTAATTAGTTTCAATGAACTAATTCAATACTGAAGGCACAATTACAACTCATGTATAAGGACAAATCAGAGGTAATGACAACGCTCCAAGCAAAAAAGAATGTGCGTTTATCACTGCTCCACGGGTGAAGTATCTCACCAGTGGCCGCGCACGTCCCCTGCCCTTATGTGCATTTTATGGCAGAACACTCATTTGCATTTACAAATTAGATATTTATTCCTTACATTTACCAAGAAAAGAAATGTTTACATTTTATATTCATCCTGAAATTCCAGTCAGGTTCCTCATACACTTCGCCTTGCTTTCTTCTCACTATACTCTATGTAATGACCAGGATCTCAAACAACAAACACCACTAAAAAGCAGGAACAACTCTAGGCCACACCTGGATGAAACTTTGAAACAAAAAAGGGTTTAGCTATATCTGTTTAACTAATTATTTTGATGCCGGTTGATATGCAGCCAAATGTTTAATCCAAACTCTGGTGTGTGCACAAGGCCTGTGTATGAATGGGCACAAAAGAAACATACTGTTGGGAAACTAAAACTCTTTATGGATGTGAAGCATTTACAATACAGCTATCACAGGGGGTCCAATTGATGTTGTCAAAGCACAAATGACTAAACTGAAGCCGCTCAACTATGAAGCTTCCTATTAATCAAGATAAACCCATACATTTCATTGACAAAAATCCAGACCCAGTTCACCATAATGTTTTGGCCCAATAAATAATTCCTTTAACATATTACCACAGATGACTTTTTCATCATTACATGTTGTCTGGAAATTCTGCCTAATCTTATCGTTTTTGATCTTATAAGTCTGGTTTATAAAAATTTCTGATACAACAATTTGACAATATTTCCAGCATTCTCAGATTCTGACCAACACCTCAATTTAAGCTTTTAGAGCTTCAACGTTTTGCTGAAAAACCAAATTATAAAAAGTGCTCTTGCACTTATAAACCAGTTTTTAAACCCAACAGGTTCAACAAAGTGCTTTACAATGATCTTCTAATTGACCCATTCAAACAGACAGACTTCTGTTATACACCGTATATGAGGCTGCTATGCTTCTACACTCGTACCCTGATAACCATATCAGGGGATAACTCGCAGTTCAGTGTCCTGCTCTGGCATGACGAGAATGGGGGACAAACCACCGACCTTCAGGTTGGAGTGCAATATAATATAAAGGACAACCTTCTCTACTCTGCCTTTTATTCAATGTGCAAGCCAAACAATTAAAAAAATGCTTGTTGATGACTAACACCAGAAATAGCTAAAGAAATTATGAAAATGAGGACATACCGGTGTGTACGTGTGCAATTTAAAGTCCATCAAGCCCTGCATAAAGCAATAATGGCCTCTAAGTGGCGTCTGTGCCCTCAAGTATAAGAAGTGTAAGAATGAATTATAATTAACTGCATACATTGACGTTATCAGCAATAAAATGATAGCAGAGGCTGCAGACTGTGTACTCAACCAACTTCATTTTTAATATCGTAGTTACTTGCTCAATTATATTGAGGATGTTCAGAATATGATGCTGTTCTAACTGGATAACTAAGTTAGTCATCTTGAACATTTTTGTTGAAATGTAGAAAAAAAAAACGAAAAAAGTATTTCTTCATATTTCAGGTTTCTAAATTGATGGAGTTACTGTGATCGGCTTGCTGCAAAGCCACTCGTAAAAAAAAAAGAAAAGGTTTTCTGAATGAAAGGAAAACCAACTACCTTTGAGGAAAATTGCAGAGATCAACGACTGAGTTTTCTGCCAACCAGAGACGATAACTGATGACCAGGTTGTTGGCAATATGCAACACCTACAACACCTACAACCAAGTTCCAATGCAATTGCCCATCAACAGCTGAATTCTGGCAACAGTTGGGTTTGGTGGATAATAGATTTAAGACTAGTGACGGTCCAGCTACCACTATGCTGCTGTATCAAAGCCAAGCAGCTTTGCATTTGGTCCTCTTGGTGTCTGTTAATATGTTTATGATTGTAGTATTCATTCACTATTTAGTTCAATTCACTGTTAGTATTTATTTTTTATCCTATTTGTTAGGGAAAGGTGCAGAATAATGTGGCGCAATAAATTTTCATTCTGACAACATCAAGATATTATTGGTTTAAAAAATGCATAATTGTCTGATAAATAAAATTAGATGAATCTATTTTGACTGGCAAGAAAAAATAGAAAGTAAAAATACGCGTAGTAGCTATGACACGCACTTATGAAAATGTGTAAAGATGAATGAAGTGGTTGTAATGACTTTCAGCTAAATGGGTAAAGACAGTAACGAATGCGTCACGATCATGTAGGTGAGCGTCGAGCTAATAAGACTGACAAGAATATTATACAGCTTCAGTAACTGCTTTATAAATTCAACACCGTCTTTACATGTTAGTCCCAATAAGTAGCTGATGCATCTGGGTACTGGCAGAAAAAAAAAATCAAAGTTCGATGAAAATTCAACATCAGCCCAAACCAGGCGGCAGCGATAACTGTCAGAGTACTTTACAAACGACACATGCTATAATCGCGGTCGCTTTTTTATACCATTTCCAATTTCCAACAAGTCGGTCGCTGGCGTGCAACCCGCAGCCAGTCGAGCTACAGAGCTAACATCGCAGACCCGGGGACGAGCGAGCAGCGGCTCGCAGGCGGACTCAGTCGGGCAGCATTGTTTACGAACAGCACCCGTCCCTCGGAAGGGAAGCGAAGTCCCGTGCGGCGCTAACGCAGACGTTAGGAGCAACATCTGGCCGACGTTTCCTGCCGGAGCTGCGGGACGAGGGGGGCCAGCGCGCGGCGTTAGCCTGGCTAGCTGCCGCCCCCCGCGGCTGCTTCAGGAGGGCGTCCGGGCGCCCCGCAGAAAGCCCCGCACAATTACACAGTCACCGCACGCAAACTGGTGTAAAGCGTGTTGCGCGTGTCCGTGGGCCCGCGCGCAGCGCGAGCCTCGGGGAGCATACC
Source organism: Xenentodon cancila (assembly GCA_014839995.1). Lineage (NCBI taxonomy): Eukaryota > Metazoa > Chordata > Actinopteri > Beloniformes > Belonidae > Xenentodon > Xenentodon cancila. Next base: position 18,587,013 of record CM026219.1, on the reverse strand, counting down.
TCTGGATGGAGAATCGGGACGCAGCCAGCTTCTTTCTCATACTCCTCCATAGCGTCGGCCATCTTGGTGGTGAAGCTCGCTCAGCATTGTGGGAAACAAGATGCTGCACGGGGGGTATCGGGAGGCGCCGTCAACAAACACGGTGATGGACGAGGATGGACGAGGATGGACGAGGCTGGACGAGGATGGACGAGGATGGACGAGCGTGGACGAGGCTCCACATCGGCTCAATCGTTCTGATATCTTTGTCCACGAGTCGCCCACTCGATGGGCCTCCCATTCTGGACAACATTCAACATGAGAGAAGATCAAGTCAATGTCAAACTAGTCAAACCGGTGTCAGCTTTAAATACGGACATTATTTCGTAGTTTGCAAACAAAGATTTCTCCCTAGTCAACAGTCCAAAAGCTTTTCAATAAATATTGTTAAAAGTAAAGGCTGAACTATAAACTCACCAAAACAAAAGTGTAGGCCATGAATTTCCTATAACAGATACACAAATTATGAAAACTTTTATCATCTGAAAACACACACACACACACACACACACACACACACACACACACACACACACACACACAGAGATAATAATAATAATCATCATCGTAATGAGGATGTGATTGAACAGTTTCAGCAGTTGTCAACCACACTACCACACATCAGAACAATAAAACTACAACGACTTTCACCACTTATACAAGATGGTTCTTAACAACAGATGGACATCGGCTTCATTCCCAACAGATTTGGCAGTACGTGAACATTTTGGCATGAAAAGGCTTGGAATTGCTGTGCTTAAAAGAAAGAAAGAAAGAAAGAAAGAAAGAAAGAAAGAAAGAAAGAAAGAAAGAAAGAAAGAAAGAAAGAAAGAAAGAAAGAAAGAAAGAAAGAAAGAAAGAAAGAAAGAAAGAAAGAAAGAAAAAATGATGTGGTGCATACAGAATGAATACCATAATCACCGGAAAACCAGTGGGAGGAAATACAGTTCTGAATTGTTATTTGTTTAAATTACACTGAGCCAGTATCACCTATCTTCCACACTGTAGGTATATAAGGACAAGAAGTTCACGGAGAAAAAAATTAAAGTCCTCTATATCAGTTTTCTTTTAAAATTACAGCATTGCATTGTGTTTAATGCATTTTATTCCACTTCCCTTTAGTTACTGTGTGTCTGTGAACTGCGCAGCAGATTAAATTAGCCATCAAGTCATAATTGCAACCCTTAAATATTGACATTAAGATAACTTTTTATCTGTAGTTCTCGTCGAGAGAGTAGAAAATAAAAAATAAACAAGAACACTGAAATCTACTACTACCAAATAGCCTAAAGCCCTGATATTATGTTTGGCACAAAGTTAAGGAGTTGAGTATTTTATATGTTATATGAAATACAGTAAAAATAAATTATGAGGGAAGGTTGACAAAAAGTTATTATTTCTTTCTGGGCAATTGTTTACAATCAGTTATGTGTTTTTTTTATTCTGCTTTAATCATATTTTAAAAACTCTCTAAACTGATTAAATATATTCATAGTCACTTTCTTTACATGAACATTTCTCATGCACAAAGTCAATTGTACTCACTCAAATGTCACTTCATACGTGTTACGTGTGTCTAGTTTGTTTTGGCAAGTTGTGTTTACATTTTGATCACCGAATGTCAGTTCTTTTCTGTTGTAACTATAATAATGCCAAGTAATAGACATTGTGGTGAAACTTAATGATAATTAAACTCATTAAGTAATAAATATCTATCCATCTATTAACTATACCCACTTGTTCCATTGCAGGGTCACAGGGGTCTGCTGGAGCCTATCTCAGGTCTCTTTGGGTAAAAAGCAGCAGTACACTAGTAATAATTATATGTTTATTGAATTAAATCAAAATGACCTCATGATTCTTTGTGTCCAGTGACAGCTTGTTGGTCTCTGCTTAAAATCAGCGTGTTCTTCTAGTACCTGTGGTTTTCACTGGGTGAGCTTGTTTCCACTCACATGCAATCAGGTGATTCTCAGGTGGTGATATATTCAGTGCATTTTTAGCTGAAACGTTACGGACGTCATAGACGACATTGTAGTTATCACGTTGTGCCTATAGGCGGCACTCATGCTCCATCATTGACACTGATACCTAACCAAAGCTCCGGCAGCCTCCAGATGTCATCATTTACACGAATAAATCCTCGACCGCGTCTATATTCATCCCACGCCGTTTCAGCAAATAGACATGACATTATATTAGCATAGAAAATTGTCAGAATTAACACATATGACAAGACAATACCACTCACCTGAAAATGTCATGTTCTAGCATTTATATTGCATATTTATTTGGTTAGTCGGTTAGTGGTTAGTCGCGTGCAGCGTGTATGCGTGTGCACAGGGTGGGCGCGCGTCTGTGTGTGTGCTGAACCAGGAAAATCAGACGATTACCGAGCACAGCAGAAAAAGCAGAAAAACGTCGTGCTGTTGTATCACGTTTCCGTTTATACAATACGGGCGGTTTATATATATATATATATATATATATATATATATATATATATATATATATATATATATATATATATATATATATATATATATATATATATATATATATACACACATGCGCATTGCATTTGGTACAAAATAAAAAAGTATGACAAAAATAGCACTTTTACTAAAACCGCGAGTAGTTCTACATTTTACAATAAATAAATAGTTTTGTTGGATTTTTGTTAAACTAAGAGTAAAAAGTAGCATTAGTGAAAAAAAATCCTATATCTAAATTAGGCATAGGCGTTGACACGAAATGAATAAGATGTGACGATCAAAATCACCACTAAAGCGTGCTTTCGGTAACTTTAAACCTGAATTACGTAAAGCAGGTTCTAGTATCTTGGCGACGTTCACACGGCTTTTATTTTGACATTGGAAACCGGAAATGCTGCGTTTTCCGGCTGATTTCAACTGTTCCAACCCAAACACAAGACAGAGTCACACAGGCGCGAACAACACAACATTTATGGCCAAAAACACAAGAGACCAGAGTGGAAATCGTCAAATTGAGCCGTAACCTTCCTCTTCCTAAAAACCAGGCTGATGTGGTGGCGGTGGACGGAGAAGAAGCAGCGATCGCTGACGACGACAGTGAAACCTAGAAACGTAAATAAACATTCAACCGCTAACGGCTAGCGGGCAGACACACAGTCCGCGGGACTACGCTGCTGTCTACAACCGAGCTTTGTTTTTCACCCGTGAAAGCAGCCACACGGCCAACAGGAGACTGTCAACGGCGCAGAGGTGAGTGGGACATGGCAAATATCCCAAATCCGAAAATTCCGCCTTTTTCGTGTTGCCGCTGATTAAAAGTGTTTAGCGTGACTGCTAATGTCTCTGTGCGTCTTTGGGGTGGTTGACAATCGTGACTCTGCAGTCGAGCAACGCGTGTTATTATGTAATACATCAGGATTAGTGGCGTCGAGGAGGACGTGCGGCAGCTTCTCCATCTCCTCGTCTCCGTCTCAGCGTTGGTTCCCGTTTGTGCGCCGGTTTGAACTTGCTCAGTTGAGCCTGAGGTGATAGTCATCAGTTAGTTGGCTCCAACCACGTCATATGGCAAGTGATGGTTTAAAAGCCTCGGCAGTTAGGATTTCCACCAACCCAAGGCGAGAAGGCAATGCTTAAAAGAAATGCATACGTGCATATTTAAGCTGCAGGAATGTTGCCGCAGGGATGAAACTATTGCTGGCCATTTATGCCCCCGCTGTTTACCTTTGTTCATCAACCTCAGTCATGTGATCTTTCTGGAATGTGCTATGCCTGCAGCCTCCTCAGTCTTGGGGATTTGTTACCACTTTCGCTTGACAAATGCCAGAAGTGGGAACTAGACACTGATTGGGAGAACTCGTCCTAATTGTGTTTGGCAACTAGTGTATCCGGTTGCTGCTGGCCTGATATCCTGTATCAGCCTGTCCTGTAACCCAGCTGCCAAGTCTTGGAGCTTTCTCTTCTCCTCCTTTCAGCCTAATTTGTGTATTTATCGTATGCATTTATTTTTACAGTTTGAATTGTTGATTAAATGAATGCAGCTCTCAGGGTAAAGTTCTAAGAGAAAAAAAGAATTGACCAGAATTAGTAACAGCAGGTCAGACTGCAAGAAACCTGGAAAAAAAATTGCAATGTGTCCCTCTCTAATTTTTATTACTGTATTTACGAAGTAAAATATGATGAAATATTTTTCAAAGTATGCAGTACAACTTTTTCTGTGTTGCTTAAAGATCACATATGACGATGCTACTCTGTGGACGTTTACAAAACGAAGGGTCCCTTAGTCTTAAGCAGTATTTCCATATTTCCATCCACTGCTTATGAACATGTAAAGAAGGATGATTCCAGACCTTCCATGCAAATCTTCGTTGAAAGGAGCAATACAAGGTCACAAGAACTACCAACTCATTTGCAAGTCAAATAGAGTTTCCATTCGGCTCTTCTAAAACCGCAGCAAGTTGCCTGCTCACTGCTCAGACACACATGTAGCTTTAAATTTGAATGCAGAGTCTACTTTGGGAGTACTGTGATGGCGTCATTGATTCTGATATTTATTGGAACGAAACATAAATAATTAAGCTGTGGTTTGTTGAAAAAATTAGTAACCTAATGAATTCCTGCATACATCCCCACCACTAAGATGGTCAAAACATGGTCAGATGCACCGTTTGACCATCAGCTGCAAGACTGGTCACCTTTGAGGATGAGGACCTAGATGAGGACCTGGATGTATTCATGAACGCTGTTCTGTGTTACTGTAAGAACTGTGCAGACACTGTCACAGTGGAGAAACACATCCGGGCCCACCCCAGTCACAAACCCTGGATGTCCAGGGAGGTGACGCAGCTGCTGAGGGACAGGAACACTGCCTTCAAAGCTGGTGACAGGGCTCTCTACAGCACAACCCACATCAGCCTGAAGAGATGCATCAGGAGGGCCGAGGAGGATCGACAACCACCTTGACAGCAGCATCAGTAGGCAGGCGTGGAAGGCAGTCCAGTACCTCACCGATTACACACCCCTCACCAGCGCTGCTGAGGGTGAAGCTGCGCTGGCAGAAGAGCTAAATCTCTTGCTTGCTTTGAGACTGAATCACACGCTGACACCAGCAGTCAGATGCAACTTCACCCTCACGGTGAGGGAGCACGAGGTGAAAGTGCACACACTGAAAGGTGTCAACCCACGCAAAAAATGCCAGATGTGGTCGGAGCGAGACAGTTGCTACCCAGCCACACATCGGTGTAGATTCATCGAACTGTAGGACAAAAATAAGGCTGCCTTTATTACATCTACAAGAAAATGAGCTGATAAAAACAGTTTGTTTAAATTTGAACAAACCATACAGTGTTGTGTACTTTTAGTATGATTGTTTCTTCACTGCTCAAACAAAAGTGAACAAACATGGCTTTAATGGGCTTGTAGTGCCTACATCGGTAAGTAACAACCGTAAGTGGACACGTTTAGTGTGGGGTCGGTCTCAGCCCTGCACCAGGTGCACCACTGAGCTGGATTTGTTATATGATTAAGGAGTGTGTGTGCTAGCCCTTTAACTTCACTGTCCGTTCTCATAAAACCCCAAGTGGATAGCTTTGGCCTTATGGGAACTTTAATTCTCACCACTTGAACTGCTGCATCTTTCTGTACAGAAAGACCTACTAGTTTCAAAGCTACATGTGAAAGCTTCAAATAAAAAAATGTTTTGAGGAATCAAACTAATGACTGATGTTGTTTATCTTAAATAACAAAATCCTTCCATCCTCTAAATGTTTTATTAAAAAAAATGTATTAAATGGAAAAATACAATATCTATTTGAAAGGAAATTTATATTGTTGCAGTAAAATAAATAGAACAATTAAAAACATGGCATATTTTTTTTTATTTCTTGAGATCATCGTGGCTTTATTGGGTTGCTGTGCCTGTAGCCGGGCACCAGGTGAACTGATAAACGCACATATGCAGCATCGGTAGGTGACACAGGCGAACTCTGTCATAGACTGAAACTCACAGGCAACAGTTTAGTGTCTGGGTTCAGAACAGCTGCGTCACAGTAACATGTCCAGGAGGACATATTTCTTGTTAACAGACACTGCACCCCCCCCCCTTTCAGTTTTGATTCTATGTTCAGTCTGCTTTGCTCCATCTCACATTATGATCTGAAAGCCTGGTCGAGAGGCGTGAGTCCAAAATGTGGTCCTGCAGCCACGTCTTGGTTACTTTCTGACAGTTCCTATTTGTCTTCATTTGTGCTCTAAACCCGGGTATTTTATTGTGCCAATGACTACTTATTTTTACTTTGCTCCATTTCACCTACACCTCCTTTTTAACCCTTCTGATGTTGGAGCTTTTGGGTTTATTCCAAGCTTTGAATAGGCTTTAGAAAGCTCAGTCAGACAGTGTTATATGTGAACAAAGTTCCTGTTGTCATGGTAACTCATCACGACAGATGTTTGTTCTGGAATTACCAGCAAAAATCCTTTAAGCAGCACATTATCCAAAGTTAAATATCCGAATTCTAATGCAAAAAAAGTTCACTGAAAAGATGCACAGCATGACCAGAGGTACCGCAATGAGAAGTTAAATGTGTTAAAGTCATGGTAGAATAAGTTAACGTTTCAGCGTGAACAGTAAATGCTGCTGTGTGCTTTTTAAATTCATAAGGAACTTTAACAGAGTCCAGTTAAACAGGGGAAGCTTTTAAATGGTTAACTTGCGCATGCAAAATGATCATTGCTGTGAGTCAGATCCTAGTCGTAACACGCTGACCTGGTTGTTAGAAGACAGCGCTTTTAGCCAGCCTTAAAAACAGTCTGAACTCATGAATGCCAGGCAGAGCCAAAGCGTGACTCAGTACAGGGTGTGGATCCCTGTGCAGTGTCCCAGACTGTTGAATTTTAGTGAGGAAGAAAAAAAAATCCAAAGCTGCAACATTTTGTGAAAAAATTGTGGGGGTTTCAATATTGTCTGAAAGCAATATACAGTAGTCAGCATTTGAAGTGGATCCAAAACATTGATTCAAAGTTTATAATATTTAACCTTATTGGTTAAATGTTGGGGATATTGGTTAAAAGTCTTGGATAACGTATGTTTTTGATCTACTGTTGAATTTGATAAAATCAGTACTTTCTCCCATGACGTAACACTGTTTCATTCAGCATGTGAACAAATTGGAGACGTTTACAGATGTCTCTTTTGCCGGTGTGTTTGAGACAGAAATGGTGATTGGATTTTAAATAGTTAAAACAAAACTAACAAATCAAACAAAAGAAGCCATCAAGAACACTGCAGTATGAATGAGTTATACTTGGTTGTTTAACCTGCTTGACTTGCCCCAATAAAGTCTAGAAGTGTGATACATTGGTAGATGTGCTTCATCAGCTACCAACCCAGCATTGTGCTGTGGACAGTTCAGGTGTGCTATGAAGCACCTAAGTGTGCCTGAGATAAAATACACATCCAGGATAAAATAGGTAAGATGCAGTGCACGTAATTGGCAGTCAGATTCTCGTGTTCCTTTAACATGATGCAAACAAAGACTCTGGAATCTTGAGGTTGAACTTGTTTGTTGAGAAAATCACAAACAGATAAAGGGGTTGGCCTCACATTTAAGCGAGAATAATAAAAAGAGAATGTACAGAAACAATAGATTATTATTAGAATTTCAACAGAAACTTAAATGCCAGTTCAGCTACTCGGTTCAGATTTTCTTCATGAGCAGAAGGGGATACAAGTGTTGAACATGTTCTCCTGTGCTGCTTTGGAGAGCTGCAGCTCTTTCATTTTCTGCAGAGTACTCTTTTTGCTTCTGGTGAGTCTGCGAATAAGCATTTGTTTAAAGGCTTACTTGCAAATTTTCTAAGATCAAGGAGCCTGGTGATTTAAATGATTTAAGGGGAAATTTGAACAGCCTTGAACTACCAGAAGAGCTCAGTAGTATAAATGTCTTTCCTGTCTCTTTTCTTGTCTCTTATGATTTGGTTCATTTTCACAAAATATTGATTTGCCCTTAAAAATAGTTAATTGGATTTTTGCATGAAAGGTGTTTTTGAAACCGGATTGTTTACCCCTTCAGGGAAACGAAACAAACAAGTAAAGGTCATAGATGTGCTCTGACTTGGTTATATAAAATCATTGGGGGAAATGTTTTTGCCATGGGGTAGTCGAGTTCAAGAACATTAAAATTCATAACTTGGGAGGATTTAGGATTTAGTATGTTTCCTCTGTAACCTATTTATGTACCCCTGCTTACATAATTATAACAGAGAACAGACATACTGACTTGTGTGTTAGCAGATGCATTCTCATCGTATGCAAAACATATTACAGTACAATGTATACAAAATTTTAGTTCCCCCCTGCTGCCAAAAAAAAAGCAGTTATAGTTTAGATCCATCTAGTTTATAGTCCAGTTAAGAGCCAATAGGCCACATACTCTCGCCAACAATCATCAAAGCAAGCGGGGAGAACTCTCTCTTTCATAAGACTAGTTTTCTATCCCTGTAGTGACGCTCCGGAGACCTGTAGAGTCAACGCCACACTTAACTTAATCTTTTCTGGCTTCAGGCAATGGCCCAATTTTAGCTATTTCCTTAATAATCAGCATGGCTCATACACTCAGCTGATTATCGGAATGGTGCATCTGCAGGAAACAATGTTGTTGCCAATAAAAGGAAACATGAAATACATGACATTGCTACTGACAGACTGCCTTAGATATTGACTTTGTTTAACTTTTGGGGGTAAATGATCAAAACTTTTAATGTTTTAGAAAAAAAGGTTGGCAGCACGGTGGTTAACACTGTTGCCTCACAGCAAGAAGGTTCCTGGTCTTTCTGTATACATATATATATATATGTATGTGTATATATATATATATATATATATATGTATGTGTATATATATATATATATATATATATATATATATATATATATAGATATATATATATATATATATATAGATATATATATATATATATATGTATGTGTATATATATATATGTATGTATATATATATATATATATATACTATATATAATAATATATATATATATATATATATCTATATATATATATATGTACTATATATATATAGATATATATATATATATATATATATATATATATATATATCTATATATATATATATATATATATATATATATATATATATATATATTTATTTATTTATATCAATGACTCTTTGACTATGTGTGTTGAAGCAAGACGTGTCACTGACTAGAACTGAATCAGTTACTTCTATTGCATCCAAAGGGGTCACACAGTTGTCCCGTTCAGCAAGTAGGAGATGACAGAAATGCCCAAAGAAACAAAATGACACAAAGTGATTTAAACATTAAGATTAAATTAACAGAAAGCTTCTGGAAAAGTTCTGAAGGATGACGATATCTGATTGAAGCGTGACATGGCCTTGCAGATGTAGAACTATCTTGTCTTCTCTCAGGCCGGAGGCTGCAGCGTGATTGTACATATTTCTCTGTGGTGTCATGAAGACCCAGATTAGTAAGATTATTACCTCATCATATCTGTTTTTTGTTGTTTTTTTTTACTTACAGATAGTACGGTGCATAATCAGCAAAAGTTTTTGCTTGTTTAGGTCCACTTGATCACATATATGATGTAATGTAGTACTTGCTCGGGGTTATGTTTGAATGTATGAATGATTAAGGCTGTAGGTAATGATTAGTGCTATCTATAAGAAGTCTGTATGATGACTAAACAATAAAAAAATAAATGTGTTATAAATTCTGTTATCTTGCCAGGTGTCTTGTTAAGAACTAACTCATCGTCAGTCCAAGTGCATTCACACCTCTCAGGTCAAAACATTTCCAACCACTGCTACTTAAAAAAAACTAGTTGATGTAAATTGGATGTTTTGTAGGTAAAATAGTGTAATCTTGATTTTAAGAATAGTCATGCTTATCTTGTCCATTTGTGGCCCTGAAATGCTTTATGTGTGTATGTGTTTGCACGTTCAGCAGCTCTGTTGGGGTCTGAAGGCAGGGTCTGGTGCTAGTATATATACCTTCATACACATACAAACCTCATCAGTACTGAACAGCAGGGAAAGCTTCTATTTACAGATTCTGTTCTCTCATTACACACACACAGAGGGAGCTCTCAATGCTCCTCTGTTGCTGACACTGGCAGCCTTGCAGCGCTAGCCTACATTTCAGAGGAGGAGGGAGAAAAAATATGGTGATGTCATCTGAAGGTCTCTCTCGACTCTCGCTCTTTTCCTTTTTCTGATTCTCTGTTGTGGAACTTAATGGTGCTTTCTGCTCCCCGAGCTGCTTGAGGTAGGTCCTCCATCCACTCCCCTGTCATTCTCTTGTGCACGTGCATGCTGTCGTGGAGCGACTCCATCCGTGCCCCTGCGCTTATGTAATTTGGTTAACCGGCACTCAGTCTGGTTAGTATCGTCTCTTTATGGTCCTGTGTTAGACAGTGTTACTATTTTTGTAAATGTAGGGTTGTGTGTATGTAAGGGTATCTTTAAATGATAAAAAAATATACTGAAGTCTGAATTATAGCCGGATGACGTGTCCTGATGCTGCCTAGTTGGTCAGAATGTCTCTGGTGCTCGACTACAGACCAAATCCCAGGTTGATATAAAGATATGCAACATGTAATACTGATAGCTGTAATTGTGTAGAAATTATGTGGAGCATACAATATTCCAGTCCTTAATTAAGTAAGGTCTGCCACAGGAATATTGCTTTTTGACCTTTTGTACTTTGAACTTCCTTGCAATGCCCACAAATCCTTCAAAACATTATTGAGCTGAATGTGCTGGCACTCGTGCCTTGTATCTTTTCTCCATTTCCTCTTCTGCAAGCGGTATTGTATACACAGATACGCGTCTGTAATTCAACTGTAGCTGGATGCGTCATACGCATTTTCATTGTGCAGCTCTGTAGTGGAGCTCTGGCTCTTTTCTCCCTGTGATCTTCCTCTCTCTTATGGTAGAGATGGTTTGTTCTGTGTTTTATGAGCCAACAGTCAGTCAGAATGCGAGGCAGCGGCATTCCTTCTCCTGTTATTGGAGAAGGAGGTTCCCACGGTGCCCTTGACACCCTGTGTGTCGAGTCCTCCTCATTCTCTTCCTCCCCGATCAGCATGCTGATCCCCTGGTTGTTCTAATGAATCTGAGAAATTAATGTTAGTCAATTCAGGGTCACCTTGTATCTTCCTAAAGCACTTCATCTTGTAGAGTAACACACTTAGTAATTCCGCTTTTTAAAACGGACTTTTAAATGTACCAAATTACAAGTCGGCTACTGAATAGACAGCCATCAGTACTAGTTTGCTCTTCCACCACAGGCACATCTCTGCTCAGCCAGTGCCAGAAAGGATATTGGGCAGTCCTCATCTGCCGTGTTAATGTGCCAATTGTTATATTTTGTAGTGACACCGGTGTGGAAAAGCTACTTTAATATGCGTGTGACACTTGAACTAATATGTTGACATTTTCTCAGCTAAAGGGAGTAGTTTTCCTCTAAATATGGATGATAAAACTAAGCCATACTAAATTAAAACAAAAGCAAGTCAATGTCCAGTTGGACAAAATCATAAACTTAATTGCACTGATATTATACACATATTTTTAATTGAATTAATTTTGTAAAAAAACAGTGTATACATTTTTTAAATGAAGACACTTGGCATACACTTTAATACAAAACCATTTATAAGTTCAGAATGAGATGCAGAAACCTGGTATAGACGTTAAATGCTAAAACTATTAAAATAACAGTGCAGGAGGATCAAGTGCACAAGTCCAAAGTAAGTGCAGGTCAGCTATGTTCACTTGTTTTTACACTACATGGCCACCAAGCTCGCCAACTGGTCACAGACGAATCGCAAAGCTGTTGGTGGTTGCCAGTTGGTACTCCACCATTATAAGTGAAGAGTGCAAATATTTCAGAGACATTCACTGGTTCCTTTCCAAGCCATGGTCGACAGACACGGGAGTCAAATGATTCAGGGAGTCTGGCCACTATCCAGTAAAGCTACTGCTAGTGCGAGAACATACCACAGGGTGACCCGGATCACCAGGAGGAAGACGAACCTGTGACGTTGAGGGTGTGACGGTGTAAGAATTCAGTTCAGTTCCACATCTCTCCGTCCCTCTCTCTATCTACCTACATTCAAAGATGTTCAACAGGTCACAAGTCCTTATTTTTTCTTAGTTTTTTGAATAAATCTTCCCATATAGCTCAAACGCTTTTCTTCCCTCGGTCCATTCTCAGATTAAAAAAAAAAACAATCCTGTTTTGTGTGTGCTCTCTTCATGTTATTTCCCAGATTATTTGTGACATGTCTTTTGTTGAAATGGTTTGAAGACTTTATAGAGTTCCTGGGTCATGGAGTCGTTTTAACATTTTATTCTGTGTGATCTCCAGTTGGCGATCAGTCACATAGTGTGAACACCACAATAAATAACAAGACAGCCGGTTATGTAGTCTGAGCAGCACAGCAGTTGTGTAGTGTTTTTAAATGTGTTAGGAGATTAGATGTTCTTGAAAGAGATGAAACTTAAAAATGACTGAAAAGGAGAGAGGGATGTCCCGCTCAGATAGGATTTGGTAGCTGATTCCATTATCATGGAACCAGAAATAAAAAAACGGTGGGGATTGATATTACCTTGTGCATAGAGGCGGCGCGTCAGATGACCCGCCTGAGAGGAAACTAGAAGTTGTGAAGAAGTCTGTGCATCAAATCTGTTTCAGTCTAATTTCAGACCTCATCCAGTAAGATCAATCACTCTGCAGTGACAGTAAATCTTTTTATACACACACACACACACACACACACACACACACACACACACACACACACACACACACACACACACACACACACACACACACACACACCATCAACACTGGAGTAAAGCATTGCCTGATTTCTTGATTTTCTCACCCTGAGAAAAAGAGCAAAGCATCTCTTTTAGTGTGATAGCTCCTTGGAGGCCAGATGAAATTATATTGGCTTGAGCGAAGAGGCTGTTGGAGCAGTGGAGCATTACATCAGTAGAATAACTGCTCCAGGGATTCAGTGACTACATGATTGTCAGAAGGTCTTTGTGCCTGCTGTCTGATATGACCCATTATTTGTCTTTGAGATGTCTCTGGAACCCCTTCCCTTCCTTCCTTGTATATTTGTTTGTATCTCTTCTCAGCGCCTTCAGAAGGAAGCTCGTGGACTAAAATTGGCAATAGTTATTTTCCCATATGCTACTAAAACAAAACTTAATAACGGTGTACATGTATGATAAATTCTCCTGGGAATCATGGGATTTTATAAACGTTTACTTGAGTGGTCAAATGTTATTTTACTGAAAAGCTGTGATGATTGTTGTCCTGCATAAACGGATTACAACCTGCTGAAAGCCAACTGCCTTTTTTCCTAGTCGCTGGTCTCACAGCTTTGTTTATCATCTGTCTGTGGCCTTCTTGGACTCTAAACTGTCTCCATTTTCTCACAAGGTATTTGTTGCATGGCTTCAGAGCTCTGATTGCTCTGGACGAGATTGCTCTTTCTCATGATCAAATTACTAATCTCAGCAGGGAGAATGAAGGCATACAGGGGCAAGCCAAATTATGTCTTTTTTTTATTTATCCACACAAAGGTCAAAACATGATTAAATTTCCTCTTACGTACCACAGCCCTCTTTGCCCACATAATCCAAACTGATTTACCTAAGGATTTCTTTTTTCTTTCTGAGTGGCAGCTTGTTACCTTCACAGCAAGAATTTTCTTAACTCATTTTTTTCCAAACGCAAAAGTGTTGTAAAAGTCTAGATTGTTGCCTCTTCAGCGCAGCTTAAAAAGATGCAACAGTAAATATAGTTTGTTCCAATATAATCTCATGTGAGGCCACCGGGTTGACACCATAAGAATATCAACGCAGACCTGCAATCACAATAACTGGCTGCCTGCTATAATCCTGAAAGCATTTGTCCAGCAGCCATGTGTACGTTGGCCACTCACAATAATCTCCTCAAAAGCATTGTGTAATTAACAGATGGTCCCACTTGTTCATGAACTCATGCCGAGAGTTTAGGAGTCAGTGGCTTTACAATGCAACCCGTGAAAATAGGGCTGTATTTTATTGCGAGCAGGTGCACCACATGGACTAAGAACAAAAAGACAATAAATTTATTCTTGATTGATGAAGCACGGGTGGATGGTTATGTGGTTGGGTTATTGCAGCCGTCTGTGACACCTGTGGTACACCTGTACCACTCTAAGCAGCCTAATTTATTTGTTTTCAACCAAGTAAAGGCAAGCATTGTGCAATATAGTTTTATTTATTTATTTTGTGTGGCAAAAATTCAGAAGATCGTATTAAATTTACAAAGACGCAGCTCCTGTTAAGTAAAAAATTACACTCAGCTAAGGTGGTCTAGTAAAATATTTTGTGTTACATCAATACAACGATCTCTCATTACATTCAGGTGTTAGTCTTAGTTCATTACATAGAATGTAAACATTATTTATAAACATTTTTTTCTTTTGCATGGCATCCTTAGAAAACAGTTTTAATCAGGTCTTTTTCAAAACGGATCCAAAAAATCACAAGACATTTTGAAGATAAGAACCTGGAATTTATTAGGAATCAGTTTGGGATTTATGAGGTCACCTCATAAAGGGTTATTTCTTGTCTGGTCCAGTAAAGAAGCTAAATGGCAGGAATACGCAAGGTTTCCATGCATATATGAATACATGGTGTTATGTTGCAGGAAAAATGAAGTGATGGTAAACAGAAAAAGATAGATGGCAAGAAAGAAACATTCAGTACTCTCCAGGGGAAAAAGGCTCACATGGCTCATCCTTCCTGGCTCGCAATATAAACAGTCTGTTTATTGAAGTGCGGAAGTTTGGGTGGGAGACGGCAGTGGGCTGTCAAAATTCTCCTTTTAGAATGTAATTTTGAAGAGTTTGCACATTGAAAATGTTGCTGTTATAATCCGTTTGTTTGTCCCCTTTGGCAGCCATGCAGTGCGGAGAAGCCTGACTCTGGCTTCCTACAACCATGGAGTCCTCTTCTGAGTCCCAGCAGGAGCCAGAGAAAACTTTGGTAAGCAGATCTTGTCATTACCATTCTTGAGAGATATGTGCTAGCAAGTTACCAGTCCAGAAAGAATGAGACATTTACATATCTGTGTTATTTTTAAATCTTGCTTTGTCTTTATCTGTGCTTTTGATACAGTTCACAGTTGGATAATAAATATACGTATAGAGAGCAGTCTCTAATCTGTTAATATAGAGATATTTACATCCAAATTGGAGGAAATAATTGGACAAATTAAAATAGCATAAAATGCTTAATTTTAGTACTTTAACAACTCAAATGAATTATAGTTATATATAGTTTTCAATGCACAGTATTCATCCTCCTGAAACCCAGCAAAAACAGTTTGGAATTAACAATATAAATGGTTAAAAACCCTCCATTGGAAAAGGACTGCAGTCATCAAAATGTTTCAGCTGGAAAACGAGTTATACACTCTGAGCAGCCTCTCCTTCCCTAAACAACCGTTTTGGAAGTTGCACCCTGTTGTTATAGAAAAGATGTTACTCTGTTTCAGACGGGTCAAATCATTGTTCACTATTAGGCAAATAAAATAGGAGACTGATAAAACTACTGAAACTAGGTCAAGAACTGTCCAGTGCATTCATGCCTTTTCACCGGAGGGGTTAGTGAAAGGGACAAGAGGCCATGTGGTCTGATAAGTCTAAGCTTTAGGATGACAGAAGCAGATGAAGTGATGAACCTGTCATGTCTCGCGTGTGAGCATGTTGGGGGAGGTGTCATGATGCATGGTTGCTTCAGTTGATCAGGCATTAGGCTCAGTGTTATGTGCACACCTGACAACTTGAAGCATTTCCGTCAATATACCCTTTTTGTTCCCAGACATATTCAAAGGTGCCAGGATTTATCAGGTTAAAACCACAATCACCACAAGGTCTGGGCCTGAAACGCATCTTTGCGTTGCACGTGGCACGCCGCTGGTGTAGATCTCTGCCATTCAGGTCATGGTAACTCACAAAGAACCAAGGAAACCTTATTAAAACCACGGCTCAGTGAATGTGTGCCATAATCAAAGCTAAAGCACGGTGCCTCAGAAACAGTGTGAGATGATTGTTTGTCAGACTGACAAGACTGGCTTATATACATGTAACCTTGAGCCAAGGTCATCGTCGCTTATGTCCTGCAATATTTGTCCAGGGATTTTGGTCCGTGATCCGTCCATCCAGATAGCATCCGGATAGCATTGTCAGTTTCTTAAAATAACAAAAAAGAGAAAATCCTCTGACAAATACATCTTTCAGGCAAATTGATGCCATTCATCTGCTCTTGTAAACCGCGTATTGGTTCCTGTCATGACTGTTTATAGGAAACAAATCAGCTCCTGAGGCGACTAGTTGCCAGTAGGAAGTCCCACACATACATTTCCTGAAATAGCCCGGAAAATTGATACTTAGATGCTGAAGCTGCCACAAACAAATGCAGTAATCCAGTAATTACCCGTATGGATTGATCCGGGTCTGATGGTTTTGACCTTTTCATCAGAAAGAACATCTTATTATATTTTATCTTCTGTATTTATTTTTTCCCTGTCAGTGAAAAGTGACAGTGAGTGCTGATTATTCTATATGTCAACCCTTTATTAACAGAAGTTAGTGTTGTGTTTCTTGCCGGAATCAGAGACAGGACGTCTGCTCCAAGAATACCTTCTCTGAACTGTAATGATCAGCTTAAGGTGCTAATATTGTCAGCCGGCCACAGGCTTGTCTGGCGCGCGGTGACAAGTCCTGTTTTTGCTGCATTTAATTGAAGTTCTGTGAGAGCTTTTGTTTGACAGTAGAGCGCTGCAGCTCGACTGCAGATGATTGAAGGTCATGCACACGTATGTCGGTTTAACATTCTCCTTTTGAGGAACAGTCATGGTGATTAAGGAGGCAGCTGAAAATGAAAAGGGCACCATCATCCATAGTTCTGGATCTTTGTTCTGCACCAGATGTAATGTTTCTTTGGGTGCAGTCTTGCAGCCTAACAGTCCAATACTTAAAAGCAAATTTGTCTTTTTAAAAATAAAATGATCTACATTTAGAAGTGAGTCTTCTTTTACAACATGAGGTCTATTTAATTCTAGTTCTTTACAATAGTGGGAGATCTATTTTTATTTTGTTACTACATACAAACCAGACAGCCGATGCTCACAATTTAAAGTGTTTTGTAAAACCTTGATGAGAGAAACTAATGAATCATACGAAAAAATTCAAAAAACGAAGAGCAGCGGTAACAAGAGTGCAGAACTAAATCCCCTTTTTTATTTCTTTGCCACTTCGAGTTTTATTAAAATAGCTCTCACTTTTTCATTATTGTACACTAATTTCTTTCCCTGCCTCATCATCTGCCTATTTTAGTGGCTGCATAATTAAACCGCTGATGCATAAATTGGAAAGTCTCCTTTTACTTTTGAGTGCTTTCTTTTTGATTAAATGGATTATGCTGAACGAGAACTTCCTTGCATTTTGGCTATAAACCTACTTTGAGCAGGTTCCTGGCACTGTTATCACTTTATCATATATTATAAGCGACAACAGTGCCAGTATGGCGTCAGACTTGGACTGTGAACTGTAAGGCTGGTTCTTCCTGTTGATTTGCTAAAAGGGTCTGTTAATAGAGGAGATGGCTCCCAACATGGGATGAAAGGCTTCGTGAAGCACGTAAGGTGGCTGCTGCTTTCCCTCTTGCATGCAAGAGGTGCTTTGGGAGGTTTCTGGCAGCCAGCTTCCTTCCTCTTTAAAATAACCACCAGTCAGCCTGTTGTCATTTGCATTGTGCATCATATAATAAAACCACCGGTAGCCTGTCAATAAGAACAGGGACTAGTCAAATGGCACAAAAGACCACCGTTGTGTCCTTGAATAATGGAGTCGAGGTAGTACAGAGGTAAGACGAGATGCTCTGCGACTTGGAGGTCGTCTGAACAGATTTGTAATGAATGAGAAAGGACTTTTATCCTTGCTTGCTATTAAATTGCCCTTTTAGAAAGGTGCGTTAAGCCCTTTGTTCCAGATTAGCTTTATAACTGCTAACGGTGCAAAACTAGTGCTACTGGGAAGCTTCAAGGAATGCAGGGCAGCTGCTCAAAGAAGTGAAAGAAAGATAGTTAAGTTGCTGTCAGAAAGGAAAGTTGTAGCCAAAGCTGAAATGTGATCCTGACAACTGCATTTCTGAACATGTTACTTCAGTATTCTTTAACCTTTAAACCATAGACCACATCACATTTCTGCTTTTATTCCCACACTCAGACTCAGTTATTCTTATCATTGATCAGTCGTTTACAGGAGGTTCGCAGTCAGAGCAGCGCGGCGTTCTTGCCACAAGATGATGCAGATTTGAGAGACAGTTGTGCGTGGAAAACAAAGTTTAAGGCTCATGTGTGCACCTCTCCCTGTTTATTACACATAAAGATCTAATTACATATATTGACATAAATGTATCACCAGTGTGAAGGCTAAAATTATATTGTATTATAAGTTGACAAATGCTGTTAGGTCCTTTTTAAGCTCGTCAGGAAGCCGTCTCCACATTCAGAGTTAAAATCTGATCCACAGATGCACATCTGTATCTGCACAGAAGTTTTCATCCAAACAGTGTGACTTTTTTCCTGTCAGTCCTGGCTGGATTATTTGTTACGCAGAACCGTTAAGGAAGTCATCCAGGGAAACTGTATGGAAAAGGGCCCACATTCCACAAAATGTATTGCGTGTGATTGGGCTACCCATCTATCAGCATTTATCAGAAGCGGACAACTAATCAGATCCACGAACTTCTACCCTCTCAGCAGGCTGGTAAATCAAAAACTTGATAGGATCGTAGAAGAACTTGCCCGAAGGTTTCCACTGGATACTAAATCCGGTCAGACGTCTGAATAAAAAACTCAGCACAGGGTAGAGGATCAATCGGGCAAACGAGAGGCGCAGTGGCTGCGAAACACAAGGTGTTATTTGAGAAAGTGTTAACGTTATCGGCAGGTGTCCTAGGAGAATGTAAGCTGTAAAATCTAGGGGGAAAAAAATTCATTTTTTTACTTTGACCGTCAGGAGGATTACACTTGTGCTTCTGAAATGTTCCTGATGTGAAATGAAGCCGTGCAAGGGTCAGGCAAACACTGTGTAGCAGCTGGAACACGGCTCACCTGGTTTTAACAAGCGTGGCATTTCCAGACAAGAAACGTCAGCGGCGTCGTTCTTTCCTCCTCTTTTTCTTTCAAGAAATACTCTACTCTACATTTTATAATTATTAAACTGATACAGAATCTCCTCTTAAGATCAGTTTCACAATAGCTGTGTGACGTGTATCTTTTCATGTGCAGAAACGCAGATCTTCCCTTTTGCTCCCATGGTAACAGAATCGAGCATGTATATAAGGTGGGAAGGCGTTCTCAGCTTCAACTAGTGTATATTTGGTAATTGGCTTCCTATCAGCAACAATACACTTTTCACCTTTTGTTTCAGTGTATAAGCAGTATGTCACAGATATAAAAGTATTGTTTTGTTTTGTTTTCTTTCCACATGACTGGTCTCAAATTATAACCAGACAGCTTTCATGAAGTCGCTTTTCCAATTACTTAAACAATGGACTACTCAAAACTCTGATTATTTATAATTACTTCCATTAATGTACCATGAAAAGGATAATAGAGCCAGGGGTGAAACCTGACCTCGGGGTCCTCTTACGGAGCGGCACACCATGGATGCAGGTGCTTCAGCGGTTGTTGATGGAACAGCTGATAAACTTCGCTGATGAGACACATTCTCACCACTGAGGTAAACAGGAAAACCAAGTTTATCCTCTACATCTTTAGCTCGGGAAGAAAAACTGCAGATGAAAGATGAAATATGCAGTAACTTCAAAAGGGCTACACAAAGTGCATGTGTGCATGTGCGCAGTTGATTATTTTAGCATCTAAGACTAAACTAAGTGCAGAGGAAGCTGCCGAGTATCTTCTGCCAAGATTGCACCAGACATAAAAAATGTCTTTAGGTCGGCCAAGCCGGTGGGTTGTGATGGTGGGACGGCAGTAAAGAAGAAAACTGATTTATCGACAAACGAGAGGAGAAAAAAAGCAGCATCTTTGTAGAATCATATGAAGCGACTGAATTGTGGCAGGGATATGTACTTGCCTCCTGAAGATGCTGCCATTTAAGTATTGACTCAAGACTCAAAGTACTCTACGGGAATTTATTTATGTATTAGATTTTTTTTTTCTTGCCTTGATCAATGCACAGAAGCTGGCAGACACACGTATTCATTCCTGCTTGGCTTGATGAGAGCTGGGTTATATATCAGCACAGGAGGAGCAATTATGATGAAGGATGTGTTCTTTTGGTGTTAATGTTGAGAAATGAGATGATTAGAAGCCAGACCTGCAATCGTGTGGTGAGACTACTTTACATGCACTACATGGCCAAAAGTATTGACTCCCTTGACTCGTATATTAACTTAAGTAACATCCCATTCCTGATCCATACAGCTCAGTATAACGTCGGTCCATCCCTTTGCAGCAATAACAGCTTCAACTCTTCTGGGAAGTCTGTTCACAAGGTTTAGGAGTGTGTTTTTATGGAAATCTTTGACCATTCTTCCAGAAGCGCATTTGTGGGGTTACAATTATGATGGAGGATGTGTTTTTTTGGTGTTAATGTTGAGAAATGAGATGATCGTGTGGTGAATCTAGTTTGCATACAGTACGCTGAAGAAAAGTATCGTTCTTTGTAAACGGTGTGAGCACGTTGCTTTCCTGTTTTGTTTTGACTTGATAATTCAGGGAAAATATGACTCACTAATAATTTGCATGAAGTAATTTTAGATATTTTTTTCTTTTTCCAGATGATTAAGTTATAAAGAAAAAAACCATCACTGCAGAGTTTTATTGTTGCTACCACTGTCACCACCAGAAATAGTTGCTCCTTTTTTCCCATTGAGCGAACGCTGCCGAGTTTCGCTCTGAGACACAGTAGGGGTTTCCTGTCTTATGCTCAACTCTTTAGTCTAAATATAATCACCAGTGTTCCATTGCAAATGAGCACTGTGACTTTAATTGCAGTGTATTTTGTTCGTCTGGTTCGTGTGTGTGTGTGTGTGTGTGTGTGTGTGTGTGTGTGTGTGTGTGTGTGTGTGTGTGTGTGTGTGTGTGTGTGTGTGTGTGTGTGTGTGTGTGTGTGTGTGGGTGTGTGTGTGTGTGTGTGTGTGTGTGTGTGTGTGTGTGTGTTTATTTGGGTTTATTCTAGTATTTTTCAGGCTGCTGAAAGGAACTCGGGGGTTGTGTCACATTGACTTCAACTTCAGCACAGTTCAAGATAAAATAATTTAGAATTCCATGATGGGAATGACGCCTTTCTGTCAGTAAAGCAGACGTTGTATGTCCAGTTACGACGATTGCTTTCTGAATCTGTGGTGTTGGGGTGTTCTATAAAGAGAATACAATAATTAAAAGTATTTCTATACAGTCAATAACTTTATGAATTTGTAACAAACTACACCACTCAAAATTGCTTAAGTTACAATGACTTTAATTGAGACTGGAATTCCTGCCCTAAATGTGCATCTGGGCGAGAGTTTGAGTCCATTATTCACACAGTCAGGTGTTTAAATTCAAAATCAAATCTATTCAAATCAAAATGAAATCCATCCCTTCAAATAATTGTTTCGGGGCCCTGGATAGCTGAGTGGGTTGAGCAGGCGCCATTTACAGAGGCTATTGACCTCACACGAGTAATTAGCCAAACAATTATTTTAAAGGTTTTTGGCACTAGTGGCCTTTATTCAGAGTAGGTGGACAGGAAATGGGTACAGAGAGAGGGGGCCAGGTTCGAATCCCGGCCTGTCGCTCTGTCCTGCGGGTCTTCCCCCCTCTCTCTGCACCCAATTCCTGTCCAGCTACTTTGAATAAAGGCCACTAGTGCCAAAAGCCTTTAACATAATTGTTTAGCTAAGTACTTCCAGAAAACAGTAAATTCTTTTTGACAAGAGTCAGACTCTACCTTTCCCCCTAAGCAGCATCTTGTTTAGGGATTGAAGCTGACACACTTTTTTTCTGGGATAAACGGCTTTGGGCTGTCTGGGTGCAGAACAAACACACATGCACCTCATGCCACGATCTACTTTTAGAACTTGTGAAAAATGTCTTGAGAAACACGGTGGGCTTCACTCGCGTTGTACCATTTCTGCAGCCAGGCTTGACTGTTTGCTCTGTAAACATGCCTTTCCCTGACCCAGCCTCCTTTATAATTGCACAAAATACTGAATTGATGGTAAAGTAAACACGGCAGACCTCAGCAGGTTTACTTTCCTGGGATTTTATGTAGAGATCTCCATCAAAATAATGTTACTGTCTTTGGATTATTAAGATTTGTTTTAGATGGGATTCAGATTAAATTCAATCCAAGTGTTTTTACATGATTGCATCCTCTGAAATGAAAAACATTTACATGTTGATATGCTCATTTGCATTATACCTTAAAATGCTTTCTCTGGTGTGTGCAACACAGTCAAGCTGGTTAATGGATACGATCGCAGAGGAGTCGGGATCAATAGTTTAAGTAGGGAGTGGTGGCCTAGTGGTTACAGTGGTGGGCTTGGGCGTGGAGGACCCAGGTCTTCCCACAATGGTAAATCACCGGGGGCCCCTGAGCAAGGCCCTGAACTCCCTCGCTGCCCCGCTAGCAGCCCAACTAGTGAAATCACTAGTGAAACTAGTTGATGGGTTAAAAGCAGAGACTAATTTCGGTGTGCATCGTACATACAGCGTGTGCACGATGTCCACACTGACATGAATGATCATGAAGTATTGGACCTACAATATGGTCATTGGGTAGCTGCGCTGTTTGTGTGCTCTGCCGCGTTGTCTGTTTATTTTCTATTATGCCTGACGAGATCGATTTGATTCGATTTTTGGATTTGGGAGAGGAAGAGGGGTAGCAGTCTTATTTAATGAATTATTTCAGTGTAAGCAGTTATCTCCTGGAAGTCTTCAGTCTTTTGAATATGTGGCTGTACAGCTGACGGCCTCATCCAGAGTCGTGCTTCTTAATGTTTACAGGCTCCCAAGTACTGTGCAGACTGTTTTGTTGACCTCAGTGAGCTGCCGTCTGTGATCTGTGTCATTATTGTTGGAGATTTGAACATCCATGTGGACAACCGTCAGGACAAAAGGGACTAAAGACCTGAGTAACACTCTGTACAACTTTGGGCTGACTCAGCATGTAACAGAGGCCACGTACAATAGAGGACACACTCTTGACTTACTGAAGGGTCTGAGCATTTCAAAGTTACTCTGTCGGATGTGGGCCCGTCTGATCTTTTCTGTGTTTTCTTTGAGTGTGATTTCAGTGCACACAAATGTGTCAACAGCAGTGACCACAAAACGGTGTCTAACTGAAAACAGAAGTGAGATCTTGAACCAGGTCTTCTCTCCAACACCGCCCTGTTCAGGGTTCAGTCAATGAGCTCATCAACAGCTTCAATGCTAAAATGTTAAATGTCATGGACACTATTGCTCCCATTGAGATGAAGTTTATCTCTGGAAGGAAGACGTCAAATTCTTCACAAATTCTTCAGACAAAATCCAAAATATTAGACAAGCAGTTGGTACGTCAACAGCAGGTTCAGGATGTGAACTGTGTCCACCAAAAACCGATTTAAACACCATGGCACAGTTTCACCCAACAGTTAAACAGCAAAGACATGGAGGACATCTTACATCAAGTGAACTCCACCTCTTGTCAGGTGTGTTTCCAGAGCCACTAAACAGCTGTAATTAAACCTCTGTGGAAAAAGGACACGCTTGACAAGAAACAAATGAACAACTACAGAATGATATCAAGCCTCCCATTGTTAAGTAACATAATTGAAAAAGCAATTTTTCAACAGCTCAATTACTTTTCAACACAAAATAACAGCTATGATGCCTTCCTGCCAGGTTTTAGACATCACCACAGCACTGAGACGGCTCTCACCAACGTGAGATAATGACATATGCTTGAATACAGACAATGGTCCTCACTAAGACCAAAAAGTGGACCACATCAGTTGTCTGTCCGTCAGAGGATAGACTTTAAAGTCCTGATGCTGGTCTATAAAGCTCTGAATGGTCCAGAACCAAAGTACATCAGTGACCTCCTGACCCAGGATGAACCTTCCAGACCCTTCAGGTCATCTGGAGCCGGTTTATCATCAGTTTCCAGAGTCAGAACCAGACATAGAGAAGCTTCCTTCAGCTTCTCTGCTCCACATGTCTGGAACAAACTCCCAGAAAACCTCAGATCAGCTGAAACACTCAGTTTATTTGAATCCAAGTTGAAGACTTACTTGTTCTAAGCTGCATTTAAATCAAGAAAAAAATCCACTCTGTTCTACTTTCAAAACTTGATTACATTTTAACCACTGATTTTATTTATTGCTCTTTTTTGTGAGGTAGAGCTGCATAGTTACAGTAGCTTTGCTTTAGTACACCAGATTTAAACTGTGGTTCCAAGTGCAGGCCTTTAAATGGCGCAACTTCCTTGTTTTTGTGTGTGTCTTATTCAAGTCTGTGTGTCAGACGAGGCTGGATTAAAAAATGATTTAGAGTTGAGTGGTTGTAAAAATGTCTGACTAGGTATGCAGAGGAAAGGAGACTGAAGAGATGTATGGAAGAAATAAAACAGAGGGACACTGATGGTGTGTTATATGGCAGTGATGTCACAAATAAGGAGTAAGCAAAAAGGAAAATTGCTGTAGGCCATTAAAATTGAAGATGGAGAGGAAGAAGAGCAGACGGGGGGGAGTATTTGTTGTAGAGAGAGAAAGGAGGCTGGAATTCTTATGCATTTATGTTCATTGCTTTGCCTCCTTCCTTCAGTATTAGTGTGTGTGTGTGTGTGTGTGTGTGTGTGTGTGTGTGTGTGTGTGTGTGTGTGTGTGTGTGTGTGTGTGCGCATATGCACGCGTGTCAGGGGGAGACGAGCACGGCTGAGCTGAGTGGCATGTCGTCCCACTTTTAGTCTTTTTGGTCTGATAGCCTGCAGCGACGAACTTGCCTCCCTCGGCTGACTGTCGCACGGTATCTCCCAGAAGTGAACCTTAACACTTGGCAAAGTGTCAAAACGGGAAGCTGGGTTGGGTGGATCACACCGAGATAAAGGTTATGAAACTGTCTGTGTTATCAGTTTGATCATTTATCATTAGTTCCGTATTTGTATCACTACAAAAGCTAGTTTAATTTACTCTTAACAGTCTTGGGATAAGTTTTCAGACTAGAAAGCAGAATCTGCGGTGTTGCTCCACACAGGGTTCATGTTTTTCTTAGTATGTTGTCACTAAAAGAAACCAGCACCCGCTGCAGCAATTACAGTTACAGACAGATCACATTGTTTCCATTGCTATGATAGAAGGATATTCAAGCCTTGATATTTGCTTTGATTGCCTTCACAGAATTCTCCGCATGCACATGAACAAGGAAAGTGGCTGCAGGCTGGTAGCCAAAGCTTTCTCTAATGTCAAGGAAGTGTGGGTAGAACAGTTGTCTTTGGTTTCTTGCAAACCGCTACAGACAGGGTTTCAATGACACTATGGAAACATAATAGCTCTTAAATGCAAACCTCTCAAGTCTAATTACATTCCTAATGAGGTTAACAGCAAACATGCAATGAAGTGCCATTATTTTCTATCTGGAGCTTAAACCTATTAACAGCAAAATAGGCTATTTAGGATCTTAATTGCCACCTAAATGTCTGACCATGTGCCTGGCTCATTTGATTTAGGGAAAATAAACTAGTTATCTGTTAGTGACATTCGGTTGTGTAATAGTAGTTTTCCAGCAATGGCTGTGTTTTTGTTTTGCTTTCCCACCCCACAATAGAGGCTCTGCTGGAGTCTTGGCTGCATCCACGGGGTGCAGGCAGATGGACTGGACTGAGTGTAATCAGACTGGCAAGACAAGCGGAGGCTTGTGCTTGTTCATTCTGAACAGCTGCTTTAGTCTGGAGTGTGACTTAACACTGGCCCCTACAGAAATGAAAAAGATGGAGACCAGTTTCGAATCCTCAAACACTGTTAATGGAGGTCTTGCATTTTATTTTCTAAAGGCTGCTTGCATGTTTGCTATTTTTCAAGAAATAAAGTACTGTATATGTTCTTACTCCTTAAGAATGTTTCTCTACTCACCTACATGCGGCCTCCCGTCCTCGAGTCCCTGCTGTGATGAAACTGAAACACAAGTGAGGCCTAATCAACTACCCAGCCCCCCCACCCCACTCCCACCTAATCCATTTTTAAACAGGTCCTCAGCAGACAGCTTTTTCTGTATCTTACTTTTCTGACAGCTTTGAGGGGATTGAACAGTACTGATAGAAAATTATGACAACTCAGCCGTCATGAAATCTCTTGCATCTAGCATCAGATTCTGCCACGCTTGTAAAAATAAATTCTAAGCAGTTCATTTTTAGATTTCTGTTCTTCTGATTAACTCTGACACATTCTAAATGATAATTTACCGTCACATCACAGACATAACGCACATATCTGTAAACCGTTTGACCAGCAGTTTCATTGTAAATGTCTATTTGAATTAGTAAGCTAAGAAATAATAGCAGAGGACCCTTTTAAGCAGTCATACAAACATGAGTTTGCTGCAAATAGAAATTGCTCCTAGGAACTTTAGTATGATTTTGAAGTTTCCAGTTTTCCATATTTTTTGAGCTAAAAATACAGTGTTCAAATGGTGGTCTACAGCTCACAGGCTGTCTCCATGAAGATGTTAGGTTTCCTGTTTACATTCCACAAAATCCCAAATGACATGAGCTGTTGTTCCAAAATCTAGACCAGAGAAATAAGAACTGACTGAATCGATCAGTGTGAATGTTTTTTCAGATTTGCACCATTTTTCATGATGCTTGTTGAGGTCCTGTATCAAAAAATATCTTACACACATTTGTTTGACATGTGCACTCTTAGTACTGTCTGAGATGCCAGACTGGGGACTAATATGTGGGGTTTATGTTAGAAAAATACCAGCTGTCACATGTGTCTGATGAGCGAACATCTCAGTATGACTAGAGTCAACCAAAATATGGGTGGATGAAGGTCCATTTTATTTAGAGGTATCAAGCATTAGAAAAAGTGACCAAATGGCATTTTTCTAAATGTTGCATGCCTTTTTTTTTGTCACTGTAATTGTTTATTTTTATGCCTACTTCTTTTCTTTTGCTCACTCCAGCAGCCATATAGGACAGTGGAAAGCTGTCCAGATGCTAACCTGCAGTGTCTATGGTTCTGTTTCAAGCTCGTGACTCACCGCATCGTGAGATTTCTTTTTACCGTGATAGATCAGATGGTTGTATTATCTGAATCATGTATATCTCTTGCAACCATGTGGCAAATTATATGAATTACCTTTGCCGATTTGGACTTTTTGTTATTTTTTTGTACAAATAACGCTGCAGCAGTGTCCAGCACTGAAATTAGTCATCTAACATTAATCTCCATCCATCCATTATCTATACCCGCTTAATCCGTTTCCGGGTCACGGGGGTCTGTCGGAGCCTATCCCGACGCGTATCAGGCGAAAGGCAGGGGTCCACCCTGGACAGGTCGCCAGTCCATCCAGGGCCACGTACAAACAACCAATCACACTCACATTCACACCTAGGGAGAATTTAGAAAGATCAATTAACCTACCCTGCATGTTTTTGGACTGTGGGAGGAAGCAGGAGTACCCGGAGGGAACCCACGCAAGCACGGGGAGAACATGCAAACTCCACACAGAAAGACCCACTGGGCCGGGAATTGAACCAGGAACCTTCTTGCTGTGAGGCAACAGTGCTAACCACTAAGCCACCGTGCTGCCTCTAACAATAATCTTCATCAGATATTCTTTTAGAAAAACAAACATACAGACATTCAAGCTTTTGGGTCTTCGTGACTTAGTGAAAACGTCCACACCAAGGACACGTTGTGCTGGCATAAGAATCTGTGCCTGCATGATTTGTTTATTTAGCCGGGGAAAAATTTGGAGTGCACAGGAAATTCTGAAAATTGTCCAAATGGGCAAGTCACCAGAACTAACAGTTGGTGAAATTCTTAATTAAATCTCCTTTTTTGTATGAATCCAACTCAGTCACCATTGAAATTTCTGAAGTAGTTTTTATGTAAGTTGTCTGTAACTTGTTCCTTATTACTCAAACCTTCATCTTGTGTTGCAAAGTGCACGTTCTGCAGTGAAGTAGTAACAATGTCAATAGACTAACCAGTTGTCTCGTGACTTCCAGCACTAAACTGATGGGCAGCATTCCCAAGAACTGTTATGAGATTTATGAGTTTTTAGTTGTTAGAGACAGTGAAAATCTGCTTTTAAACAGTTTAATGTGATATTACTGTATGTCCCAGTTCACTGGCTGCCACTAGAACTCACTTTAATTCAGTCTGTTTCTTATCTTATCAACTAAGGACCCTATCTGTTGATTTTCAATTCGGAATATTAAAATTTTTGTTCATCTTTTTGTTAAATGAAGCTCATAAAAATCCCCCCCCCCCTTTTTTTTTTCAAACACATTTTTCAAATGTGACTCAGAATCTATTGACTTTAAAATTCTTACAAATCATTGCCCATCATGTTACAAGATTAGGCTTTTGTGCAGAGAATGAAATAAGTTATCATCACATGCTGTGGTTTTCCTGGAAATTAGTTTAATCTAACCATCCAGTCTAACCATTACATTTACTAAATCCAATCACATGTGCTTCAGTAATTGGCTAGAAAAGTAGCAAAGCTCCCAGTCAGGCTTTATAATCACTTCTGATTAATCCAATGTCCCAGCAATTCCCTTTAGAATTTAATTATAGAGAGGCAGACTTTAACCAAGTGTCTGATTCTTCATCTCAGAACAAAACCATAATTACAATGTTCAGTGTTGCATAGTTAATCAATAATTTTATTGGCAACTTTGCAAGACACTTTAAAACAGTGATTTGACCTTTCTCAAGGGGATTTGTTTGTGTGTGTGTGTATATGTGTGTGTGTGTGTATATATATATATAGATATATATAGATATAGAGATATATATATATATATAGATATATAGATATATAGATATAGATATATATATATATATATATATATATATATATATATATATATATATATATATATATATATATATATATATATATATATATATATATATATATATAGAGGTCAGGACTCTGTGCAGACTCGGATTCCTCACAAGAGTAAGGGGCCAGCTCCAAACTGTTCCCACAAAGTTGGGAGCATGAAATTATCCAAAATGTCTGAAGCATCCAGAGTTCCTTTCACTGGAACTAAGGGGCCAAGTCCAGCTCCTGAAAAACAACCCCACATCATCACACCACCAAACTTTACACTTGACACAATGCAAGACAAGTACCGTTGTCCTGGCAACCACCAAACCCAGACTCGTCCATCAGATTGCCAGATGGAAAAGCGCAATTCGTCACTCCAGAGAAGGCGTCTCCACTGCTCTAGAGTCCAGTGGCGGTGTGCTTAACACCACTGCATATGATGCTTTGCATTGCACTTGGTGTTGTATGAAAGTATGAAAGTATGAAAGAAAGTATGTGACCCCTTCGCGCTATGCGCCTCAGCATCCACTGACTCCCAAACACTTCCATGTTCTTATAATAGAGTTCACAGTTGACTGTGGAATAGTTAGGAGCGTAGAAATTTCACGACAGGATGCCACCTATGCAAATAAATCCTATCACAGTTCCATGCTGGAATTCACTGAGCTCCTGAGAGCGACCCGTTTTTTCACAAACAGTCTGCATGCTTATTTGCTTTATTTTAAACACCTGTGGCCACGGAAGTGATTGGAACACCTGATTCTGATTATTTGGATGGGTGAGTGAATACTTTTGGCAATATAGTGTATACATACACACATACATACATACACACATACACATATATATATATATATATATATATATATATATATATATATATATATATATATATATATATATATATATATATATATATATATATATATATATATATATATATATATATATATATATATATATAACTACATGTAGCATGAGTAGTCATAAAGGCAGTCCAGTCATCAGTTCACCGACTTCCACTAGAACTCAGTTTAATTCAATCTGCTTTTGTTTTCCAAGAATCCTAAATGAGAATATGAACAATCAATTATTTTGAATTAATAAAATATCAAATTATTGGATAATATGTGTTCATGGTTATACTAGGTTAAAAGATATTACCAGAACTTCTTTAGTGTCTTTTACTTGGCTCTTTTTCTATTTTACCATTTTGCTGCACTCTCATTAACTTCATTTTCAGATGCTGGTTCTGCTTGGTCTAAACAGTTAGAACACAAGCATTTGGATTTGTAATGTGAAATGAAGTGCTATATCTGCTAATTCATTAAATAATTTAAGTTTTAAGTTTTCAGTGCAATAAGCATATTTTTGCTATCTTTTTTGGCTCCTATTTTTTATGTTAACCACTGTGGTATATGCTTAAAAAGGAAAGACATATCTTTGACCCCACAATTACTTTTTTTTTTTCATCTTTTTTTCCTGCATTCTTCCTTTGCACCTCCTTTTATGCTGTTGGCCATTTGTGAACAGAAAAAATAGGCACACTATCGCCATCACGTGGTAAGTAGTGTTATTTGTTCAGTCAATGGTACTTGGAGACGTGTCAGCTGAAGTGGCTGAGGAGAGGTCTGCCCTGTTAGGCCCTGTTCTCATATAGTGGGTTTACCCCAGAACCCACTCATGGGGATGTACCTGTTGTGGAGGTTGGGGAACAGCACAGAAGGGAAGGGCAGGTGACCAAAACGCTTTCCAGGAACTTGTTGACAGATACCGTATAGGCCAGAGATTGATGATCAACGTTGTTGTCGTTTCATCTGATCTTTGGTCATTTGTCTTAGACACTCAGGTAAAGAGAGGGGCCGTGCTGTCAACTGATCACCACCTGGTGGTGAGTTGAATATGCTGGCGGAGGAGGAAGCTGGAAAGACCTGGCAGAACAAAACGTAGTGTGAGGGTCTGTTGGGAACGTCTGGCCGACCCTGGGAGGCCTTCAACTCTGGGAGGAAGGGATATCTCGGCATCTCTGCTCAGACTGCGGGCACCGTGACCCCGTCGCGGATAAGTGGATGAAAATGGATGCTGGATGAAATTTAAAAAAAAATCAACATTGTCAGCTCAAACAGTTACAGATTTCTTTCCACGCCAAAGCTTTGCTCTTTGCTACAATTTGCTTCAAACTCTCAAACTCTCTAGGTGTACAGATCAAAAAAGTGGTGCACTGCAAAACCCACTTCCCATCATAGTCTTTGTACTATATAATCTGCACTTGGATGCCCCACGGTGTCCTTCTAGAACGCTGCACACAACTTGAGTATTTTTCTCTTCAGAGCATGGCACATGGACGACAGACACGTGGTTATGTCTTTCCTGCACCGAGCAACAACTACAAACAAATGCGTTCCAGAGCAGAGAGCAGCATCCACATCTTCCTATCTGAAAGGCCCCTTAGGACCGAACTGAAACATCTCAGACCATTTTAATTAACTGTACTAACATAGCAAACAGTGTGGAGTTTGTTTAAACTGAGCTTAAGTGTTTAGATGTGAAATTATAAACACACCCTTCAGAGATGAAATCATTCAGTTACCCTTGAGCTTTAGTTTTATCTACAACATTCTGAACTGAGCAGCTCATGTTGGGTAGAGTGTGTTATTTTGATATCTGATTATGTTAGTATGGGTCCCTTAAACTGGTACTTGATCAGAAAGGTCCCGTCTCTTAAGGAGTGAGTCAATGAATGCCACTTTTCTAAATACTTGAAGTGGTATCTGTTAATACTATCTTTCTCTGGGTAAAGATCGTAAACTACCAAGTGTCTGAAGGACATTTTTAATTCTCATTTACCATTTCTCTGCACATAATCATTCCATCTAGCTTTTAGTTATTCCTGTAAGTTTGCTTGTCTGAGTGGGCTGCGACTCTCTAACCTCCATATGGCAGTGTTGACTCTTGACAATGTTAATCATTGCTCTGTAAATACAGCAGAAGCACAAACAGTCCCACAGAAAGTGCAGCATGAGGCTGTTTACTTTTCGTAGGTTCGTATCGGTTTATCAGGCATAATTCTGATTCTGTGACATGATGTACATTCCACAGTTTAGCACAAAATAGTTCTGTCTTTTAACGTGTTTTACACACCTATTGACATTTATGTAACACGAAGGCTCTAGACGGCGTCTATTTGATTGTTTTTTTGAGACACTGAAGAAAATTATCGAGGGACACCAATGTAAATAGGAAATAACAAGGATAATTTGATTTTCATTTTGGAGTAAAAGGGAAATAAGACAAATAAGACAAAGCTTGTCCTTACAACAAAGCTGGTTGGGAATATGGTGTGTGGACTTAGTTTAAAAAAAAAAAGAAAAAGAACTAAATTTCCAGACTTGAAGTGCTCATGATTATTGGAAATTTTCTTTTATTTTAAATGCCCACCTCTTTGTGCAGATGAAATGACCTCCGCAGACACAGCAGACGCACCGCTTTTAGTCAACGAGTCTAACACCATGTGAAAGCCAAGAGTCAATGAATCAGTCCACGTTGTAACGGAAGAACCACCCTGCAGTAGTGGCTCTTTCCGTTTCAATTAGGTCTTCTGGTCATTCACACGGTGAAGCCGCATTCATAGCAACAGAATGCCACTGATCCTCCTATTTTCAGGTCAAGAAGAGTTTAAACGTGATGTGTAAGAAACAAAAGAAAGAAGGACATCAAAAAATAAAAATAAACGTTTGTGGCCCAGATGCTTTAATTAGATTCATGTTTCCACACATAATTTAACTTTTATGTGTGTGTGGTATTAAGGAAAGCGTTATAATTAACAAACCACAAGTTTGTTGACACTGATGTTATCTTCGATTTATGTCAATCCTATTTAATGCTAAAATACTTCTACTGTCTTCAGAATTAAAGCACGTTTATATCAAACCAGCGTTGCAGGAAAACTTGATGTCTGTACATTTTACATCTAATCTAAAATAACACATTTTAAACCGATCGTAGTATCAAGTCAGTTAAACTTCTGGGATATTGATCTGGTAAGCGGAGGGGGTTGTTAATCAGTTTTAGCTATTTCTGTGTTTGGTGAAATTTAACAACAGATGCAACAGAAGGGTGTAGCAGGTTTCAACCACCAACACATGAAATCCAGCAGGATGCACCACTCAGACGGGTAGCCAGTGCGGGCTCCAGGATGGCTGCACACGCAGCAGCCTCACCATCCATCCAGCTGTCTCCAGCCCTCACTGTTTTAAAAGAGGCACAGTGATTCAAGAGGGGATGCAGCTGCTCCACTCTGGACTGCTGCCACAAACGCCTCCACAGCTCCGCCTACAGCTAGCAAAGATCACATCCCACCACAGGGAGCATGAACAATGAGACAGCCCCCAAAACAGGAATGGGTTTTAGAGGTGGAGGCCACTGACATTTTACTTTCCTCATCTTTTCTGACTGTTTTTCACAATTGGCTGTCAGTTTTACTACTGGCAGCATGACGTGATAGCTGGACCCTACAGAGGTTTCACAGGTAGTCCAACTCCTCCAGGATGGTACACTGATATGTGCCATCGCCTGAAGGCGTGCAGTCTTGAGAGCATGGACGAGATTACAGGAGACAGGCATTTACACTGGGAGACCTGGACAGGGCTGAAGAGGGTCCTTAACCCATCTGCAGTAATGATATCTATTCTTTTGCTTAAAGAGGACAAAGATGAGAACTGACAGAGCTCCACAAAATGACCTCCAGCACACCACTGGCGTGAATGTCTCTGACCAAACAATCAGAAATGAGGGTGGCCTGAGGGCCCAATGTCCTGTAGTGGGTCCTCTTTTCACTTGCTGCCATCGTGGACCTTGATTGGCATTTGTTATAGAACCAGGTTTGGCAGGTCCACCACTGGCACCCTGTGATTTTAACAGATAAGAGCAGGTTCACCCTGAGCACATGTGATAGATGTAAAGGGTATGGAGAAGGGTATGGAGAAGCCATTGCGACGTTATGCTGTGTGTAACATTGTTCAGCAGGACTCATTTGGTGGTGGGTCACTGATGGTCTCAGGAGGCATCTCCATCAAGGGATGTAATACTGTCAGGTTTAAACGACCTAACATTTATTAAACACACAATAAGGAAGAAAGACAAAGTCAGTAATGAGGAATAAAGTCACTATCCAGCATCCTGCAGCATTTCTTACCCGTTTGGTGTCATTTCGATTGAATTATTATCTCCTCTACTTGGTCAGGTGTCTTAAAATGCTTCACTGACTTTCGGGTCTATTCAGACTCTAAATGTCTGAATCCACCCTATTATCAGACTTTGGCTCACCTTTCCTATCGGAGTTTTCAATCCAAATGACCTCTGACCCCTTCCCTCCTGTTGAGACATGATCATCATCATGGCTCACACAGCAGCCCATTGGTACAGATCTTTTTTTTTTTTCTTCTTCCTTCTTCTTCCATCCAGAAATCTGAAACCAAACCAAGATCGGCTGTCTTTATGAATGGGGACAGAGAAAACGGTGTTCCTGATGTCCACCACTGTGAAGACAGATGAAGCGTTGAAACGTTGTTTTGTTCTGTCACCGAGTTCCTTCACTCTGTGTCGCAGCTTCATTTTATCTGGATCCAAAACATTACCGTCATACTGGGGGTTCCAGTCACCTCCTACATGACGCCAGTCACTGCCCAGAGCAGTCATCCAAACCCGCTGGACCTCCCCGTCATCAAGGTGGCAGGACCGTCCGAGGTCCTCCACGTCACAGACAGATCCCTCCACAGCCTCCCCATGGGAGGACAGGCCTTCTCCAGCCTTTTTAACATCGTCAGTGTTAGGATCGTCAGGATTTTCAACTTCAATGAGAGGAACAGTGTCAGCGGCCGGCGGAGAAGTAGGTGTGTTTTTCAGGGTTAGTTCAAGGATACACTCAGGTGGCGGAGGGGTCAACAGGGGATAGATTGGGATACTGTGAGAAAGAATTCTGTTATCGTCGTCATTTCTTTCCTCTTTCTGTCTTCTCTGTACAGGTCCCGTCTCATCTGCTGTGTAAAACATGACCTCAGGTTTTTTCTGTCTACAGTCCCCCCTCCCTTCTCCTTGTTCACGCCTCGTCGCCTCGTTCAACCATATCTGGCTTTCTGTGAATCCGCGCTTTCGCATCTTCTTGTTGTTCTGTTTCGTGTCAATTGTTATCTTATCCTGCAGTTCAACTATTTTCTGTGAGTTTAGAGTTCCCTTAAAACCATATTTACTGATCCACAGGTTCAGGTATTTTATTGAGTTTGGATCTTTTTTCTGCATGTATTTCCAGTCCTCACAAACCAATCCTTTTTTATGGTCGATTTTACTGATCAACTTCCCCATTTTTTTTTATTTTTTTATTTTTTTATTTTTTTTTTTTTTAGATGTTTTAGTCCAGGTCGGTCTCAATACCTAGGGTATTCTAACACCTGGATTTTTTGTCAGTAGGACAGCAATTAAATCACCTGAAGTGGTAATCCTCACTTCAACTTGACTTGCAAGCGAAGGATTCTCGCCTCTGCTTCCACAACAGGTTGCTGTTTACATTCCTACTGGTTTTACATGAGACAAAATACCTGGTGGTTTGTATCTCCAGTCACACTCACAATCACTCAACACAGAAATGACGTCACTTTACCCACGGACTTTATCGGTTCCGTCGTCTATTTTTCTCTTTTAACCATCAGTATCTAGAATTTTCACGTATCTTCTCACGGACTTTATCGGACTCCGGCACCCCTCTTTTACCGTCAGTGTCTAGAATTCCACGGCCTTTAACACAGACTTTATCGGACTCTGTCGTCCCTCAACACCCTATTCTTTCAGGGTAACACAACAAGATTTCACTTACCGACTCTGTCTTCCTTCGGTTCTCCCGTCAACCTTGGACTCCAGCCGGTGAGGCGGAAAACCAGTCTTGAAATTTATAAACGTCCACAGTTTCCTTGAAGTCCACCACACCTGCTGGATTCCTTGGTTTGTTGGGATCCGGCTCGAAGGACCAATTAAATGTCAGGTTTAAACGACCTAACATTTATTAAACACACAATAAGGAAGAAAGACAAAGTCAGTAAGTTTTTCATACATCATCACGGAGGACGGACAGAGAACCAGCCACATCTCAGCTGCTCTTGTCTCTGTCCGCACCCCCCCTCTGATGGCCTCTTGAGGCTTTTATTGAAAATAAGGAGGTCACAGATGACATGAAGATAAGCAACTTGTACAAGATATAGTCTCTGACGTGTACAATTATCTTATAAGACAAGCAGTATACAGAGCGTAAAATAACAATGAGATTAAACAAAGAGTGTGTTAAAGTTTTAACCCTATCAAATACAGACCTCTACAAGATGTAGAGATGAGATGTTATGTTTTGGTCCATCTGATGCCACCAGGTTACAAACCAGAATGTCCCAATGTGCCGATGTCCAGGGCACCATCTGTTGTCTCATTAAGAATAAGCCTCAATATTGTCAGGCATGCAGGGGGTTTGTGGGCCACACAAACTACTAAGTACCATTTTGAGTCGTTGCAATGAAATTTCAGCAAAATGGACTAGCCCACTGCATTATTATTTTCAATTTAACTTTTGGGATATCTTTGACATCAGCCCTCTCCAGGAGGGCTGATCCGTTCATTCCTTACATATGTATGAACATATAACGTATGTAGTCTATTTCACTACATATCCATCTTGATTTTTTTTCCCCCATTGTAATCTGATTTGGTTTTTTTAGCATTGTATATCAAAGCAAACAAAAATAAGGAACAAAGGACATTTGTTCACATTGACATATCAGTTTCAGTGTCACCTGAGGGAGTATTTGCTCACTTTTACCAAGCGTGGTCAAGCAAAAACCGGGCTAAGTAAGTTCTGGTTCTTGTTCCAGTGGGACAGTTATGTATTACTTGTTGTACTAAAACACACAGTTGTGCTGTTATTATTCTTTGTGTTTCATCTCTTCCAAATCTTTGGAATCAGCGGTTTGAAAACGAAAGCCTTGAGAAAAACTCATCCACTTTAGAAATGAAAGATATTAGTAAGATAAGTAAAATAAATAAGACAATGTATTTATGAGCAGTCTTTGTGTGGTCAAGAATTAGTTAAAAAACTAACCTGCCAACTTTAATACGAGCTTATTACTTCAAAGAAAAGGAAAAGAAAACACAACACTTCTTCAGTTTGTGACATTTGTCCGTTTAAACAAAACAAATGGTTGTTAATTTGTTTAAAATGTCTGTTTATTACCCAATCTTTTATTCATCTGTAAAGTGCTTATTTAAAAAACAAACTGATATAAGAGTAGTGTTGAAGTCAGTGTAACGGTCCTAAATGTTGGTCCAGTACTCCTAAAATTGTCATTGAAAAGCACCAGTGTTACTAGTAGAGAAAGATGGTCTAAAATCTCCCTACAAATGGACGGGCTAAACATATGATCTTGGGCTTCCACTCAGGCTGGGATTGTTGAAGGAATTATTATTTTACATGCTGTAGCAGCAGAAGGTCTGTGGACTATTAAAGAAGCAGCTGGGAATACGCCCAGCCTTCCAGGCACAAACTCGCGTAATCTCATCTCTCCGTGTCTGTTGGTGAGTGTTTTGCAGGAAAGTGGGCGTGGCCAGGTCTAACTGTGTTTTCCAATTGCACGACAATGAGCCGAGCGAGGTTTAGTCTTGTTTATTGATCTCCGACATTTACTCACAGTTTCCTAATCCTTTCACCTCATTGTAGTAAGCAGATCATAGTGTTTCACTATATGTCTGCCAGTGACACTCTGGGTTCTTACCAAGCAGACACGTTCGGTTTTATTTTCCTCTTCTTTATGAAATTAGGAATATCCAGTCAGTGTCATCTTTGTCTTCTTCTTCACTAAGCTGTTTCTCATCTTGCTGCAAAATAGTGAGCAAGATAGTGTCCCGTGTATTTCTGATTGTTCACATTTAGATCAGTTTTTTTTTCCACATCAGCTGCACTTTTTAGCCAGAACTAGAAAGGGTGACATCTCATGATGACGTTTTGCATTTTTTATAAATGGTTGGCATTTCTAACACTCTTTTAATGATAATCATTATGATGTAGCATAATGATTATACGGAGCCCCTTAGGGGACTTTTTTTGTGTTACCTCGCAACATTTTTACTTTCCCTCACAATAATAATATGGTGTTTGTACCACTGTTTGTTTTTAAGTTGAGACAGAACTGTCCACCTATGTTCAGGTTGCAATACTGACATGTTAGAGTGGTACACGTGATTAGTGTACAGGATGAGACGAGCGCCAACCATTTTACTTCTGCACTGAGGCTCACGTGGAGCCAAGATTCGC
Organism: Xenentodon cancila; assembly: GCA_014839995.1. Classification (NCBI taxonomy): domain Eukaryota; kingdom Metazoa; phylum Chordata; class Actinopteri; order Beloniformes; family Belonidae; genus Xenentodon; species Xenentodon cancila. The sequence continues at coordinate 18,548,455 of CM026219.1, read as the reverse complement.
CGCAGTTCCTGGACTGACCGCTAGAGGCTGGCTGCAAAGGCGAGTCTATCTCCGCTGACTCCCTTTTTAGATTTTAGAACAGAAACAAACGTATTTACAGCCTGGTTACAGCCTGGTCTCTATCATTTGACTTCACATCCATGACAGCAAGGTGAACTTTTTTGGTACCACGCCAGGAGACACTTTTATTTCCAGTATGATGACTGGCAGTTGGCTCCGCCACTGGCTGGCTGTTATCACTTCCTCATCCGTAATTGTCCTGCTACCGCAGTTATCAAAGCAACCACTAAACCCACTAAATGCAATGGTCATTTTTGTTTTTGCTGTCACGTCAGCATGTTAAACGCTACATCCCGCTGGTGGGGTTTGGTGGAAGAAGCAGGGAGCACTGCTAACTTTGATTGACATACAGTGGGCGTGGTTCCGCCGGCTTCTGCAGCATCATGGCTGCGTCCCATACAAAGAAAACCGGGGTTCAAAACCGGTCTTCAGAACACAATGGGTCACGAGACCGAATGCTTCCTCCGTTGTTTTATATACGGTAGTATGTGGTGTGTATGAGTTGCTACAAGGAACGAGCAATAAATGTAGTTTTAGAGTGTGTAAAAACCATGTGGGATATTTACCTACTAGTTCATGAGGCACCGTGGACACACTAATGGAGCACCCACACCCTTGGGAGAGGTTTATAGAGTTTTATTTTGAGATCGGTCTGCAATACAAAGATGTTTAAACTGTGCTTGCAGGGAAACATGGGTTTCTCATCAGGTTGAGACATTTGGAAAGAGTACTAAAATCAAGCAGACACAGTCGGAGCAGGACTACTCCGACCGTCCGGTACTGGAATGACACTGCAGCATGACCTTCATGCCTTACTGCGAAATCACGCAAAAACTATTGCAAAAGAAAAAACTCCCCCAGCCCCTAGGGGTCTCCTTATAATTGTACATGTCATGGTTAAAATTGTGTACGTGATTATATGCACATCCTTTGGTGGTTAATCCTAAACATTTGCTCAGTTAGTTTTTAAAGATAAAAGTAACCCCAATAATCATGATGGAAAACACAAGTTTGATCATTTTTTGGTTTATAACTAATACATTTATTTAATGCAGTCGAGATTTAAACATTGACAGTAAAACAGTTTGTTTTACTGTCATCTGCTCTTTGATATTTTAGTTTTGCAGACAGACATTTTATAACCAGCAAATAAAGTACTGTGATTTGTGACAATTGTGATTTTTGCCTATTTTTATGTACTTTATGCATCAAACAAAATTTTATATCAGGTTTAGAGAGCGATTTCTTTTTCACATAGGGTCAGGTTAGTTTGGATAGCCTTTTTTTCCCTTAATAAATACAATGCTTACTTTTTTGTATTCACTCAGGTTATCTTTGTCTGATAACCCAAGTGCGATCACCCACATGTTTTACTGCTCAGTCCTTCACATTGCTTTTGCCTTACAGATATTTTAAATTGCCAACTCCTGAGTTTTCCCGACTGGGAGGATAAATCCTTAACAATAAAGAAGACGCTTACCTGCCTGTTGCTGGCTGTCTGTATTGATGTCTGCTGAATACATTTGCTTGATCATAATGCAAGTGCTCCTTCTGGTCACTGACAATATACTGATTTTGATAAGCGGGTCTCCGGTCTTATTTATCCCTGTTGTTTCATCTAATCTTCTGTCATTCCCTCCCAGCTCATGCCTTCTATGTTTTGCCAGTTTTGTCTTAAGTTGTGTCATTATTATCATTTTGGTTACTCTAATGTCTGTTTTAACTTTTGCTTTCTGTCTTTTGTCTCCTTTTTTTCATGGTTTCATCATCCGTTGTCATCCCGCGTGGCTGCAACCTCCCCCTCCTGCTGCTGTTGCTGATGCTGATGCTGATGCTGATGCTAACCACGATGTCATTCCTGCTGCACGCAAACCTGCCAACATCTGTTCAACAACATATGGCGGACACCTCTCTTCGCTTCCCTTCCTTTAATCGTCATCCAAAACCTCTAACACACTCTTTCTGTACCTGCCATACTTTCTTTGTTCTCTCTGTTTTCACTCATTATCTTTTCTTCTTTTGCTTTTCTTCTTCTGTTGCCACCCTTGTCCCCTGCTAGCACCATGCAGAGTCGAGAAAGCATCATGCCAGCTCCGGTAAGCAAGCACCCATTCAGAGGAAGGGCTAAGGGCCGTGCACGCAGCCAGCAGAGCACAGTGGCTGCTATTTAGGCCTGGGTGGAGCACAAAGGAAGGGTATTTAAACTATCCAATAAAAGGGAATACAGATGAACTCATGTTCCTCACTATTAACAAAGTTCATCGCTTTTTCTTGGGCTTGTGCCAGCAGTACAATCTCTCCTGCAAAGGCTTCTTTTCATTAATGAAACGATATAAACTGAAGCTGATGGTGGTCAGCAAGTTAATAACATAGAGGGATTTTTTTAATGTTCTAGGACTTTATTTTATTGTTTCTAACTCTGCTGCTTTTGTAAAAATACCAAAAGACCTTTTCTAAAGCGCTATTAACACTTCTCACTGCCACTCTGCAATTTAAGTCTTTTAAAGGTGCCAGGGAGTGTTTCCGTTTGTGTTTTGGCACCACGCGTGCTACAGAAATGTGTGACTTCATTCCCCGTTCTCTACTGTCATCTGCCTAGTGTCTGTCATGAGCCGTTACCAGCACGTCTGAAACGTTTTAGTAGATCTTGTATAGTTGTGTTGTTGTTTTTATTTCATTTTTACACATTTGAAGTCAACATCTGATTCTCATTAACATCTTAAAGTTAATATTGTCAGTGAAAGTTTTGTTTCAGTCATTTCACAAAAGTATAAATAAATCTCATGTTTTCAGAGGGAAAAAGACGCAAACACTTGACTTTTGGAAGCTGTAACCTTCCAGCTTCAGCAGAAATAGTGCTGAGATTCTAAACCATTGCATAACTGTCCACAAGTTATGGACCTTCTGTTTTAAATCCCTCTACAAACAAACATGGATATACTTTTGTGATCAGGCCATTGCACAGCCAGTCCCTGAGTGGATTTGCTTATGTTGAGGTTATTATTATTATTATTTAGTTGAGAAGTCTACTTCCTGTTCTGCTTCCTGTAAGACGATCACACACATGATTCAGTGACTGGGAAGTGCTAAGTCACAAATCTAGTGAAGCAACCCAAACCCCAACGTTTCCATCTCTGTGCTTCACAACTGGTAAGAGGTTCTTCTCCTTATCTCCTATTTACTATTTACTGAAGGCAGCAGGTCAACACAGGACAAATTAAAAATCACAGGACTTAAAAACAAAACTAGAGCTAGACTGTTACCTTAATGTCTGTCTCTGTTTCTGTCTCTGTTTCTGTCTCTGTTTCTGTCTCTGTTTCTGTCACTGTCTATGTCTCTGTCTGTCTGTCTCTCTGTCTCTGTCTCTGTCACTGTCTCTGTCACTGTCACTGTCTCTGTCCCTGTCACTGTCTCTGTCTGTCTGTCTCTGTCACTGTCTCTGTCTGTCTGTCTCTCTGTCTCTCTGTCTCTCTGTCTCTCTGTCTCTCTGTCACTGTCTCTGTCTCTGTCACTGTCACTGTCTCTGTCTGTCTGTCTCTCTGTCTCTGTCTCTCTGTCTCTGTCTCTCTGTCTCTCTGTCTCTCTGTCTCTCTGTCTCTCTGTCTCTGTCACTGTCTCTGTCTCTGTCCCTGTCACTGTCTCTGTCTCTGTCTCTGTCACTGTCTCTGTCTGTCTGTCTCTCTGTCTCTGTCACTGTCTCTGTCTCTGTCTTTCTATCTCTCTCCTTATATGCAATCCTGATTATAAATTCGCAGCTTTAAAGGTGACGGCAGATGTGTAGTTGCATTAACTTTTCTGCTGTTTTTGTTTTTTTGGCTTTTACCATGGTGGAAATGAACAAACTTGATTTTTTTGTCTTGTACCTCCAGTCTTCATGATAAATGTTTAATTGTCCACATAGATCAATAAAAGTCTCCACATTCCGTGGCAGTTAGACAACATGGTAGTTAGTGCGGTTGACTTGGCAGTGGGAGGGCTGCTGGTTCAACTCCTGGCTGTGTGAGCTTTGTGAGGTTGAGTCAGGCTGCAAAGCTTCCCTCGGTCACTGAGGGGATGTAACCAAAATGAGGAATAAAAAAGTTATTGATTTTGGGTTATAACCTATTGTAGAGTATCTATGTAGGATATTTATGTTGAGGATATTAACTTATGAAGGGGAGCTAGTTGTAATATATATTTATTTACCCACATTCATGAGTACAAACACAAATTCTAAACTTATTATGAACAATGTTGTCTAAAGTTGTGGAAGTAATAATTTTTTTTTAAATTGAGCATCGGTATATCATGTATTACTTTCAATTCAGTTCAATCCAAAAATAATTTATTAATCCTCAAAGGGAAATTAATTAATTTGAATTAATTGATTTTTAGCATCAGTGAGGCTTTATTTCTATAAAAATTTGGATCCGCAGCAGTGAAAAATAAGGGAGAGTATTGTTTTCAAATATGAAAGTCACATTTAAATTTTACAAATGGATGGATGGATGGGTGGGTGGGTGAATGGGTGGATGGATGGATGGATGGTGGGTGGGTGAATGGGTGGATGGATGGATGGATGGATGATGGATGGATGGATGGATGGATGGATAGATGAGGATGGATAGGGGAATAGATGGATGGATAGGGGATGGATGGATGGATGATGGATGGATGGATGGATGGATGGATGGATGGATGGATGGATAGATGAGGATGGATAGGGGAATAGATGGATGGATAGGGGATGGATGGATGGATGGATGATGGATAGATAGGGGGATGGGTGAATGGATGGATGATGGATAGATGATGGGTGGATACGGGGATGGATCTTTTATTTAGAGCTCATCTAAAATAAGCCCTGATTACTAAGCAATAACATGCTTATTTCATTAGCAAGTAGTGAATGAAGGAAAATCTCATTTATTTGGGTTATCTGCTCCCATGAAACACCTTTGTTTCCAATCATATGACATGGATAAAAACACATGTTATGTAAGCTATCAAACAGGGTTATGAAACAGAAGCGCTGCCTAAGAGACGCTCCACAAGAGGGCTGTCTATCTGTTGATGTTCTCTGTTACAAGTAAGAAGTCATCATGTGTCCCTTTTTCATCTCTCTCCTTCCTGTCTGCATCTTTTCACCCCCCTCCTCTTCCTGGCTGCTGCCCTCCATCTATAGCTGTCATAGCCTGCAGTGATGATACCGTCCTTCTGACCCCAGGCAGTATGAGCCAGAGGCAGGTGAAGGAGAGGGACAAGGAGAGGGACAAGGAGAGGGAGAAGGAGGCAGGTCTCCAAACACCCAACAGGGAGCACATTGCCACCCCATCTGCCCTGAGCCCAGGGGTCAGCTACAGCCATGGTAAGATTAGTTCTGTTATTCTAAATCAATTATAAATAATAACTAGAACATTTCTGAAGAAATTTTGAAGGGGTGCCAATGCTCCTGTTTTTGTGTACAACGGGAAGTCACAAGATGAGGATGTAGAAGGACGAGATATTTGTTCAAGAATCATGTGGTTTATATCATGTAGAGTGAGAGTTACTGTGTGTGAACCCAGTGGAAAGGCAAGTCAAATTTCTCTAAACATCATAAAAGTGAAAGTGGACATTGTGAAAGATTGTAAGCCCGATTTAAAAAAAAAAACCCTCAACGTTTTGTAGTCCAAAGTGTCCTTAGTCGTTAAAAGTGTGAATGATATCTCTATGATAAAGCACGGCAGCGTAAGAGGCGCCCAAAATTAGCATGGAAACGCATCAAGAGCATCAAGTTCAAGTACACATTCTCAGAAAGTGTAATAGCCAGTATAACGAGGCTTCAATATGTTGTAGTCCAAAGCATCTTTGAAAGTTTGAATTATTACCATCAACAGTGTCACACAAGTTAAAGTATAAACTCTCAAAAACTGTTATTTATGCTCATAGAGTAAAACACTGAAAAAAACACTGAAACACTCTTTAACATGAGATCCAGCTGTCAATCACAGCAGCCGGAACAGGAACAGAGAAGGAATGGATTCCAGTTGCACGTGGTAACGAGAGAGCATCCCGCCTGGTAACGAGGGAGCAGCGTGTGAGGACGCTCACAGCTCTCTGTCTCCCCCTGTCAGCTGCCTGAACAAGCAATGTGACGCCTCCAAGTAAAAGCTCACATCTTCAAGTGCTATCGACAAAATTCTTGCTCAGGAGCTCAGTGAATTCCAGCGTGGAACTACGACAGGATGCCACCTGTGCAACCAATCCAGTCGTGAAATTGCCACGCTCCTAAATATTCCAGTCAGCTGTATTATAAGAACATGGGAGTGTTTGGGAATTAAAGCAACTCAGCCACGAAGTGTTAGGCCACGTAAATTGTCGGAGTGGGGTCAACGGATACTGAGCCGCATAGTGCGAAGAGGTCACCAACTTTCTTCAGTCAGTCGCTACAGACCTTCAAACTCCAGGTAGCCTTCAGATTATCTCAAGAACCGTGTGGAGAGAGTTTCCATGAGGATTCTGGGTTTGGCGGTTGCCAAGAGAACGTACCATTCTTGTCTGACTGCATTGTTCCAAGTGTAAAGTTTGGTGGAGGGGGGATTATGGTGTGGGGTTGTTTTTCAGGAGCTGGGCTTGGCCCCTTAATTCCCGTTTAAGGAACTCTAAAATGTGACTGTGCACCAGTGCACAGAGCAGGTCCATAAAGACCTGGATGTCTGGTGTGGATGAACTTGACTGGTCTGCACAGTTCTGACCTCAACCCAACAGAACACCTTTGGGTTGAATTAGAGCAGAGACTGAGAGCCAGACCTTCTCATCCATCATCAGTGTGACGTCACCGGTGTCCTGGAAAAATGGTCAAAACGTCTCATAAACACACTCCTAAACCTTGTGGACACACTAACCAGAAGAGTTGAAGCTCTTACTGCTGCAAAGGGTGAACCGACGTTATACTGAGCTGTATGGATCAGGAATGTGATGTTACTTAAATTCATATGCGAGTCAAGGCAGGTGAGCCAATACTTTTGGCCATATAGTGAAATATTCAGAATATTCTGCTCAAAAAGTGTTCCAGTGAGTCAGAGAGAAGTTACTTATTTCACATTAAAAAGAATATAGCCACATGCTTCCCAAAAGTACTACTTTAGTGCATTTACACCCATATTCCAGCAGAAATCAGAGAACCCTCAGATATACATGGGGTAAAGTTAGAGCTGCAAATTATGTGCAGCAATTTTCCTGATGAAGGATATAAATATTTATTGGTTGTTGAATAACGGGGTTGGCTGTCTTATACTGGAAATGACCACTGAACATCATTAAAGTCTGACCTGCTCATTGAGTGTACAAGATGTTTAAATTGTAAACATAGTATATCATAGATTTAGCTAAACACACTTGTGTAGACATACACTACACACCTTTGCTCTATGCATGCACCACTGAACTCAAATAAGAGATGCACACAGTACAGCCTGAGCCTCTTAACTCCATTGTTAGTGCTTCCTTTGTTTTTCTTGTTATTTTAAGCATAATCCTAAAACAAAACAAAAGCAGTTATGTTTAAAAAGTGCAGCTTTCGTGATTTCTTGATATAGATTTAGGGCAGGGCTCTTCAAGTTTGGACCTTGCGGGCTGGTGTCCAGCATGTTTGATATTTCCTTGCATCAACACACCTGATTCAAATTAATGGTCATCATCAGCTTGTCACCAAGGTCTCCACAAGTCTGTTACTGACGTAGTCATTTGTGTCAGGGTGCATTGCTGCAAGCAAACACCTAAAACATGCAGGACGCCGGGCCTTCAGGACTGGACTCGAAGAGCCCTGATTTCAGGTGTGCACACCATGAGAGCTGAGATATGCTCCACTCTCTTTCCATGACATTTGAATTTGGACTTGTTCATCCTCGTACTGATGTTGCCCTCAGCCTTAGAGCTGTCTCTTCAAAAATAAGCCCTGTGGCTGTATGATGGGGATAAGTGGCATTTTGGATTAATGTTTCCCACACTAATAAAGGTCCACATCCAGAAGAAAAAAGGACAACTACATTTGAGGATTTATGGCTCCTGAGAAATGATGGTACAGTTCACCAGGGTCTTATATAACTGCTCACGTTTCTTGTTCTTGTGTCACAGTGACATCTTGTGGAATTTTGTGAATCGTCTGCCACAATTGCAGAGGGTTTTCCTAGGATTTGTCACATTAAAGTTTCCTGCGTGCTTGTTTTTATGCATCCTGGTAGTAATGGGAATCTTTTTTGTAGGCAGAGAAAAAAAAATGAACCTAATTAATTAGAAAAAAAATTAAATAAAAAAAAAAACCAAACAGTAAGTTTTTTAACTTTTGTTAAATGTATTGGGTTGTAAAATCCTTCCTGAATGTATTTCCTAAAGATATGCCAGATCAAATCATGTTTACAGTTCATATAAATATCATCAGACAGGCACTGAATGCCAGTATCACATTTAAACCAAGCTGAACGTGCTTGATACTGGATATTGTTGGAATGCCGAATGACTCACGGAAACCTCTTTTTTCAGTATTAACGTTTTAAAATAATTTCACTCAGTTTTTCTCAAAATAGGCTGCAATATTGATTCTGTCTTTTTTAGTACTGAATATATTTGTTGCTTTTGCAGGTATTTTAAATGGAACCAAAATCAACTCTTATGAACACAAATTGATGTTGAATTAATAACTCATAGTGGAGATTCTCGGTTGAAAGTAAACATCAAAAACATATAATAGTTACTGAGCAACCTGTGATGGATTAAAGAAACGTGTCGCCATTAGAACCATGAAGGCAGGAACTATGGGGAAGGAGTTTTTAATGTTTGTGTCCAGGATGTGAGTGGTCTGTAGGGATATTTTCTGCTCTGTTCTTGACCCTGGACCGGTACTGGTCCTGGATGGAGGGCAGGCCAGCCCCAATGATTCTTTTTGCAGATATGACTTTGTTAGTCTGGTCAGGTCTGTGGCTGCAGCTTCAAACACACTTCACTCAGTGCAGTCCCAGCAGACCTGTAGCTCCAGCTTAGACTCTTCAGTCCATGTCCTCACATTTTGTCTCCACAGGCCGATAAGCTTTTTTTGTCTGACTGTAGTTCGGGATGAGACGGTTATCGGAGAAACCCAAATCTGGATGAAGAACAGTAATAACCATGCTTTAGGATTGAATAGTCTATATGTATGACCATCATCTTCTCTCTGGTCAGCCAGGTTTTAGATGGCTTCTGTTGTACAGGCCTGACATAGGATGTAAACATTGACCAGAACAAATAACACCTGCTGAGAGTAAAATTATTTGTAGATGAATAGAGTCTCTAAGCGAGGACTGCATGACTTCTTAAATGTTTTATAAGATATCTGCAGTGCTGAGGATCAGGACCTCAGGGTCTCTTCTGCGCTGTCCTCTATAGAGAAGTTGGTTGCGGTTGGTTGTGTGTGTGTTGTGAGCTGAGGCCTTTGTGTATCAGACTCTTTTAATCTGAGCGTGTGTTGAGCCTTTGTTCCACAAGAGGGAGCTATCATAAAAGAGTTCAACACCCTTTTGATTAAGCACTAACACTATGTCTAGAGCGGGCAGCACGGTGGCTTAGTGGTTAGCACTGTTGCCTCACAGCAAGAAGGTTCCCGGTTCAATTCCCAGCCCGGTGGGTCTTTCTGTGTGGAGTTTGCATGTTCTCCCTGTGCTTGCATGGGTTCCCTCCAGGTACTCCGGCTTCCTCCCACAGTCCAAAAACATGCAGGGTAGGTTAATTGATCATCCTAAATTCTCCCTAGGTGTGAATGTGAATGTGAGTGTGATTGGTTGTTTGTATGTGGCCCTGGATAGACTGGCGACCTGTCCAGGGTGTACCCCCTGCCTTTCGCCTGGAAACGGATTAAACGGGAATAGCTAATGGATGGATGGACTATGTCTAGAATATGCATTAGACTTCTTTTTCTATTCAGAGACTAAGAAATGGTCATCTTTTCAAGCCCTAATGATTAATATGAAAATAGCTCAACACATCAGCAGTCCTTTCCAATGTCTCATCCTCCTTTTAAAACCTGTATTTACATCGAAATACACTTATATGTATTTATATCCATCACCTGCATGATTTGCAGCTGATTTGGAAAAAGCAGGACAACAGTAATAGAAGATCATAGTCATATTCATGGTCGTGGTCCAGGAACATGTGCTGTCCGTTTCAGTCTTACTGGAATAATACATAAAAAAGGCCTTGTTATTCATGTAATAACTCATGACAATTATCCACAAGTGAGATACATCTGATGAAAATGTGCAAGCTCAAAGTGGGTCTTAAGTGGGTCTTACTTTGTAAAGCCGATTTGAAATTTGTGAAACAAGGGTCACTAACATAGCATAAAAGCTTTCAATGGTCCTAGATTCGTGGGCAGTCTAAAATTAGTTTCCATGGCAACTGATTTTACTCCCGGTAGTAATGACACAAGACCAGAATTGTGGGCTTAGAGATTTCCTTTCTATGACCTCTTGTACAATTGTTTTATGACAGTTAAATTGAAATGAAACATGTAAATAATTTTTCATTAAAGATTATATTAGTGTATTAGACTGTCGCAATGATGCACTATTTCTGAAATCGAAATGACTGTAGGAGTCGTGAGAAAATTCACAGCCCAGGTGTGAAGATGGATAGCTTTTTTTAAATGATTGATTTATTACATTTTTATATGGATCACTACACTAACCTGGTGCTGCACAGCTGGTATGATTTCTTGTGGATCATTCTCACAAAGTCCTTTTCAGCACATTTACATTTGATTGCATCATTAAATATCCAGTTCCATCATTTGCAAATGAAAAAAAATCAGAGGCAGTTGCCAGTCGTCCCAGGAGCAAATCTTCAAGTTAACCCACGAGCAACTTTCTACATCTACCGCTTTTGGTTTGAATGGTAAAAGTTTAAATTAACAACAGAAAAAGACAGTACAAGTGTGGCTCATTTGGAAGGGTCTCATTTTCTTTAAAAAGAGCATTGCAACACATTTCAGGTTAGGAGTTGCATCTGAACAAGTCAAAAGACTCCTGGGACAGATGAGATCAAGTGGAGTGTTTGGCAATAGTGTTCAGCACTACATTGTCTGAAAAGAGGGCCGATGGACCCGGACACTTTGCAGTCATCGAGACAACCACAAATTCCTCTGTAACCAACAAAACAACATTGTAAAAAAGAGTCGGCCAAAACTTCCATAATATTGAGACAGAGAGTTAGTTTCATATTGAAAGGAATTATCCTCAGTTATTTTTGTTAAAGGTTCTTGTACAGCTTATGAGTGCGTAATAAATTCTCCTCCCTTATTTAGACGTTTGTCTTGGTTTTTGTTAAATGAATGGAAATGTATCATCTTGTATCTGGTGTTGTATTGACCTTATTTTAAACCCTGAAAGAGACCAGATGAAATGTTTATATGTCCTGAAATAAGGAAGGATGTTTCATTTTTCACATGATTGTAGCGTTGAATCACATATTTATTAACTGATAGATGAGAAAAACTTCAGCTCGTCGTTCTTTTCCTTTTCTTAGACATGGCTTTGAGACCCAAACGAATGTTTAATGCTCTCGTGCTGCAGTGTCTTTGTACCTGCAGTCGACTAGTTCAGCCAGTCCAGTGCCACGGCTACATGGGTCCAGTAGAATTGTAAGTACTTTTAGAAAGGTTGGAAATAATGAGATTACTGTGCTGGCCATCGATTGATCGGTGGGGGGGGGGATGGAAGGTATAGTCTGTTTCAGCTCTTGAATGGCGAACACTACATGTTACTGATTGTGATGTTCGTTGAAACATTTTTATTTTTTATAAATTCTCCGGATGGTACTTGTTGTTAAAAGCAGTTTGGCTTTAATCAGGTACAACAACGCTTTTATTTACTCATAAAGAGTTTAGCACTCAGAGTGCATTTATAAAATATTTGCTTTGTTGTTTGGGTTATGTCACTTAATCTGGGTGCTGCTTCATCATCATGTGCACAGACAAATTGTGTTTGTGTCTTTAGTTTGGCAGACAAGCAAGTCTTAACCTGAGGACTCACCGAGAACAAAAATAAACCCTAGAAACTGTTTTGACAGCACTTCAATCAGCTTTGATTCCTCTCTTGGTGCACCGCTTTACATCAGCTCCTCCCTTTTGGAGGTAAAGAGACGCTGCTGAAGTGTGCTGTGAAGCGGTGGCTATGATGGAAAGTATCTAAGAGAACTTAAATGAAGATTATGCACATATATTTAAAAAAAAAAACAGTCTGAGATGACAAACAAGGAAGTAGTGGAGCCGGTGGGGTTACCAAGGATTTAGGATCAGCTGATGGGATTAGGGCCTGTCAGACAGGGTTAACAACACGGAGGGGCTGGTCTTATCTGCACCCTAAGCCACTGGGTCTGACTGCAGAGATACAGTACATATCATAGATGGTGAAGAAGCAGGGCCAGCACCGGAGGACAGAAAGGCGTGATGGGGAATATCTCCACTTTGGGGGATGAGCTCTGCTCGGACAACCAAAGGCTTTTGTGGACTCACATGACTTTGGTGTGAAGCAGAGGTGATTGTAGCCTTAATTTGGACGTCAAACTGATGTCCGCCTCTGAGCTTTGGTTTATTTCTTCCAAGTGTTAGCCTTGAGGAAGGCAAGGTACAGTACTAAGCAACAGCACTTGTGAAATGAGTGCTCATTGATGGCCTAGAGTAGAGAGCAGTGCTGCTTAAGTTTTATATTCCCACAGATTTGTGCTGTTGCTTTGCTTTTTGTGTTGTGATTTTATGTTTTTATTGTATATGTGAGATCACTCTCTTGAGGACAGAAGGAAAATTACACCAGCATAAAAGATTAGATATCCAGTGAAAAAAGATGCTCAAGTTTGTCATGTTTCAGTGTACCTGAGAGGTGAGGAGTGCCGCCAAAGATGCCTGTAGGATCATGTTTTGGAAAGCTTCTTTTAACCAAAGCTAATCCCAGGCTTACATGGTCTCCTTGCAGACTTTATGTAAGACTATAGTTGTTTATCTGCACGTGACTCCGACTGCCTGCAGTAAATATTTCACATGCACTGTGGTGTCAGACAGATCGCAGCTCGTTGGTTATCACATCATGGTCAGAATGATGTATAATAACACACTGTTACTCTTTGTGCTAAGAAACCTTTTAAGTTACTTTTAATAATAAATGACAAAAATAACAATATCATTATCTGCGGGTGCCTCTGTTTTTTGTTTTATTCCCAATAGTGTTGTCATATTTATGATTTATTGCATTTATAACATCAAATGAATAGCTCAGCAGAATGAAGTCTTTGTGTTTTTCAACCATCAGATACTATAGTTCAAATGTGACAAAGTCATTTTGTTCTTATTCATTACAGATTTACTTTGATAGACAAGATTCGCCTGTTTTGAGCCGAATATGAATATGATTCCAGTCAACGGGGCATATTGTCGGAGCAAAAGTTAAACACCAAGTACAGGATTCCATAAAAGGATCTGTAGATAAAAGGAAGAAGTCAATTTTGTTTGGTTGTGTTTGATGAGAAAATAAACAATTATCCACAATAATGTGGTTCCTTATAAGAGGAAGTTTGATTTTCTCTTGTGGTTTTTACTCAAAACCCAAAATGCCAGGATGTTAGGGGTTACATTAGGTCTGTGGGACCATGAAAGACTCATTACTGGCGCTGAGGACATCTTAAAATATCAACGTTAAACATTCCATAAATGTGGACACATTTTATATCCGCGCTGACTCTGAGAGGCGTGGCAGCTGTCTAAAATCATCTCGGAGGAAGTGAGAATGGATGCCCATTGGATCGTTACATTTTGGTAGTGCTACGCTTGACTGATGATTGGCTGTGCGTGTCCCCAGTGGACGTGGGGAGGCTCAGTCTGTTACCCACTTTCATCAGAATCAGCTTGACAAATGTCCCAGATAATGACTACCTTTCAAACCCTGCTGGCGCTGTGGAAAATGACTTATTAGGTCTGGGATATCAATTGTATATGCAGAACATCTAATTACATTTGAGTCAGACAGGTAGAGCCACAGACGTAGCACTTGTGTAGAGTAATTAGTTACCGTAGGGATAGTAGTTTTGGAAGGGATTACGCCGTTTATCTGTTCATGCAAACTTAGATAACGTGTCTTCATGAAAAAAGCCCCCAGAATGCTGGAAGCTTTAGGAGGCGCTGGCTGGCATAAAACAATAAATACAGCATCAGTTGAGTAAGACATGATGAGACTGGAGAGCTCGACAGCAGATCATTTACCTCACAGATTTAGTTTCAAAGATGATACCCAAGGCTCATTCCGTTCATTGCTTTTCTGATCGAGTATTTCCTTCCACTGCCCTTGATGCGTGTCAGTGCACCCGTCTTGTCACTTTCTATAAACTAAACTGATGACTCTTCTCTGTCATGTCCATCTGAACACTGGGGTCATCTTAAATAAATATTCCAGCCTTTTTATAGTTTTAGCTGCACCTATGGCCAAAAACGCGCAGCTGTATCTGGTCACCTGCCAGACGGTGCTTTTGGTTCCAGTACTTCTTGATTGTTCCTATGCCGTGTATATATTTCAGCGCAGCAATAAGAGACTTTTTAAAACAAAACACTGGTGTCTTATGATATGATGAGGTCTTCCGTTTGCACTAAATCCTCCAGTACTAAATCTTTAGTTATGAATAATCAACACTATAAATAGTGCAACTTTAAAATCTTTATATGGTAGATTAGGATTGCATGTGGATTTATTGTTTTTCCTATTTACCTAGCCACTTGTTGGACTAAGTGACACATAGTTTAAATAATCTTAAATGTTAAACCAGGGTGTGCATGTAGAAAGCGCTGCAGGGCCGTTCTGGCAGTGGTGTGATGACATACTTCCTTCTGTCTTCAGCAGAGCTTTTGTTTTGTGCAGTGTGTGTGTGAGCGCGTGTGTGTGTTTGTGTCATGTGATCACTCCTGCCTGCACAGCAGTTATAAGCTGTGAGGATTAGAAATGAACAGTTATCGTAAAGGGGCATTTCACTGCTGTTTAAGAGGAATTGAGTGTTTGCTGCGTTAGGACATTAACCCCTTAGACTCTGACGCTGACCCTGCAAGCCTGCTGACTTTGAGTCTTCAGATAAGATTTATTTCCCTTTGTGAAGTTTTTGATGGCTTGGGCTTCATCTTTGATCCAAAACACAGCAGCTTCGAGTAATGTGCAAAATATCTAAAGAATTATTGAAAGAATGGACTCGCTTGATTTCTTTTTTGTTTGTTTTGTTTTAAAAGGCTTTGAAAGCCATGGACACAAATCCATGGCTTTTGACTGAACTCCATCTGCTGATGAAGGTCACGTTATGTAACCAAAATACTCTCATTTGCTGCTTTCAAAGTCAAAAATTACATTGAGACTTTTGCAAGTAGCTGCCTAGCTAAAGAGCAAGTGTATATAATATAGCTTCATTTCGCTTGTGATGGATTTTAAGAGTAGCTTCCAGCTTCTACTCATATATCAGCAAATGCAGTTACAGTTTGGGGTTTTTGCTCCTAGTTCAAGCCACTAATTCTGGCTCGGGTCTCTTTATGCTGTGATTATGTTGGAATTTTCAAATTTTTCAAATTAAAGTGTGATAGAGAGAGAAAAATAAGAAAAAATACACTTTTCTATGCTCCCCTGGGAATTTTTTTTATCACTCTCTGACATTAGTATGTTGAATGGTGAAACTAAAATAGATTTTGACAATTTTTAGAGAATGTTAATAACCATGGTGGCTGTCAGAGGCAGCCAGAGCATTGATTAAGACGTTTAAGTTTGCTTGAAACGCAGTGGAGTGCCCCTTTGAATGTAAAATAATAAGCTGAAAATAAATGTAGTTAGAAATTAAGCTTAAGTCGGTGACAATATCAGGGCTTTTATTTTTATTTTTCCTTTCTCAAGCCAAGATGCAGCTCCCCTCCCATGCGGAGGAGAGGGAGTAGGCGGGGCTCTGCGTATTCGTTATTAAATACTTACAGGCTCTCACAGAGCGAGAAGAGAGTACGTGAGGGAGAGAGGGAGAGTCATCTGAAGGAAGTGAGAGGAAAACAGCATACTGCACTCGCTCCACGTCTGCTTTTTGAGCTGCTGTGTGTCTGTGGATTTGATTTTTCTGTGTGTGCTGATTGATTTATTCACTCACACACTAGCTGAGTGAGGCGCAGTGGATCACCGCTCCACCTTCCACCCTCGAGTTTTTCTTGCCGTCCCCCCACCCCTCACTCCTTCCCTCTTGCCCTCTGAGGGAGCTTCCACCGATCCCATGATGAAGGAGGAGGGTCTGCTGAACCGTCGTCGTTTCTCCACGTGTGGCGGGACAGCATCAGTTCGGCCTCCACACCCAGACGGACGGAAGCTCATCCGCAATGCCTCCTTTGGGGGCTATAATGAGCTATCCCCCATCTCGTTGCCAGGTGGGTGCACAACAGGGTGGACACTCTTGCAACACTCCTGTGAGTGAGAGGTATTGCTGAAGCATTTGTTGTCCTTGTACTTTTACCTCACAATCCCTGTAAGAGACTAGTTTAATAGTGGTGAGACCTCTCCTGTTAAGTTTTTGTAAGTTAACATCCTAAGAGGTTAAAATGTCACTCATCTAGCTGTTCTTTACAGTGAGTAATACGTCTGGTTTGGGTGAGATGAGCAGTGGACTGCCCGTTGCTTGGATTATAGGCTCCGTATGACCACTACAAGCTTGTCAGAACTCAGCTGATTTGGGGCAGCGCACGCAGTCTTGGATTTTTGGAGAATGGATTCCCTGTGCGTTTAGGAATGTTTCTCAGTATGAACGATGGGCTGCTTTTACTGCCGTAACCACATTGTTAATGTAAACAGCACATCTGAAGACATCACTTGCACAGATACAAGATGTTCCTGTAAATATATGTTTATGAATGTGGTTTAAAGACATGTATGTGTCAAATCAACTGAATCCATATTGGCCCTCAAAGTCTGAGGCGTTTGCAGTTGTTCCAAAAAAGAAACATATCGAGGTCATACTTTCTAAACTTGGAAAGAAGCTGGGTGACACACATGTTATAAATGGGTTTCCAGATCTCAAGGGCAGGAGTTTCAGTGTATGGTTTTATACGCAAAATGTGACTGATGTAACAAAGGTAACATGGGGAAAACTAAAACATTAGACTTTAAACTGTTTATTCCTGCTGCTGCTGGGGGCAGATAACAAACAAAGAAGTTCAGCAAAGATTTAAGAAGACTTACAATTGGCTTGAGTGTGTGCAAATACAGTACAATTTGAAATATTATTATTATTAGTAGTAGTAATAGTAGTAGTAGTATTACTGTAGTGCGTCTTCGGTGTGGAAGGTAGAGGATTTAAAGAGGGTCAAGTGAAAGCAGTGTCATAAACTATTGTTGTGAGGGTCTTTGTGAGACTTTCAATGTCTGAGTTATGTTTATTGATAGTTTATTTAGAGCATAAAGGGTTGTGGCTTTGAAGCATGCAGACTGCTAATGCAGAGATCAACCTCAGCTTAGCTGATTTGGTTTTAACACGGTGTTCCTCAGTTCCTGCGATACCCCATTCCAAAGTGCCGAAATAATCCTCATTTTTAAAAGTGCACTTAATCCCACAGATATCAAGGATTAAATCACTTCATTGTCGATTTGTAAAATTGCTTACTGTGTGATCTTTGCTTTGTTTATCCTGCCAAAAAGGTCACGTACTTGGAGGCAAAGAGCTGGCACCCACCCGTGCTTTCAGGAAGGTGTTTCCTGCTCCACCTTCTCCGATGACTGCTTTTAGCTTTGCAAACGCTGAATCTGTACAGATGTTGTTGTGTAGCCATACTTTAATGCAGATTTTAACATTTCCTGGTACATTCACGATCCCCAGCTGTTTGCCATTGAAATTTGGTACTTTAGGCTGTCTTAACAGTTGTCAACGGAGAGAAGCGGTGTCATCCTCTTTCTCTCTACTGGCTTTCCCTTGTCTGGAGATTTGCTCTGGTGACCTTTTGGCTTAGCGCCCTTCTCCCCTTTTAAAGTAACGCTTCCTCCAGCTATAAAAATATCTTGAGCTACAAGATATCTGAGTCATGTTATGCTACTCTGCTGCTGCCCAGCTTCATTCATCCTAAGTTTTGCTGCAGGAGACTGCTGGTGCAACCTGGTTGTGCCAACTGACTTTCCTCTTTGTGTTTCCCAGTGTTATGTTACACCCTCATGACTTCATGTCTGACTCTTTTAGTATTATATTATTACATAGATTGTATAAAAGTGGCTCTATGATGACTTGGATTTGTTTGAACGCTGCTGATTGTGTGCTGTGTGTTATCACAAGCTCTGCTTTATGGTTGCGATGGCCACTGGGCCACTCCATTGTGTCCATACACATCATATTCATACATCATATTCCATTAATGTTTGGGACTGTGTAGCTTTTAAAAATGAGATTACAAGTGCATAAACAATATCTTGTTTCTGTATCATTGCTGTGAGGAATGTAAAAACACATTATAAAAAAACACACACATTATACCACATTATAACTCCAGCAAAAATGCCAAGTTTTTGCCAAAAGACAATTGTTTGAAGCTTACAAGTTGTGAAAAATGACATATCCCTTAATTTATTTTATTTAACCCCCTTTTTTAAAATTTATTCTGCTATTTCCCTTCATTTATGTTCCTTTAAATCATTTGTCAGACAAAACCAAAAGCAGTTAACAACATTTTCCTTCGTTCAGACAGATAGTTTTATTTATGTATTTGGGTTATATTGTTAGGACCACATAACAGTTCAAACCTCTTCCATCTTTTTCTATCTTGAGAAAAAAGGCCAGTAAGATTTAAACTGCATGGGCGAAGGTGCAGCCTAGGACCCGACAGCACATGTGAACAACCGCAACCGTGGTAATACAAGCGGCCTAACGCCCTTTCTCTCAATCAGTCATGTCTCGCTGGAAATATCGCTCCACCCAAAACACAATGTGCAGTTGTCTCCTCAGGCTGCCTGCAGGCAAACAGAATAAGACTGCAAGCTTTTCAGTGTGCATTATTCTACTGGTATCTGTTGTTATGTTTGTGTGTGATGTACACAAATTGGCTGCATATGAGACAGAGTTGAAGACCCGGGCAAAAGACGGAAATTATCAGGTCGTTATGTGTCTTAGCTGTGTTCTTTTGAACAGCACTGAGGTTATTCTTCCTCTCTTTACTGTCCCAAAGTTTCTTTAAGAAGCTCCCATCTGATCCAAAACGCTGCAAACAGAGTTCTCATGAGAATTTCCTGCAGAGATCATATTCTCTTCATCCGCTTCCTGATAAATTCAAGGTAGCACTGAAAATTGTCCTCTTCACACATGAAGCCTTTTAGGGCGAAGTTCCCTTGTAAAGACCACATTATTCCTAACGATTCCAACAGAGGACATTTCTCTCAGACTCGTGTTTCCTAGATTTTCCTGGTCTTCAGTTATCAGGCTACTTTCTTGTGCAACAGCTCCCAGTAGCCACTTTCCCACTAGTGAGTCAAAGTCGAGCGTATTGAGGTCAGTCAAGGCCTGGATGGGCTTTGGTTCTGGCCTCACGTTCCTCTGAATCCGGTGAATAAGTAAAGTCCAGTTACGTTTTGCATCAGCTCTCAGCATTTCCTCAACTTCCCCTTTTGTGCTGCTTGTCTTTTAATTGATGGGCACAGCTGTTCTTTTCAATGATCAGGATCAGGTCATTAAAAAGATTTGTTCATTAGATCAATTCAATGAATTGTCCGGTACACGACCGGAGCTCGGAGTGCTACTCGGACTTGCTGAATGAAAACACAACTAAACATTTTGTGATTTGGCTCTAGTTGACTGGTGCTGTTGCTTTAACAAGAACACCAAAATCCTATTAAAGATCTTGACATTTCCTTGCTGAATATTGAAGATAAACACTGGTTGTAAATTGTTATACTTGCTCTTGGAATTGTTGAGTGTGATTCTCGCAGTTCTGGACGATTCAATGTTGGATGTTTTGAGCACTGGTCCGGATGCAGCTAAATCTGCACTCGCAGACCCTTCACTTCCTTGCAGTACAAGCTGGCCTAGCAGTTTAATTTTGTGTTAATTCAGAAAGCCTTTCTCATGGTTCGTATTCCTGTCCGCTCTCCCCCAAACCGTATGAGGCTGATGGCCGCCCTTCTTGAACCGGGTTCTGCTGAAGGTCTCTTTGTTAAAAGTAACTTCTTTTTCACCAGTTTTGCTGCTGCTTTGTGCACGCTCAGCACAGGGGTATTTATTGGAAATAAAGATGTAATGATGTTGGTTTCCTTATCTAACAGCTGGTTGTAGTACATCAAGACAAATCCATAACAAACTGTTTGGTTGCTTTTTACTGATTGGTATTCTATGAATACAAATATAACGATTTATACCGTATTTATAATTAAATTAAAATCAGTTGACATATAAATTCATTCATTATGTTCATTTAGTTAAATGAGAAAAAAAATGATATTATAATTAGGTCGACTTTGGCTCTGTTTAGATTTTTGCTTTCTCTGTAAAGTACCGTGAGTTGACTTTGTTTCAAACCGATGCTTATATTATAAACTCCCATTAATCAGGTGGGAGCTGGTGGTGTTGGGATTTGTAGGGACGAACCGCAGGGCAAACTGATCTCTAGACTGACAATAGAGCTGATGCGAAACTAATAAGGGAGAGGAAAAAACTGTAGTCTTGTGGTCCACAATTAGATGGAACCACTGAGGTCAGCACAAACTGCTGCATGCTGGTACAATCAGAGGAGTTGTGGACCATAAAGATGGTACATTTCTTTGATTGAAGAGGAACATGGCTATAGCGAAAATGTGAAATTGTATTAGAAACCTAAGTGATTAATTTAAGGGGATTTCCACTGATTTCACACGTCATCATCGGTTTACATGTCACGAGGAAGAAAACTGAGCCTGAGAAAACAGTTGTAGTGTTTAGTGTCCTCACTAGTTTTTGACATAGTGTTTTTTTCTTGGTTTCATTTTTCCTGACTTCACCATTTATTATTGTGTCAAACACGTTGCTCCTAAAATTGAAGCATAAACTGTACTGATTTTTCCTCCATTTGTTGTTCTCAGCTCGGTTGTTGCCATGACTACCTCCATTATTCCTTCAAATTACAGCAGCATCATGACAGCCAGTTTAAAAACTGTAGAGGCTGCTTTTATCGTATCAGTTTGTGCTTTTATTTATTTCTTTTTCATTAAATCTTTGGAGAGGTCTCATTTAAATCCTTGGTGTACAGCAGTCAGCTCTTTTTGGTCTTAAGGTGCAGTGTCAAGAGCTTCATAAAACATGTTTGGGATGTGAAAAATGGGCTGAAGGCCATTAATTAGTCTTTTAGTCGTTACCCCTCTGACATTCGGTGTTTGGGTGACATACACTGTGCTGCTGTCTACAGTAGCTAGATATCATTCTGTATCTGACATTAAAACATACCTTTTTTCAGCATGCAGTCCTTCCTGTCTCTTTACTGCTTCAGTCCATTTGCCCTCTCCCTCTCCCTTGTCTGTGATCTTTGATGCAGTGAGATCATTGCAGTTGCATTTTTTTTTTAAAGGAAATTGCCTGCGTCAGTCTGCAGTGAGGTGTGAGTCACACACAACTTACGCCGTAGACACGAACACACAAGCCGCGACATTCATGTTCATGTAACAAGAACAAGATTTGGTGAATTGACACCCAGATATATGTCGATTTTAAATTTGGTCTCTCACAAACTTGTTCCCTGACGTCGTTCTACCCATGCTTGTGTGGTGCTTGTTTAGTGGGATGAACACTGAGACCACATGTTGCTGTTTCTTTGGTTTTTTTAATAAATTGGGCAACACTGTTATAGTTTTCAGATTTCATGGGTACAAGACAGCTTTTAATCTGGACCTAAGGTATTGAGGGGGTCAGTATGACAGAGGCATTGCCTTGAAATTGATGTGGACAAAGGACACAAAAGGCATTGATTCTGGATGAACTGATTTGCAGATGGGGAATCGGGTCTTGGACACCAGCCACGACTCCAACCTTAGTGGCATCCATCAGTCATGTTCTGACTGATTGATTCTTGGTATTGAACATTTAAAAGAATGGGCGAACACTCACGCAATTCTTTCCAGGAGTTCCCCCTTCTAACCGTTTCCTGCCTTTTACTTTAACTTATTGAATAAATGTTTGGGAGAAGAGAGCTTTTAGAGCTTTTAAAGCCATTACAAGTTCCTAAAAAGATACAAATGCCCTCTGCATCTGCATGTCCCATTAGTAGATGCTCTTGTTTTGTTATCATGTTTGTTGTTATTGGTAGTTTTGGGAATCATAACGTATCACACGTCACAAACTATTTTTAAAGGTGGCTGCTGAAAAGATTTAAAGGAGAAGACAGAATAAGCAAGTAACAATAGATATAGCTAAAAGATTTCTTGATAACGTAATTTATGGATTGCACTTAAGGTCATGCCTGAACCCGGCAGCTGTAGAAAAAGATACAAGTAGTCTAAACCTGCTTTGCCACAGCAACGATACCCCTGCTGTCCCTCTCAGAAAACTGCTCACTCTGTTCTCGATCACAGATATCACATTTGGAAATAAAACTCTGCAGTGGCTCCTTCACTCTCACAGCTGAATACTGATGGCTAGAGGTTAGACAGAGAGAGAGACAGATGCTATGAAATATTTATAGGCTCCCTGTCACGTTAAAACCGTAAGTGTCACCAGATGCTGTGATCTCAGTGGGAATCTGTTCGGGTTTGAGTAACTGGTTAGAAAGCAGCTCAGTAATTAAGACTAGTTAAAGTACATCTAAAGTTCCTCTTGTGTTG
This sequence comes from Xenentodon cancila, assembly GCA_014839995.1. Taxonomy (NCBI): domain Eukaryota; kingdom Metazoa; phylum Chordata; class Actinopteri; order Beloniformes; family Belonidae; genus Xenentodon; species Xenentodon cancila. The sequence goes on along the minus strand of CM026219.1, from coordinate 18,525,596 downwards.
CACAACATCTTGACACATCTTGGATAATTAATTTTCCAGTTTGATAATTATGGCGACATATATTCCTTTCCAGAGACGTCATCTGAACTGCTGGTGAGAGCCTTGATTTTGTATTTCATTGTTTCCGATCCACTTTCCAAACCCAAAATTCTTCCAACCAAATTACAGAGAAGCGCGCTCTTTGGAGCAACATCTCACCCATATCTGAGCTCAGTTCAGATCAGCCACTTGTAGAAGGTGCCAGCTTGTTGGCAGTCAGATTGTGTTGCATTCAAGGAGAACGTGATTCCAGCTGGCTAGTCAGGCAATTCTGACAAGTGTGAGAGGAGTCACACAAGTGGAGATCACCCACAGCGGTGAAAGATCTACAGAGCAAAGTTGGGCTGAAATGCATAATTGCTTACATCGTCAGCCATGGATTATATATTTTTGACCATATTAGTTAAACTCTAAAATAAAGCAAAGGTTAAAAATATTGTTTTGAAACTTTTTTTTTAAAGACTATTTGGCCATGCATGGAGAGTTTGCATATGCAGATGGTGGAACGCCTGAATCAGAAACTGCTCGTTCCATCTCTACACTAAATAAAAACATTTACTGAAAAAATAAAATATATATCCACCACCACAGAATGCCATGGCTCAATGACAGTTCACAACATTTGAAGTGGTTTATTTCCTTTTAACTTGATTTACAGCTGAGCATTACCGGTTTGTCTTCCCATAAATCATGAAAAGGTGTGCATTTATCCATTTCTACACTGTATTAGTTTACACTGTGTCTGTTTAAACAGTCTTGCAAGTTGTTTGCACTAATATAAAAGAGCCGTTTCATTTTGGGCAGGACAAGCCGACAGGTCTGCCTGAAACCACAGCAACTTGGTTTTCTGCAGGCGTCAAAAAGGTCCACAGCACACTGATCCAAGCATTTTCTTATGCTGCAAGTTTGTCTGTTCCAGGTTTCGAGAGAGGAAAGGAGGACCTGTTGTCTCTGCCTTTGAAAGAGGACTCAAATTCCATTTCTAAAAGCAAGGTACAACAAAATGTGCTGCGGTGACTGGCTGCTTTCGTGTGTAGGCCGTTCTGCACTTCTTTTATGTTCTAAGACTTGCTTGAGGCATGGCATAGCCTATATTGAGATGACTCACACATCACATATGCTGTGATACACATCAAACATTAATCAGCTACTACAGTGCTAAATTAGCCCCTCTTTCAAGTGAGCTTGATGTGGAGGAGGCTCACATAGTTATCTGTCAAAGTCCACAATAATAATGTCTGTCAGTGCAAAAGTGGGCGTTCAGTTCTCTGAGTCACAGCAGAAACACTTGAGCCAGACACAAATCCTGGCATATTTTTGTTATGATGCACAAATCTGTGGACAAGGAAATATAAACCTGTCTGTGAAAAGGCAGAATTTAACCCACCACACACAAACGCACACATCGGCCAGTGCAGCAGTTCGAACGCAGAGATGTTTCCGGCGATGCTATTAACTGGTGTTGTCATGAAGGCGTTTCAGTAAAATATCTTGATCAGAAACGTTTTAGTAACTGTTTTGTCATTATGAGGAATCCCACACGTAAGATCACATTTAGCCATTTAACGGATGCTTTAACCTACGGGATCGTTCTAGTACGTATGACCGGAAAGAACAAATGCACTTCTTGAGAGTTGTTTTACTGCTGAACATCACTACATTTAGAAAAAACCGAGAGGAAATGTCTCCAGAAATGAATCAATTCTAATTTTCTGCTCAGTTTTAATTTTCTGCTCTTAACCCTTCTTTAAAGTCTGAAACAAAGCTGTACAATGGTTCAGACAAGGATGTGTCAGCGTCTGGAGGAAAGCTCACCAAAAAAGAGTCCCTCAAGGTAAGAGCGCTTTAAGCAGCTTAGGTCTAAAGTATCCGGATGCTAAGTCTCCGAGTCAGCGTGACTTATAAAAATACTCACTCATGCAGGACCTTACATGTAGCTCAGTCGCTGATGCCCATCATATACCATTATTTTAAACTGCCTGTTTTTACTAGCAGCCTTGTTTTTGTTTAAATGGAAAACAAGTGTTATGACATTAATAAAAAAAAAAAGAATAAACCCAACAAATTGCATTAAATGAGGTCAATTTAAGTTTAAATAATTTCTCACCCATCAGTTGTAATTTTAACGGAGATGTTGAGGAGTGGGATTTAATGGCACAAATGTAATTCAGAGAGAAGTCATGTGTGATAAATGAACATTTGCGCTGTTCAGATAGTTAGTACATTCGTAATGCCTCCGTGCTCGCTGCAGGTGCAGAAGAAGAACTACAGAGAAGAAAAGAAAAGAGCCACCAAGGAGCTGCTCAGTACTATCACAGATCCTTCGGTCATCGTCATGGCTGACTGGCTAAAGGTGCACTACCTTTCTCCTTCACTATATCCATTTAAATCCTCATTTTGTTAGCTCTGTTGACATTTAAATAATTGTGACTGACATCCCAGCCCACATGGACACTTACCTGTTACTATAAACTATATTGTTCATATGTCTGCATTTATCATTCCTGAACATGGCACAAAGATGAGAGATTGTCCGTCGTCCTGGCTGATCTTATCCTCGAGTCAGCTGCATGACAGCAGGGGCGTGTCCTGAGCAGCAAGCCTGGTTGAGACCAGACTAACAGCCAGCGTTTCTTAATCCTGCTGCTCTGTTCATTTAGCTGTCTCTCACATTATAAATACATGCAGCTTACGTGATTCAAGATCATCTGTGTGTATGTTACCTAACTTCTTCTAGTCTGCATCAACATTCAAAGGTCGAATTTAATTTGGCACAGTGATCATTATTATATAGCCATTACCCCATAGAGACTATAATTATAAAGGTAATGAACTTTATCAAAGCTCATATTTACTGTCAGTAGCCTACAATTAGCCTATTATTATTACTACTATTATTGTTATTATTTTTATTATTACAGGTGACATGTCTTATGTATTGCCTTTTTTCTTTTTATTATTTTTTTAACATGTTAGGTATTTGACTTTGTCATATGTTTTCGTTGTAAGCTTTTTCTCATTTGATGAAACAAGCAATGCTCATCCTCTGCCTTTCTGAATCAGTAATGTGAACAACCTCACTGCTTAAGAAAACTCTGAATGCACATGTACGGGGATTAGTTACACCTGGCTGCTGCGCCTTCTCATCCTGACTTGGCGTTCATGCGTTCAACAGAATAGGTCACGATGAACTCAGCACATCTGGACTTTTTAGTCCTACTTTTGTGCAACAGTGTACATGTCCTCTTTGATTTGTGTTTTATTGTTAACAAACTCAAGTTACAATTAATCAAAACTTTATTAGGTTACATTTAACCTAATAATGTTGCTGGTAAGTGTATGCATTTTTAACTTTTGTGCTCATTTGTCAACGCTATGAGTAATTTTCATATTTTTTAAAAACATGCAAACATTTCTCTAAAACATATGTCTCCAGATCCGTGGCAGCCTGAAGAGCTGGACCAAGTTGTGGTGTGTGCTGAAACCAGGTGTCCTTCTCATCTACAAAACTCACAAAAACGGACAGTGGGTGGGAACAGTGCTGCTCAACGCCTGTGAGCTGATCGAGAGGCCCTCCAAGAAAGATGGTTTCTGCTTTAAGCTCTTTCACCCACTGGAACAGTCCATCTGGGCTGTCAAGGTCAGAATATACACCCAAATATAAACATACCTCAATTAATGAAGAACTAGAAGCACCAAAGTGCAGTGAGGCAGTCAAGTCAATGTTGGAAGGTCATATCTGCTTAAGGGAACATCAGCATCTTTGTAAAATGGTTAGAATCACAAGTATAAGTATCTTCAGTAGCTGTTATGTTAAACTGTATAATTATTCTCAGTCCTGTTCTTTGTAAGTAAACATTGATTAACTAGTTTGCCTAAATATTTACAAAACGTCTTGGAAGGTTTAAGAAGCCAACGTTTTAACACACTATATGCTCTTTGTGTCATCCATAGTGTAAATAAATCAAAAACAACTGTGTGAAATCAAAGTGTTATGTATCTAGGCATTAACCCCGTATCAGTCCCCGTATGCTTCATCCACTAGTTAATGCTTTAAACGGCGTTCCACATAACTATAGCTTTCAAGGGAGATGGGATAGTCGCATCTGAATTATCTAACTTAAAAATGAAGAAAATTAATCTTTAACATTCCTTTAAATCTGCTAATATTTTTATCTCACTGTATGTTGTCGTGGAAAAAGTGCCTGAACATTATTTTCTAAATACATTAATAGAAGGTGCCATGCAAGAAGAGGATAATAATTTATAAGTGGTTTAGAATCTGTGGGCGGTTTGAAATGCAGATAGATGAATTTGAATGCTCTCGCCTCTCCATCAGAGAACAAAGCAAAAGGAATGCAAACAAATGATAATGGAGTAAAAGCACCATCCATTTAAAAATAAAATGTGTTCCCTGCAGTGACAACAATGACCCAGATGTTGATTCATTGTTTGATTAAGTACATATATTACGTTAAGGACAAAGGAAATGATTAACACAAGCAGCCATTTATATGACTGACGGCTCACTTCTCTTGTTTCTGTGCGTTCAGCTCAGTTTAGTTGTCCACTCTAGCTGTTATTTGGTTTTCATCAGCAGTCACCCATGTGTTGTTGGCTGTGTTTTTGTTATGAGAAGGGGTTTGTTGTTTGCATCACAGCGGCCCCACTCTTCCCACCATCCTCTTCATTATTAGGTTTCCTCTCATTCTGCATCTGTCTGCTCTGCTGCTTCACATAATTATGCAAAGTATTATCAGCATAATTACTCAAATGGGTATCTTTAAAAATAAATAAATAAAATATGTATATTGATATCTAGTGTATTGTGCACTTATGCATGGTTAATGTTGTTAATATTGCAAATTACTAAAACAATAAATAACAAGTAAAATGATAAGTTATAAAAACATCTGAATGAAATCTCCAAGACACAGTCTTAGAACTAGCACAAAATAATTCAAATTACCATACAATACATTAAATATTTAACAATAAACATGTTTCTCTCCTGTTTCTTCTCGCCGTCAGGGTCCTAAAGGAGAAGCAGTGGGCTCTATCACGCAGCCATTACCCAGCAGCCACCTCATCTTTCGTGCTGCCTCTGAGTCTGATGGTAAGAGAAATAGTCATTTACAGCTGCTTCTCTGATGCTTGACATTAGCAGTTTACATTTAATGACAGGGATACACATGTGTGCAATATTGTGCACATTTGTCAAATATTTCTGTCAGCAGTGTAATACTTAGTTTATTTCATCAGTTCATCTGTTGATGAATGTTACAGCTTAAGAGTAGTTTTTTAAACTATTCACTGCACATTGATCAGATTGATTGGTCAGGTTATATAGATTTTCCTAATAAAAAGAAGTATGATGTTTAGGAACAGTATAATTTGTCATCTTTTTGATGTGACTATCGTAATAAAGCAGAACCCCCCACCCACCCACCCACCGACAAAAAACAAAGATATTACATACACTGGGAAAACCTTTCTCCTTTCTGTCTCTGTCCATGGTGCTGAAAGATTTAATGGAGCCTGTCACTGCTCCACTGGGTCTCTCTCCATGGTGCTGAAACAGTTTGAAACAGCAGCAACCAGTAGACGTTTTCCTTCTATTATGTCAAGCTGGCTTAGGACCAATAATAGCCCCTGACTTCAATTGGCTCATAGGGAAATAGTCCCTGTTCCTACTGTTGGGCTAGTCCTCTTGTGCTGCCCCTCTGACCCACCCACAGTGTTATGTTGTGGTGGAAAGGTCACACCTCCATTTCTTTAACAAGGTGAGATATCAATAGTGTGGGGGTCACAAATGATGAAAAACATCTTTTGAGTAAGCATACTGAACTGAATCACTGAATCACTCACTGAAATGTTCTGTTCACTTCAGGCAGTGAGAAAAGGCTATGTGAGGCTGAAGGAAAATGTTTGTTTCTTTGCAAGCTAATGACTTTGGTGAATCAGTATTCCTGTGCTTCCTCAAACTAACAGCTAATGTAGTTGGAGGATGGGATTTCATGCAAGATGATTATACTTACGCAGTCACAAACACAAATGCACATTATATAAATCCCAGTACAAGCAGCACAAAGGGAGCGAGGAAGTAAACATTAGGAGACAAAGCAAAAGGTAACAGGAGTTATTCTGAAGATAAATCTGCTGTATTAGAGAAAAATGTCAACAACAGTTATAAGCGAAGCAGACCTATCTTAACATTTAAATTGAAATTGCAAAAAATTGAAAATTGTTAAAAAGAAGAGCGTCCAGGGAGACACTGAACTGTATGTTCCTCATTCAACCTTGACGCTGCGGCTAGCCCCATTAACCCAGCTCGGTTGTGTAGAGCAGTGAGAAATCAGGTGCACGGGCCGGGCAGCCTCTGTTGGGCAGTGACAATGGGAAAGCAGCTGGATCTGTTCGACGTTAATAGAGTCGACTTTGGCTCGATAATCAGAAAGTGGCTAATCTTATATGACAAATGCACCTGGCTTTGTTGGCTGTTTTACTAGTACAACATTACACCCTTTTGTCGTCTTAAGTAGGAAGGTGAAGGGTGTAGTCAGAGAAAAACTAATATCACAAAAAAGGACAAGAAAAAAGACCCAGTTGCACTTTTTTGCTGTTTGATCATCGTCCAATATCTCTTACACAGGCAGATGCTGGATGGACGCCTTAGAGTTGGCCCTGAAGTGCTCCAGCCTGCTGAAGAGGACCATGATCAGAGAGGGGAAAGAGGACATGAGCACAGTATCCACAAGTGGAGAGCATTCTATTAATTTCTACAGCCTCCTCAGAGCTCACAACATGCACGGTTTCCAGTGAGTGTTGGAATGGGCTTACACAGCATCTACGGTCCCACTCACGGGCTTTTCACATTACCTCTGGCGTTATTGAGGTGTTTTTTAGTATTCAGCATAATATGTCAAAGTAAATGTCTTCTCACTCCAACTCTTCTTCCTCAGGTTCAATGACAGTGACCATTTGAAAGACCCAGACCTGTACTCGGACAAATCAGACCGGGAAGGAGAACAGGATCATGAAGAATCAGACCCAGAAGGCCTGGAAAAGAGCGAGGAGAGTGACAGTGACACATCAGAGCGCCAAGACGACTCATATGTTGACCTGGACCCCAATGAACATCTGAGGGAAACCTCGTACATGGAACAGTCCCATGAGGAGTTGGGGGAGGTATGAAACAGGGTTTGCTCCTGCAATTACTGGATTGCTTCTTAGTTTTGAATCTTTGTAATCTTATGGACAAGAAAAAAGCATAGTTGATGGGGTATGATTGTATCTTCAAAACATATTGGTATAGGTTATCTAGCCATCATTTTCATCTTTAGCTTAAAATAAATAATCATCAAAAGATTTGTTTTAATAAGGTTTGTTGCATAATGAGAAATTACCATATTCTAGCACTGAGGTTCTTAATGCATAAAAATATACAGTCTTTGGTCTGTGGAATTGGCCATGTGTGTCTCCAAGATAGTGTGGTGATGTAATGGCAAGCGTGAAAGTGCATAACATTCAGTATATTTCCACACTTGAAATGTAAAACTGTGAGTACAGTATTTTATTCATAACGAAGCAGAGTTCAGTCAGGAGGAAATTGATGACAGACTGATTTTGTGTAACTGTTTGTGGACGTATGTAGTTGTGTTTTTTAAAATTAGAAATTGCACATTGGAAAGTGTTACACACGGTAAAGATACTTCACCTTTGTTGTTTCCTGTCTGTACTTTCAGGCTGGTGAGGCTGCTCAGACGGAGACCGTCTCAGAGGAGAATAAGTCTCTGATCTGGACCCTGCTGAAGCAAGTTCGACCTGGCATGGATCTTTCCAAGGTTGTGCTGCCTACTTTCATCCTGGAGCCAAGATCCTTCCTGGACAAGTTGTCTGACTACTACTACCATGCAGACTTCCTGTCCGAGTAAGTCTCTGCTTGTTCCGCCGCACCGTCTGTTGGTTAAAGGAATAGTCTGACATTTGGAAAACCGCTTTTCTATGTTCTTGTGGTTGAGATAACCGAAAATGGCTTTTATTGTTTTTTTTTTGTTTTTTTTAAATTTTAGATTAAATAGGCTTCTGCATCAGTTTTGTGCTTTTATTTTTAAAGTTTAACAATATAGCTAGTATATGATGACACCGGGTCATAAGTTCTTTGGTCTTTGTCAGAGCTGCAGTTGAGGAGAATGCCTACAACCGCATGAAGAAAGTGGTGAAATGGTACATCTCTGGATTTTACAAAAAGCCAAAGGTCTGTTTAGCCCGCCATGTGTTGATTTTCATCTTTCTTTTCTCTGTGGAACAAATCAAACTAAAATCACGTTGTGTTTTTTTTTTTTTTGGTTTATCCTCATTATTAATCCACAGGGTTTGAAGAAGCCTTACAACCCTATTATTGGAGAGACGTTCCGCTGCATGTGGCTCCATGAGAAGACCAACAGCAAAACCTTCTACATGGCAGAACAGGTAAGACCAGCGCCACTGCTGAGAGCCGTCGGAGATCACCTGTCACTTTGGATCTGCCTCTATAGAGGATGTCTCTCAGTTAATGCTGCCAGGAAGAATCTATTTAATGTTTTAGTTGACTAGAATCTCCTCTCCCTGCAGGTGTCTCACCACCCACCAGTGTCAGCCTTTTATGTCAGCAACAGAAAAGACGGGTTCTGCCTCAGTGGCAGCATTCTTGCCAAGTCCAAATTCTATGGTACAAACGCGCACGTATCCTTGAACCTTCCAAGGATTTATCACCGCTGTCTGCTGATGAGCATCTACATTTTTTGCATTCTAGGAAACTCCCTGTCGGCAATATTAGATGGAGAAGCTCGGCTGACTTTCCTCAACAGAGGGGAGGACTATGTGATGAATATGCCGTACGCTCACTGTAAAGGTCAGAGTTCATCCTGCTCTTACTCACAACAAGAATCAAACTTCACTCTTGATGTTATGTTATTGAAAACAGACATTATCTCATGTAAAAGAGAGATTAAGTTGACTTGAATGTGACTTGAGAGCCATTTATCCCCTTTCTTTAAGGTTGTATTGGAGTTTCTCAGTTAACTGTTGACTGAAACAAGTGAAGACTGAAACAAATGGTTTTATTTTTTGTTTTTTTGTTTTTTTAGGAATCTTATATGGCACCATGACTCTGGAACTAGGTGGTCAGATCACAATTGCATGTGAAAAAACCGGCTACAGCGCTCAGCTTGAGTTCAAACTGAAGGTATGATTAGATTTTCTGCTTTAGATGAATAGTAATTATATATTAGTTGGTGGTGTTGACTTTTTTAAAGGATGAGGCTTTCAGCCTTGAACTAAAGAAGGAAGCAGCTTCTTAAGTACTTCAGAAATGTAACAGCCACAGTGTTTCTCACATGACCTTTCTGGATGCCCACGCCTACCCATGCCATCCAATTTTCCTTCCTTTACCTTCCATGAAAAACATCCCGCTCCCCCAACCCTGACTCACATCATTCACTGCATCATCATGTCATGAACTAGCGGCAGGTATGTGAAGGATAAATCAAACGGTACATAAAGAGGCTTTTACCTGCTAGCTCACTTTTTTGTTGCTAAATTCATCTTGGTTAAAAAAAAAAAAGGCAAAAGTAAGCAGAATGAGCAAGAGATTCTTTTCTCCTGGCTTTCTTTTCCTGACATTTCTCACCTCTACCAAATTATTTTACTGATGATTTGGTTAAACCGACCAACAGAGACAAAAATACAGATAAACATTTTATTTGGTCATTAACTACAGGCAGTAAATTGTATGTGGGTGTGTATTTGTCCTTTTCTTCTCCTCGTCTCTCCACATGGCCTGTCATTTATGCCCTCCCTTTTAATACCCTCGATTTTCCTTGCCCCTTCTTTCTTCCCTATTCCCATTCCTTCCCTCTTTTCCTTTTGTTCTGTTCCTGCTTCTGTATTTCTTTCAGCCATTCCTGGGCAGCAGCGACTGTGTCAATCAGATCAACGGAAAGATCAAGCTGGGAAAGGAAGTGCTCGCTACGCTGGAGGGACACTGGGTAAGTCCCCCTCATGTTGTTTTAACTGCTTGTTGCCTGACTAACCCCGGACTAGAAACGCTTCACAATGCAGTCAGATACTGGAGAGCCATTTTGTCTCTAGTGGTAATCAAAATGATTCACAAATTTTCCCACATTTTTGTATTTGCTTCAAAGGGTCTAACTGTTTTAAATGTACTTTTATGACGTTGATATTCTTTATTTTCTTCTTCAGTCGTTTATCAATGGAATGGGCTATGAAATCAAAGGTGTCAATCAAATAACAGCAGATAAAAAAGGACAACCTTTTTTTAAATGTAATTTTATCCATTACGACTCATTTTGAAAAAAATAACATCTGTTCCAAGTTTTAGAGAAGCCAAATTATGGAGGAATTGGTTTAGATCTGCAGTTAATATCTGCATACGTGGAGATGTTTGGCCATCATGGCGAAATGTAAATACAACATAACAGCAAAACAGCATATACCAACCGTCAAGTGTGGCGGTGGAGGGAGACACTGCAGTCACTGACACGACTATGAATTTGTCTGTAAACCGAAGTATTCTTGAGTCCAATAATTGTCGTACGAGCTACCAAAGGAACTGGTGTCCCTGTTTGATATGGGAGATGTTCTAATAAAGAGATGCTGTTCTTTAGTTTTTATGATTGTGCTTGAAAACAGGAAACTGATCCGCTGTTTCTAGTCTTTAAATCAAGTACATAAATGTTTGTTTGTTTTTTTCCTCTTAAAGGACAGTGAGATCTTCATCAACGACAAGAAGACTGGGACAGTGGACACTTTCTGGAATCCCACATCAGAGCTGCGACAGATCAGGCTGACCCGTTACACTGTCCCGCCTGAGGAGCAGGGGGAGTTGGAGTCAGAAAGGTGAACTTTCAAAGCTGCTTCTGGGTTTTAACCCATCTCCGCACATATAATGTTGTTTTTTCTTTTCATTATGTACATTTAGTTTGTTTCTTCCCACTCGAACAGATTGTGGCAGCACGTGACACGAGCCATCAACAGCAAGGATCAGACCGAGGCCACCAACGAGAAGTTCATCCTGGAAGAAGCCCAGAGGAAATCAGCCCGCGAGCGCAAAGCCAAATGCGAGGAGTGGGTCCCCGCCCTGTTTGAGCAGGACCCGGTCACCGGAGAGTGGCATTACAAATATGCCGAGTGAGTCACTTTATTGGCAGACGTGCTCTCAGGTTCTGATTTCTGCGGACTCGTGCAGAGATTTGTCTAGATTCCAGTCATGTCAATCAAACATGAGATCGGAAACCCAAACAGTCATCTGTTGCAGTTTGAACAGACCACCTCTGATTCGCTGTGGACTGAAGTCAGACAGGAAAAACACTTGACACCTGATTGGCTACATCAGCTTGCCCTCAAGTTCTGCAAAAGTCTGGTAGTGAGTCTGTTAATGTAAGACATGCAGGGCAGTGGCCTTGAGGACCTGGACTGGGGAAGCCTGTTTTAAATGTTGCTTAGGTGGATTGTAGTGCGGTGGAGAGGGTAGAGTGCCATCTAGTGGTGCCTCCCTGTAAAGTCTGAGGATTTGGGGGAAAATCACAAAGCAGCATTTTATAAAACACAGTGGAAAGTTGGAGCATTTGAAGAACAGTGCAAAGTGAGGCTACTTTTTTTAAAACTAAAGAAAATGTCAAAGCTCGTAAGAGATAAAATGATTGTGATTATTTTTGATTGAACAAAGTATTACCTTTTAATTCCACTGGTAGCTACACATAAATAACTAATAAGATTATCTTTTAAATATTTATCCTTAGTACTTTGTTTTAAATGCATCTACCCTGCGCCGTGCTTCCCTATCTAAAAGAATTCCTCTTTTCGTGGCTAACCTTCATTACGTTGCCACACCTGATCCATGTCTGCTTCATAATCCGTCTCCTCTGTCTCTCCTGCGTCCTCAGCACACGGCCCTGGGATCCACTCAACGACCTGATCCAATTTGAGAAAGATGGCTGTATCCAGACCAAGGTCCGACACCGCACCCCTATGGTACGTTCTGGCAGTCTTATTAGTCTGAGTAACCAGGGGCCGCGGAGGGACAATTGCAAGTGCCAGGTATGTCGCCCCGGTCGCAACGCGTGCTTTAAAAGAAGCATCTCGCCGTCTCAGCCATCTTCCATGCAACACCCGGTGCATCATCTCAGCTGTCGTTTGTACTCATTGTGTCACCATCGCTGCGCTGCCACCATCTAGCCTGCACCCCATTTGTGTCTTTTGTCCACCTTCCTCTTTTCTGTTACTTTTATTTGATTTGATGTTCTGGCACTGGCTGCTCTCAGTGTGAGATGGAAGGTCATGTCAAACTGCATGCTGTAGCTGGTTGGTAACTTTGTGTGTGATGAAGTGGCAGTTATTCTTCAGCGTGGAGGAGCACATGCATGACAGCTGTATTTAAAAATAAAACTGCTTTTCTTACAAAGTCAGAAAAGTAAAGCAGTTTCTTAGCCTTATATTTAGCACATATGTTAAGGAAATTGCAAAAATGCAGAGAGGACTACTCCCTGTATGGTCACATTAACAGACTGTTAAATGTTTCCTCGGAGTGGTCATCATGCTCTCCTGGCTCGTCCTCACCTTCAGCTGTTATTCTTGTGTTCACTAACGAACTCTGGACTGTTAATTTCACTCGCCTGCTGTTCGTTAAAGACGTGTTGGGGAGACTCAAGGCTGCAGCAGCAGATGAACTGTGTTGTCTCCTCTCTTTGGCATGTGTGTGAGTTTAGAGTAACGATGCGCCAAACGCCACAGCCAGTAAAGCCAGTAGATGAATCAGAATCTGTCTCCATCAGCTCTTGCGGGCTTTGTTTACTTTCTGACTGGCTGCTCTGATGGGAGCGTGTCCAAGAGGAGTCTGCTAGATCAGATGTTCTGCATGCAGCACTAACACATCGTTAGGTTTGACTGTGTTAAGCATCCTTATCTTGTCACCTTTATCACTATAAATGTTTTTACACCGCTTGACATTTATTAATAAGCAGTTCTGTGGGAAAAACAAACAAAAAAAAAACATTTACAGCTTAGTTCCAGATATTTTTTTAAATGTAATATTCTGATCTTTTGTGCAACTGAAACTGAAAGACTGTTGTGTTGCCAACTCTAAAAAAAACACATTTTAGCCAGACTTACAAATGTCTTCATGTTACACAGAGAGATAAAAGAACCCGTTTGGACTGGGTGGGACTCTCGTGTCAGAACCTTTTCTGTTTTATTTCCTCACAGTTTAAATGTGTGCAATCCTTTTAGTGGTGCAGGACGTTGAAGCCCAGCTGACCTGTTGGTTGTTGTGCTTCTGCGCCTGCTTATATTTCTATTTGTGCATGTGTTAATAGGTAACGGTGCCAAAGAGGAAACACAAGAGCGACAAGCCTACGAGCCCAGAGAGTGGCTGCTCTTCACCCGAACCTGACCGCCAAGACTCATCAGGCAGCGAGCGTGAGCTGCACACAATTATATTCACAAATGTGGCCAGAAGGAACACGGGCAGCCTAGAGCAGCACCACACACAGGAATATCTGCACCAATATGCACACAGTTGGGCCTAGTGTGTAGAGTTAATTTCCAGTCCGCTTGGGGTCATGTTCCTTGAAATTAAGAGAAGAAAACATTGTTTTCCTAATTCTAAGACGTATAAGAAGAATATAGGAAAGTCTCCAAACTTGTGGGAGATGGTGTTCATCTAAGAGGAGGCCGTTTCACAGCGTAGATAATTCCTGTGTGGTGAAGACTGAGCAGCTCTCATTATCGTCATTATCATCAACGTTGCTGCATTGATGCGCCGTGCACCAGCATCAGGCTGTGCTCTTTGTTGGCAGCATCTGGGAAAGGGTTCACTCCTGGAGGAATGATGAGTGATTCCAAGTGCAGGCACATATTTGACTGAAACGTCCTTCGGTTCTTCAGAAATCTGAAGGACAAACTGAAAAAGCCCAGACCTCAGACTGATCGAGAAGCTGCGATGTGACTTAATGATTGCCTTTAAAGCAGTGGTATCCACATAAAATTAAACAACTAGAGCAGTTTTTCTTCGGGAAAACCAAATTTATAATAAAGTATAAGAAAAGTAAAACAATACTTAGGCTTATCCACATTTTCTGCTTTTTTTTTGTCTAATTTTTTGCTTGTTTTATAATAAAACATATTTAGCATTTTCAAAGTATGTCGTCTTTAATCAGACAATTCCCACAGAAATCCATTTTAATTGAAGGGCTCAATAAGAAGAAATGTGCCGTAGGGGTTGGATCTGTTTTCAAGTCATAGGTTTTATCACATTTTATTTCTTTGTCTTATTAAACTCCAGGACTCTGATATGATAAAGACAACAACGCAGAATATTTCTGTTTTTCCTCGTAGGACACAAAAGCAAACATAACAGTCGGTTGAGGAAAAAGGGTGCAGACCTCGGAGAACTCCAAAGTGCCATTGAATCTATAAAGCAGACGCAGGAGGACATCAGCAGGTGAGGGGACCCTCATCTCTCTGTGCCATCACTTCGATTGATACGGCCGCGTTGAACACTCGTGTTTGTGCGTTTGCAGGAGCATTGCTGCTTTGCGGAACCGTGCTGTCGGCCGGACAGAAGGAAGCTCCTTCCTCCATCAGCGCGATTATGTCATCATCGTTTTCCTCATTGTCCTTCAGGTTCTGATCAACTATGTCTTCAAGTAGCAGCCATAAACCACAGAGCGCGATCCCAACGCGCTGCCGTACAGTTCACAGAAAACCGCTGAAACTTAGCCATCGCAGCGGAGCACCTTGGCACGTGGACTCGGACCTCCCAGGACAGCAGCGTCCTCCACCCCTGTCCTTCTCTGTCTTTATTAACCCCGTATTCTTGTGTCTGGAAGAGCGGAAGCGTCCGGAAAAGACTTTTTTACCAACTCCTGTGTGTTTAAAAACCAGTCCGATCCAAATCTCTGGGGAGATCCACAGATTTCCAAGTGGAGAGGAACAGCGAAGGGGAAATATTGACGAAGTCTTGTCTGCCACTCGGGACGTCATTTACCTGCCTTGATATTAGAGGCAGAAGCAGCAGCCAGTTTTAGCTGTTTTTGTTTGTTCTGTTGGAGAGACGCTACTCTGCTGAATCACATTTCACCTCAAACAGGGAACCTTTGAAAACAGAAACAAGGAACGCAACTCGGAATGTAACGTGGATATGAGATGCATTACATTTTCATGCTTTTTTTCTAAATTCTTACGTGTCTTTGCTTTACATGTCCTTTATAAACAGAAGTCTGCTTGGAGAGACAAAAACATAAGGGAGAAAAGTGGTCCAATCAATGTGATTTTTTTTAAACATTATTATTGTTAAATACTCTGATATGGACTTTTGATTCCACACGTGAACATGTAAGAGACGGACAAATATTTAAATGTTTCAAAAACAAAGAAAAGTGAGATTTTTGGCATACTGTAGGTAGCATGTGCAAACCAAAGTGTGGTTTGGACTTTAGCCCTCTGTACAGTATTTTATTTTAAGGCAGGAATGCTTTTGAAATGTCAAATGTCTGGCCCCTCTATGTGGGTTTAACTTGTGATCAGTTAGATGCTGTCAGCAACAGCGGGCCAAAAAGCGGGTTTCTCTTGGTTTTTCATCCATCTCAGTGACCACTTTCCTTTCGGTGTTCGTTCCAAATAATCTGATGTATTTGTCCAAGCATTCCCAGCTGGTTTCCCTACTAGAAACATCAACTCAGCATCAAGTTATTGAGCTGTCTTGGTGTTCTACTGGGAACATTTGTTCATTTTCGTTCCTGTCTACAGGCATTTAAAACCACTCTGCAGCCTCTACGCATAAAGACTCAAACGGGAACGGAGCTGACTCGGAAGCAGTGCTGGAATCCACTGACGCACATGTTGTCTTGTTATCAAATCTCCACAACAACCACAGTCTAACGAAAATATGTTTGAGTCTAGGAGGGTTTATGTGTGGAGCAAGGTCTTTTTATCACTGTGAAACTGCCATCAACAACCTAACGGGAGTTATTCAGTTCAGTTATTCAGTCCTGGTCAGCCGAGCTAGGCTTAGTTAAACTCTGACTTCACACTTAGTGTCTCTTCTTAACTGACTCGTGGCAGGAGTGTGGACCTAGATTCTTCAGCTGCTTTAGATTTGGCAGCAGAGTAGAGATGAAGTAGCGGGTCTCAGAACGTCTCCCCAGTCGTAAACGCAGACTCCAGATGGAACCACAGACGTCCGTCAACGCGCCGCCCAGCCGGCGGCATCCGGCCGAGTCCCCTTCAGACTGTCCGTCAGCTCTTCCAGCGCTTTTGAGCCTGCGATTTTTAACCAGGAGGACTAGAATAGACACTTTAGTAAACTACTAGCCAGAGGACATAGATTTGTAGACTTTTTTTCGTACTGTGATCGTGTTGAACCATTCCAGGTGTAGAGAAGTAATAGCCAAACTCGTGACTACCGGTCAGTCCTGATCACTGTGTAAATATTCATCGGGGCAGCAGCGCCTTTAGAGTAGGTTTGCAGTAAAGACACAAATCTTTCTCCTCCACTGTTTGTGTCTGTCCACTGCTCCGTGGAAACGTGGACATGAGCAGAAACAAAACAGGAAAGGCAAACATTCCCATCCCAACAGCCTAAATACTTCCCGATATAGAAGTTTCTAAAATGTTGTGGAGATTTGTCGCTCTTCCAATTTGTTGCCTTCATCTCTTAAGTCTCAGTATTAACTTAGGAAATAATACATCTAAAAGTATGTTGTTGTTTTTTTTTGTTTTTTTTATGGGCCTAAACACACAAGTATAAAAGAAACTGCCTACACATCCATCTTTAGATGTCACTTCGAAACTTAACGGTCAGAATAATTCTTTGAAAATGTGGCCTTTGTGTAAAACCGCTGTGTTTAAAGACGAGCGTGTGCTTCCAGAGTCTAGAACATGCTGAGAAGAGTTCTGTTTAAAAGAAAGGATGAAGGCAACATATGGGAACTCCTGACCTTTTTAAACCACATCTGTCATGATTTCATCTGAAGGTTTAATCAGTAAAACTTACGGCCATTTCAAAAATGATTCAAACCACTTCAGGACTGTCTTTGAACATTTTGCCTGTCATAAGTTAGCCTTGTCGACGTTTACATATCCTATTGCCTCTGCCGTCAGCAGACTGTTAAGCGATGAAAACTTCGTAAACCAACGCAGGTGTAATAGAAAGACTGGTAGCAATGGTGGGAGCCAGCTGTAGCCCCGAAGTTACCCGGCTGGCCCGAGTGTGTCTGTACGTGTGTTTCAGTGCATCCTCATCGCCTCAACTGCTCATGTGTGATGGAAAATCCAGATGTTAGAATGTGGAGTGATAAGTCTATACCAGTGCCTTCTACAGTCAGATATGGGTTAGAGGAGATTCGGGGGTTAATGGAGGTCTGGAGTGACACTGGGGTGTGACTGTGGAGCACACAGACATGGCCAGAGTCCAGGTCTCAAGGAGAAGTAATAAATACCAGGATGATCCGGCTGTGGGGCTCGGACCGGGACTCTGGCTGCAGTTACCGTACAGTTCAAGTGTGGACGTGCCATATGAAGCCTTAGAGATGACGCTCCACAGGCCGCCACCCAGCCCATCTCTTGCCTCCCCTCCTGAAACGTCGGCATAGTTACGCATTCAGAGGTTCTCGGGTGTCGATTCCTGCCACATGAGAAAGAGGAAGGGAGAGACCTTTCCTTATTGTCCTTCTCTCTCTTTAGCACACCAAATTTGGAGGGAAAGGAAGATCTCCGCTGTCTGTTGTTGCCGTGTCTGTGAAATAATACATTTATTTATTCCTCTTTTGTATGTGAGCTTATGTTGAGGTTTTTTTCATGTAGTTTCAGACCACTGATCTCATGTCTTGTTTTGTGATTTTCAAAACTGATTTTAAAGTCTTTTTTTCCCCCCATTCCTTGTCTCTTGTGAAATAAAACACATTATGTGGTGCATATTGTCTCTCACACACACACAAACCCTTTTTCCTACTTGACTACCTGAATATATTTACTGTAATCTTTATCTCAACTGTAACTTTCACCTTCAAAGTTTATGGTCACATGTAACATAGAAATAAAAACCAATAGCATACGGGGTTCCTCTTGTCTGTATTTGGTATGAATACACATTATTACCCAAACTATCTGCATGGAGCGGTACATCGTAGGTATTTACTTTTACTTTTGGTGAGAGAGACAGAACAGGGCCAAAAAGAGGTTTCAGTTTATTTAAGATCGTTCAGTGTGATTCTCGTCCGTGAAAACTTTGAGAAGCCACGTGCACAATAAAAGTAAAGGACTAGTAAAACTAGCAATAACAACTAAATTAAACTATGAATGATGACTTGTCTTTTCAAGTGAACGTTTAGCATCATTTGTAACAGCGTAGTAGTGTAACACAGCCTGGCCGCCACCAGAGGGAGCTGTGGAGTCGTTCCGGCTTCACACTCAGCTCCTGTTCTTTCACATACATGGCAATGTACATCCACATCTGGCTTTGACACCTTCTGTGGGGTTAAACTAGTTCATCCTAAATTTCACATAGCCAAGTAATAGTATGGACGTTATTGTATGTAAATGTGCAATAATCAGATCACAGTATTAAAACAGTTTGGTACAAGAAATAAAACTACAAACGTGGTACTGATTTAGTATTTTATTCATAACAGAAGGTGCAATTAAAACACCGATTTAAAAAACTATTGAAAACTATATCAAATGTAAATTGAAATCCAATACGATTATTTGCAAAATTTGCAAACTCATATTTTATATACATAGTAGTACAAAATATCCAATGTTTAAAGGAAGAAATCATCTTTAAACAAACAGAAAAGTCATTTTAAATTTGATGGCAGCAACACGTTTCATATGTTTTCGATGGTAAACATTTTTCATGTCTACAATTATGTAACATCCCTTCCTCTTTCATAAAAGTCCATATAATGACTGGGAATTAAAGACAGCAGGTGTGGATTTTTGGCTGTGGAAGGTTGTCCCATTTTCGTCTGATACAGGATTCAAGCTGCTCAGAAGTCCGAGTTCTTCTTTGTTTTATTTTTCATTTCATGATAAATCAAATGTTTATAAGTGATGAAATATTGGGAGAGCAGACAGGCCAGTTCAGTTCCTAAACGTTCAGGCTATGAAGTCATGCTTTTGTCTGGATGGGATCATATGTTTATCTGAATACTGTATATACCTTTAAGCATTGATGTTTCCTTAATAGGCATGCAAGCCGTCCTTTCCATAGACTCTAATGGACCATCATCCCACCAGAGATGCAGGCTTTTGAACTGAGTGCTGATGATAAACTGAATACTCCTTCTCTTCTTTAGTCTGGAGGATCTGGTGTCCATCATTTACAAAAAAAAATTCAAATATTGATTTGTCTGACCACAGGAGAATCATCCACTTTGACTAAATTCATTTTAAATGAACTTTGACCAAGAGAAGGCAGATGCATTTCTGGATCGTGTTCACGCATGGCTTCTTCTTCACATGATGCAGCTTTGACCTGCATTTGTGAGAGGCATGAAAAACAGATTTTAGACAGATTTCTATTAGAGAATCATGGGCACGTTTAATGCAGATCACTGGCATCCCTTAATGTTTTTGCCTCTGTCCATCTTGACCCATGCGTCTGTGTAAGAAGGTGTTTGTTATACACAATCATGCCATCTGCGTGTTGCCAGTCAGTTTCAAAATAATTCTCCAGGTGTGCTGAAGATGAGATGATGGTTTCCACACCACGCTACAGAGTGGTCCACCAGTTCTCTTGTCCATCAGTGATACACTCCAAACCTGCAGTCATCTGTTTCTGCAGATGTCAAGACTCCGACTTGTACTGGAAGTCGGAGTTGTACCGTATAAAGAGGAAGGGTGCGAGTACAGCCCCCTGTGGTGCTCCTGTGCTGTCAGTAATCCAGGTGATTGTGGAAGCATCCACCTGTGGCGTTTGGAGTCTCCTATGTAGTACTGAGAGCTGAATCATAAATGCACTGGCGAAGAACATGATCCTCACAGCACTGCCTGATTTCTCCACATGTCGATTGGTTTGGTTAAAATGCCTGACTGAATAAATATGGGTTTTACAACATTATTTTTTATTCACATTTTGCACACCCTTACAACTTAAAAAAAAGTTTCCAATTAGTTTATAATAAAATTACACTTTATATTATAATTTCCCACTTCAATCTTAAAAAGGGATTATACAGGAATAATGCCGGGATGGCTACTCCAAAGAGGGTGATATCAAAGTGAGCTTTGAGCATCCCTGGATTATCTGCCAGCGGCCCCACCGATAGTTTCCCAGCCAATGACTTTCACAAAGGTCATAAAACAGAACTGTTGTCCTTCCTGTTCCTCTCAGATAACAACGAAGCATTTGATATCAATCGCTACTCTGATGTTGATCTTCATATCAAAGTGCCCATATGTATGGAGGAGAGAGTTGACGGAGAAGTCAGCAGAAGATTTGCAAGGAAGAACAGAAGGTAGAAGAACAAATCAATGAAGGACAGAAGGCCAAGATGTTAGGGGATGAAAGGGGTTATTGAGCAGGAAAGGTGGATGGAAGGAAGAAGACGCTGTTCTGTTTACCAAAGAAACTTCATTTATTCATTATAATGAAATGGTAGAATGTCTCACTTTACACATTAAGTAGGATTTTGTGTTCTGTAGGAATAAAATATGGGTTTATGAGCTTTGCAAATCAGTTCTGCAGAGATTATGCCCATAATTATCCCCAGTGCATAAACCAGTGTTTTTAACGATGAATTTTAGCATTTAGAATAGATTCGAATGAGCAGAGCAAAGGTTAGACCCGCTGGATCCTCACATTCACCAGCAAATGCTTTTGCAGAGTGGTTGAGGCGTAACGTCCCTCACAGTGTGGAGTTCACGTATCATGTTTAATTAAAGCCCAGAACTTTTAGGCTCAGAAGAATTTTACCCACATCTTACCCATCTTTCCAGTTTTTATTAAGTTTTCTATTGATTTTGATATTGATGCAAACATGAATATTAAGTCTCAGTAGTCACTAAATAACATAAAGTCTATTTTATGTGTCCGCCCTCTTGTTAACAACCTTGATGAACAAAAACTAGTACCTCTTCTTTTCTGTCTTTTATTCCTTTTTTTGTGTGTGTGTGTGTGTGTGTGTGTAAAAGCATAATTAACTATTTGATTATAGTGTGTCTTGGTAAAGTGCAAATACAACCTCAGACAAAATTATAACTTTTTCTACTGTTTCATCTTTAGTTCAACAAAAACCAAACTAAAAAGAAAATAAACTATGAGTGATACTGTAAGATTCTCACATCGTTGTGAAGACATTTTGACCCATTTTTCTTTACAATGTTGTTTCAGTTCATGAAGGTTTTTGGACATTTATTATTTCACAGCTCTCTGAAGGATCACTGTCCATCTGCGCAACTCAGCTTCAACCAAGCTTCAGCTGTCAGATAGATGGCCTCACATACGACTACAATAGTCTGAGAAGCTCATGGTCAACTCAAAGACTGCATGATGCTCCGGTCCTGCTGCTGCAACACAACCCCAAATCATCACAGCTCCACTGCTGTGCTTGACAGTGTGCATGAGGAGTTTCTGCTGAAATTGCATGCTTGGTTTTAAACAAACATGACCTGGGCATTAAGCTTAAATGCCACTTTGGCCTCATATCGTCCAAGGACATTGTTCCAGCAGTCTTCCAGTGGTTTCTTCAGTACAGTTTTGCAACCTTCAGCTGATCTTGCATGTTCTTTTTGGACAGAAGAGGCTTTCTCCTAGACTCCTATGTCAAACAAACTGTATGCATTTAGTCTTCTTCTGACTGTGCTGTTAAGGACTGAACATTGGTTGGTCTAACCTTTGGGTAAATCTACAAAGATATATACAGAAACAGAATGCAGCCTAAGAGGGCACAAGCCAGTCTCTTCGTTGTGCCGGTCCCAAGCTCAAATAAATGCAAAGGGTTGTGTCAGGAACGGCATCCGACGTAAAACCTACACCAAATAAACAATGATGCAAGGCACAAATCTGGTTTCCATACCGGATTGGTTTAGGCCTGTTAACCTGCAGGGTGCTGATGGAAATTGGGTTGCTGGCAACAGAGGTGACGAGGAAGCGATGGGAAGGTTTGGTTTCCAGGACAGGAATGCAAAAGGGCAGATGGTGGTAGACTGTGAAAACGATGGAGATGGATGTAGTGAACACTTTCTTTCAGAAGAGGCAGGAGCACACAGGTGGACTACATCTGATGGAGACAATGTAATCTGAAGGAGATTAGTGACTGTAAAGTAGTACGGGAGGGTGTAGTCAGGATGAGGATGAGGATGGTGGTGTGGAGGATGACCCTGGTGGAGAAGAAGATGAAGACAACAAAGACAGAGCAGAGGATGAAGTGGTGGAAGCTGAAAAAGAAAGAGTGTTGTGTGGCTCTCAGGCAGGAGTTGAAACGGGCTCTGGGTGGCCAGGAGGTGTTTCCTGATGATGGACAACTACAGCTGATGTGATCAGGGAGACGGGCAGGAGAGGACTTGGTGACTCATCTGGGAGGAAGATAGACAGGGAGACTTGGTGGTGGAAAGAGGAAGTGCAGGAGTGTATACAGAGAAAGAAGTTAGTGAAGAAGAAGTGGGACACTGACGGGAGTACAAGGACATGCAGCGTCAGGTGGAGGTGGAGGTGGTGAAGGCCAAACAAACGATGTATTATGACTTGTATGATAGGTTGGACAGAAAGGAGGGAGAGACTGATCTGAACAGGTTGGAGAAGCAGAGAGACAGAGATGGGAAGGAGGTGCAGCAGCTCAGGTGGTGAAGGATGAAAAGGGAAATGTACTGACAGGAACCAGGAGTGTGATGGGAAGATGGAAAGAGAACTTTGAAGAGTTGATGAATGAGGAAAATGAAGAGTAGAAGAGGTGACTGTTGTGGAACATGACGTAAAAACAGATTAGTAAAGGTGAGGTCAGGAGGGCATTGAAGAGGATGAAGAGTAAAGGCAGTTGGTCCTGATGATGCATCTGTGGAGGTCTGGAAGTGTCTGGAGAAACGAGTGGGGACTCGTGAGGAATCAGCCTTGAAACTAATCTAGGAAATTCCTGTTGATGCCAAGTCTACATGTCAACAACAACAAAAATGATAACAAAACACTAAACATGGTGTTTTTCTTTTTAAAAAAAAATATTTTACACAGTTTTACACTTATTCTTTCTGGACTTTCATTCGCTGCTCTGCTGTCCTTTCTGCAGAAAGAAAATAGTAGTATTTTCACAAAATGCTTATTAACAGAACCTTTTCCAATCAAACATTATTGGGAAAAATATATAAATATGACCCAATGCTTCTTTATATTTACAGAAAATAGTTGCCTTTGAATTCTTAACTTTACCTTTAAAAGTGAGGGTAAGAACTAAAAAAAATCCTACCTGTTCTTGTCTGCGATGCCGAATACGTGCTCAGTAGCTCATCGATAACATGACCGAGGGTATTAGAAAAGTGTCTGTTCTCCACTGATGGCTATCCGTTTAAATCCTTCCTCCCAGATTCATTCCCTCCAATCACAGTCTTCCTCTTCTGCTTCCAAAAATTAAATTTGGTTCATCCTCATTCTGAATGGGTGAGATTGAACTGTTGCTAGGAAACATCATTCTGGCAACTGGCTGGATTTCCTTCCAAACTGGAGGGAGGAGGGAATGAAAAAGGGCAGAGGCAGAAAAGGAGACGTAAACAAGCGTATGAGAATGATGGTGGCAATATAGGAAGGAAACATATGAATGTGCGGAGACTGGGAAGGACGAGAAAATGTGAAAGGAATGGCAAAGGAAAGAAGGTAGATGAGAGGAAGGAAAGGCAAAAAGGATGGAAAAGAGGGTGAAGAAAGGGTAGTAATCAAGGTCAGCGGTAGGTGATAAGAGTTAAAAAGGAGGACTTATCAGAGAGGGGGACTGGAGGAAGAACGAGTGACTTAATACTTACAAGAGCGTCATAGTAGGGAAAGAAGAAAATAAGGAGGAAAATGGAAAAAAGACAGAGAAGAAGACTTTCACTGGGGGGGATACAGGATACATTTGATGCATTTGTTTATGTTTGTGCACTTTGTGAAATGATCTGTACCATATACTCTGCTACACGTAGCCAAGCTTTGGAAATTTGGAAAAATGAAATGAGTTTTGAAAGTGTACAGTCAGAATGCTCAGCCTTTAATTTCAAACATTACCAGAGCCACGCCTCCAGAACTCATGGACACATGAGCATGCACCACCAGTAACCTCTGCAGGCCACTGGCGTGATGTGATCAAGGTCGCTTGAGTTTACGACATCAGCAGATGGACTAAATGCAAACCAGGGCTGAACAGGGCTTCCTGGTGTTTTCTCTGAATGACAAGGCTTCAAACACCTAAACCATATTTGATATGTGAAAAACTAAAAACACAGTCATTTGTCAGACAGAAAAACAGCCAACAAGGCGTCTTCTGTTCTCTTAGTTTGTGATCCACATAGACGAGGACTGCAGGTCATGATGTCAGCAGGTCTCCAACAGAGACGTCTACACAGACAGGTGGAGGTAAACACAGGGATGGTCAGAGGGTGGAACTGCAGGTCAGCAAGAAGCTCCTGAGCTTCTGGTCTGCAGAACATGTGCAGAGACGAAAAAGAGGGGACAGACCAGCACAACAAACTACAAGAACAATGGAGCACAATTATGCTTATGAGATACTTCTTATTAATAACTGAGGATTGAGCTGAAGAAGGGAAAGAGAAACAGAGGAGGTGAGGGGCACCAGTCAGTGGATCATGTTGGGGTCCCCCTGCAGCAGGTCTACAGCAGCAGATCCAGGATGAAGCTGTGATGAAGACCAGCTGCTCTGGTCTGGTCCTGAAGCTGCAGCTCTGACTACTGGTCCTAACACATTAAAGTACCAACTAAACAGAAACGTTTTAGGTCTGGTTTGAAAGGTGGAGGTGGTGTCAACCTCCTTAACCCAAACTGGAAGTGTTTCCATAGTGATGGTTCCTGATAACAGAATTCCCATCCTCCAAATCTACATTTGGATCTTCTAGGAACTACGAGTAAACGTGCACCCTGAGAACGGAGAACTCTATTAGGTTTCTTCCCTCTTAAAGGGGAGTTTTTCCTGCCACTGTTTGGTTTAAGGTTTTTTTCCACTAGGGGAGTTTTTTCCTGCCGTTGTTTATGTAATAATTGTTCGGGGGTCATGTTCTGGTCTCTGGAAAGACACAACTTGTGTTGTAATAGACGCTATAAATATAAAATTGAATTGAATCCAATCCAATCGAATCGAATCGAATCGAATTGAATTGAATTGAATTGAATTAAATTGAATTGATGTAAATGATTCTTAGTTCTGTGAATAGAAAGAGTTAAAGAGGATTAATGCCAGTGACAGATTCCAAAATTAAATCTGTCTTTGAACTGCTTAAACTCTTGGATTTATGCAATAATGGAACATCAAGTTTGTGAAAAAATGTGTACAAATATTGGTCACATCCATCATAGACATTTTTAAGGAGGCATATTTTGTCCATTTTTCAAAAGTGCACACAACCTCTGGAGGTCTTAATGAAGCCTCCTTTAAACCATCTTGACAGCAGCCTGGGTCTGTGATGTCACAGCAACTTCCTAACCTTTGAATTCATTTTTTTTTTTTAATCGAGGCAACCACAAACAGTGAAACAAGGCCTTTTATTAAAAGGTTTAAAGTTGGTAATTAATTGCAATAATGTTCATAAAATATTTTATCTTACAAATTTGTCGATATGAAGCTGGCACTCGGACATATGTACGGAGCAGCTCCAAAAGTATTCATATTTCATGTATTTTCATGTACTTCGGTTTACACTACAAACCATATCTTGCTCACATCAAAACAACAGTCATTTGTTTTTTATTTAAAAAACAACAAACTTTAATCAGCTGTGCCTGAAGAGTGAAGGACCTCCATGGCGTCCGCCAGAGGGTGCATGACGTCACCCAAAAGCCCTCTGCCCACCTTGGCAGCTGTATTTGCTGGGAGGCTTAAACGGGTTAACAAACATATAATGAGGTAATCCACCGTGTTTGCAGTGCAGCGGGGTTGTGGAGGTTGTGCTGGGTGCTGGCTCAGCGTTGTGTTTATCCCCATGGGGAATCGCCGGAGCATAAAAGAACTGCTGCAGCGAGCCTCTCCCATTCACAGCCGGATTAGGGGAGCGATTAGCTGTCTTTTTATTATGATTTTTTCAATTCCCTTTTTCAACCTGCCTGCCCTCGACACCACAGACACGGACACAATATGGAGCTGACTCCCAGGGCAGTACTGCCCATCTAATCAGCGCTTTAATTTTATTGCTCCTCTTTTTTAATGTATAGGAATAAAAAACCGGTGCCTAAAAACAGAATTTCTTGAGAATCATTTAGTTAAAGACAGAAAACACTGTGTGAACTTTAGTTTAGATATAAAAACCCTGCTGACGGAAGTAATGGGTTCTTACCTCTTTTCCTTCATTTGAATGCATGCTGAGGATGATGACTTTTCTTCTCTGTCCAAGTTGGCAGAGCTGCGGCTATTTTTAGAAACAGGAACTGCTGTGGGGAACCCCTACTGTATAAGTACAGCTGCCTCCTCTTTCACTCTCGTTCTCTCTCAGTCTGTGAATAATAAAAAACACTCAAGTGCAAACCTTGATATCAGTGGTGCTGCTTTCTGTGAACAGTGATGGACGGACAACCTGTCCGGTGTCCCCTTAACGTTTCACCAAGGACAGCTGGGATAGACTCCAGCAGACCCCAGTGACCCTGAAAAGGAAAAGGAGGGTAGCAATGGATGGATGGATGGATGGATGGATGCATGGACGGATGGATGGACGGATGGACGGACGGATGCATGGACGGACGGATGGACGGACGGATGCATGGACGGACGGACGGACGGACGGATGGACGGATGGATGGATGGACAGATGGATGGATGGTTACTGAGGGCTGCAGCTCGTGCACCAGCTGCTGCAGGGCTGCAACAGCAGCTGCTGACAAATACACTTTAGCTCACGATTCCCCTTAGGAAGCAACTAAAGCAACTTTTAGATTTAGATTGTCAAAACTCAGCAATTCAGGTAACTTTTCTTTCACCGTATGACCTGAAAGGAAGCCCACATTTGAAAACAAAATAATGCAGAAAATATTCCTGTGACTCATGCAGATAGAAACAAGTATTTCATCAGAAACATAAAAAAGTTAGAGGAGAGGGAAAAGAGTTTTTTTAAACTATGTAAGTCATTCTGAGTTTAATACAGAAACAAAACAAATAAGATAAATTCCTTAGTTGCTGCCCTCCTCTCCGTGTTTGGACTCCGTGGTCCTGTATCCGGTTTCCATCATATAGCTGTGCATCGCCATAAAAACAAAGGCTTATCCAACATTGATGTAACGGATGAGCTCATCACCCTCCGCGCAGTCTGTTCAGATTTCACCGCTGCTGCACTTTTACAGCAGCCACAGGCAGAAAGTTACGTTGATCTGCACATTTACAACCAGGATCCTGCGTGTTTGGTTTGGTGGCCTTTGACATGACTCTGACACAGACGCTGGAAAAGATTTATTTAGGAGTGAGTGTGCTGTCACTGCCTCACTGCCCACACAGCAGATAAAACCCATGTATCTCCTATCTTGAACCATTTAAATATATAGATATGCATATATATATATATATATATAGATAGATAGATAGATAGATAGATAGATAGATAGATAGATAGATAGATAGATAGATAGATAGATAGATAGATAGATAGATAGATAGATAGATAGATAGATAGATAGATAGATAGATAGATAGATAGATAGATAGATAGATAGATAGATAGATAGATAGATAGATAGATAGATAGATAGATAGATAGATAGATAGATAGATAGATAGATAGATAGATAGATAGATAGATAGATAGATAGATAGATAGATAGATAGATAGATAGATAGATAGATAGATAGATAGATAGATAGATAGATAGATCCCTCCATTATTACCTGAATGGTCCACTACATGACAAATGAACCACAGTTTGTGAGACTGAAGGGTTGTGGGTGTGATGTTCAGCAGCTAGGGGCAACACAGAAGACTCTCACCTTGGAGAAGATGTGTAGGTAGTGGACGAGTGATCACCTGGACAACAGACTGGATTAGAGATGCTGCAACACTGAGGGACAGAGCAGACTGTATTGCACAAGGAAGCCTGGATCCTTGAGATGTTGCACATCTTCTACAAGTTTGTGGTGGAGACTGTTATCGGTTGGGGCAGCAACATCAGAGCCGAGGCCGGCTCTGTTTTGAGGATTCTGGGATGGATTGGGAAAAGATGGATGTTTCGTCACTGATTAGACAACAGCAACATATATTATAATATAAAAATATATTATAAATAAGGCAACATATATTATAATATTAAGAATGACATCTATAAAAATAAATTGTTGGAGACAGTGCAAAAACACTTGCTTTTCGTTCTTTATTGATGCCATCTGGTCATTCACTGTGCAGTTAGGACACATGGAGAAGATGTGTAGGTAGTGGACGAGTGATCAGAGTATTCTTGCATCATTCCCATGATTTGATTTGAGTTTTGGGTTTCCTTAATCCAGATGTGTCCTAACTGCACAGTGAATGACCAGATGGCATCAATAAAGAACGAATAATATAATATAACTTGTATTAAAGGTGGTAGTTGTGGGAGGAAATTAACTTCTGTATTGCTCTGCTTTGCAATGGACCTGAAGATGCTGTTGTCTAATCAGTGTGCTGTCTCTGGAGGGTTGACTGTTCTGTTCTGGACTGACGAAACATCCATCTTTTCCCAATCCATCCCAGAATCCTCATCCGTCTGTCTGTATTAGTATCAGTATTCATAAATACATCTTTACGTTATCTCTCTCTCCACCGCCTTTAATCATCACTGGCTGCATTTATAAACGCTGCCATAAACAGACAATCACTGTTCAAACACCTTTTATGTTTTATTTAACTACAGTTCTTGCCAATGTGGATTTTTTTTAATCTGTTTTTAATCTTATTTTTACCTGTAGTTCAAACTAATACAGCTCACAGCACACTTCCCTCCTTAAATCCCCTCTGATTCCTCTCATGCCTCCCAGCTCCTGTCAACTCTCTGCCTGCTAATCAGCTCCACGACGCTCCTGAGTCGTTGCTGTCCTCCAGTATTCATGGCAGCTGGAGGTTTCTCCCAGTTAGCCCCTGTGCTCAGCTGCTACCTGACTCCGAGCAGCTTTATTTGCATGTGCTGTCAGCGATGGGACTGATGGCGGCGGGGGAAAAGTGGAGGTGGTGGTATACTGGCAGAGGGTGGTGGGTGGGTGAAGGGGTGCAGAGATCAGGGGAAGGCAGCGATGACTCAGAGATTTTGAAGCGCTGCCGTCTCCAGTTGCCAGCCAGCCTGTCTGTGTGGCCAACAATGTGCTGACTCCTCGCCGCCGTATCAGATGCCTCTGCTGGGCTCCGTTTGGTTTGGTTACACTGCGTTCTCAACCAGACAAAGTCGTCTCTGAAGGATTGGCACCACTAGCCACTTCTTGTAAATATATTGTATTGTACATGTGACTTGTTGGTGGTTCATTTGTTGTACATTTTAGATACAGTCTGGATTTAAAGAATAAAATAAAATCTCCAAACTACATCTGATTTAGTGTCTATTCTTCTGTGTCACAAAACTCTGCAAATCTGAACAGTTTAATAAGTGCGATTTTTTTTTATATATACTGAGGCCACTGCAGAAAAGTGACGAGTGAAATATACCAGTTTTCAACTTGGTTGTGACTTCAGAGAACGATGCAGATTCAGCAGGACCCAAGAAGGCGTTTACAACTTTTTGATGTCATGGGGACAAAATGCAGCAAAACTTAAATAGAGGGTACTAAAGGAGTGAAGGGATTATCAATTCTGTAAAAATATCAGGCTCTGTTTCTTTGCAATAACTCACTCCACAGTATTTATATGGTGGATACACAAATGCCAAATTCCAGCATCAAACATTTCTCTAAGAAACAGGCTAACATCAGAACTAAATGACCCGGTCAGCGTCGGCTGAGCTGCCTCTTTCTCACTGGTTTGCATCACGTTTGGGTTTTCTGTATTTTCATTTCCATAATTGTTATCTGGTTTCTTCTTTCTGAGTCTCTCAGTGGTTGTTTTGAAATTGTTTGCATTCATTTGATGTCTCCAGATGTTCATTTTGCAACACTTTGTGGTTGTAAGTAAAACTGTAGATGTTAATATATTTGTGTGGTAATTAGGCGATAACTTTGTGGTTGTTACGTGTCTCTTGTGGGTCTTTGTGAAACATGATGTAGCTGTTTAGTGCCTCTTTGTTGCTTCCTTTTTTGTTTTACGCTTTGAATTTGTTTGTATTCTATTTGCATGTATTTCACTGAAATCAGCATGTCTTGGCAAGATTTTTCTGAAGGCAGATTATATGGATCCAGGGGTAAACAAACAAACAAGCCATTATATGTATATCCCATTCTTCTCATGGGGCCACAGGGTGACCTAGGCTCCAACTGGGACCTCTTGTAACAGCAGGTTTCAGTTTATTCAACAAATGAATAGTTTACAGTAAAAACCATGTTAAACATGCCTACTTCTATGTTTTAGTCTAACAAATGTCACAGGAAAAAAATAAAAATGATAAATAGATAAATAATGTATGATTGAAAAATGTGTCTTGTGTAACAGTCTGAAGTGGAGATGTGTTGTCTGCACTTTAGATGAAAGTTTTCATTTATGTCAGTGGAGCGCTGTAAGCTGACAACGGCAGGAGGACTCAGTGAGATGGGGAGAAATTTGTGAGGGAAGAAAGGTTAAGGACGTTTTTATTGTTATTATCATAAGCAAAGCTCCAGATGTTTCTGTTGCCTTGGAGAGAACTAAGAAACAGACGATGACTTTGATTGTATTTGACTTTGTTCGACAGCAGGTAGTGAAAAGTTTCAAGAAGAGGCGAGGCGGTGAAGGATATTTGTACCAGCCAAATGAACTACTTAAAGAAAAGGCCATCTTCTATTGTGACATAACAAGATCTTTAACAAATGTCCCTATAGGATGGTAGGCTCTGCACACTGATCTCTACTCAGGAGCATTTATATTTTAGGGAAGCAGCAACATCAGCTCTGTAATGAAAGGATATGCACAAAGATGTGTTGTTTTGTGATTGCAAGGACGCTCTGAAGGTAGTGGGGGATGTTCTCACAGTAAGAAATCCTGCCGTAGAAGGGTTGAGAAAGCTTGAGAAATAAACCTGGCAGCTGCTATCGTATTGATTTAATAGTGTTATATTTAATCTTATGTACAAGAACAAAAAAAGGGTAAGAGATGTTTTTATTGGTAAAGCTTGAGTTTAAGAGTGAACTTATATTTTACATAATGCACATACTTTTTCATATATTTAAATATATACATTTTTATGGATTTATCACATTGCTGAACAGTAAAATGCTAAAAACTTTGTGAATTACAGTCAACTACCCACAGTTTAGACGACTCTTTTCCAACTGTAATTCATGCTCATTTCTAATTTGCATAGTCCCAATATTTGCATGCAACATGATAAACTAATACATACAGCCGAGGACACAGCAGTACTTGCCGCTGCATATGACTGCACTGAATTTATCTCATTCCTGCCAATCAAAATGATCATAACTATCAATACTTTGAACCTTTGACGAGCATGAGAACATGTGCATGTGTGCATGTTGTTAGCTCCTCTTATAGAAGATGATCTTCTTCTTGTTGTACTGGCACCAGTGATGAATGTGCGCTCATGTCATTGCAGAGTGATGGCAGATGTTTTTCACTGCTAAAAAAAAGCCTTTGTGGGCAGCTGTGCCAGCTGTGTAAAAAGAGTGACTGATTTTTCCTTGAGATTTGCATCATATCCAGCTGTTTACTGTGCACTTCATTCCTTTTTGTTGGGGCTTTTTTACACTGTTCACACCGTTTGTGTGCTTTACCAAAATGATGGTCACTCTTCAGCATCAGCTCTGGATGTAGCATGAGCATATTCTGAAGGCCAGTGGCTGTCTACACGCCACTTACAATGGCCTCCTCTGTCCAAACAAGCCAATGTAGCACTTTTCATTGAGCCTGAGGATTAGAGGCCAGTCGTACTTACTCAGAGGCCCAGGTAGCGTTTTCTCTGGACAACATGCGATATTCATGTTGACAAAATAACTGTGGAAATGCTCCACTTGCTCATTCAGTTAATTTCAGGTAAAAGTAATGGCATAGTCAAAGTTTGATTCAGTCAGACAGGACTCTAAAGGTGATGGTAGTACCTACTGCATGATATCATTTATTTCAAACCATAAGCTGTTGTCATAAAGAGACCTCGATACTTCTGCTGACAATGGCCTTGTACTGGAGCGTACATCAACCTCCACAGAGAAAATGTATCTAATTGCAAAGATTTGAACCTGGCATTAAGATCAAAACTACTGACCTGGACTGAATTAATTCATATTCATCTGCTAGATTCCAGCTTGTACTTGTAAATACTTTGTCCTCTACACATACCAGAGTTAGTTATGGTGTTCCACAAGGCTCTGAGCTCAGACCAACATGCTTCCTTCAGCAAATAAAAACCTACCTCAATCCTATTTAGCAAATCAAATCAAATTTATCATAAAACTTGTCTTAGAGACTGGATTGCCTCTCATTTATTACATTTGAACTAGTGTAAAACAGATTGTTTTGGCACAGGAAACCCCAGATTCACTATTTACACGTATATTAAAGAATGTCTGAGTAATTTAAATAAAAAGTGACATATTAAAAACATCTCAAGAGATAAGTTCTTTCAATATTAATATTATCAAAATAAGGAAGATCCTTTCCCAAAGTAACAACCCAGAACTTTCCTGTTTTTTTATTACATCTATTCCAGATTACTGCAGAGGCGTTATAGCAAGGAATTCGAAATACTGTGGCAAGATTACTAACAGCTACCATCAAGAAAGAAAGATTTTCTTTTTCTTTGAAATCTTATTTTCTTTGAATGTTTTTTTTCTACTTGGGAGATTTCGACTAGTTCTGCCCTGTTCAACATCTGCTATGATGTGTTTATAAATGCAAGGCTTTTTTCTTCCGTGCACAACCTCACATTACCAGGTTAATGTCAATCTGTCATGTTGTGGATGTTTAGTGAACAGCGTGTTTACTTTCACACGTCATCAAAATACTAAGTACATCTGAGGCTGAAAGGTGCAATTTAAGAGAAGTCAAGGGAACTTCAAAGTGATATGGAGTCATTCTCCAGCTGTCGGTGTCTCTTATCATTACTGACAACATAATTACAGGATCTATGAATTAGCCGCAGCCAAGTATCAATAAGCCTGGCTGCTCTTTATTCTTTATTTTGCCCATGAATGAATTCATCTGCCTGTGAAGCTGCTTATAGATGAGCCATGGCACTCTGTTCACGGCTAATGGATTCACGAGTGGCTCTGTAAATAGGCCATGGCACATGCACAGGCCAACAGCAGCAGCCTGGCAATGAATAATGGATTGAGGTAAATTCAAAAATGACTTCCGGCTTTCAAAAGGCTCCACTGAAACTCTGCTTTTGGAGAAACTTCTAGGGTTTTTTTTTTTTGTTTGTTTGTTTTGCAAGAATTCAAAATAATTTTGTTCATATAATTTTTCAAAGCATTTCTACCTTATAAACACAGTTTGTGTAATATACCCACATGATTTGTGCTATTAACAAGTGATTTTTAATTACTCTTGCTCTTTACTTACAGTGAAGTGACAAAGCTTGGGGGCTTTCCAGAAACTGACTCAGTAAAGCTCTTCATCCTCCCTTCAATATTTCTGTTAAAGAAGTCTGTTCCATCTATTTTTAATTCTCCTGCTATTTTAAACAGTTGAAGTTGTTCCCATTGTGCTCCACAACCTGTGATCATGATGAATCTGGACATATCTAAACTTAGTTCTGAATGCCTTGAAGCTGCATGGACCAACTTCACAGATAGGTGTTTCAGTCACTGTTTGACATCCTAAATAATGATACAAATTACTTTCAGAAGCATCCTCATCAAGATGTGTCACAACGTAATGTAAGCAAAGCGGGGCTTCCTGCTGGGTAGGGTTGGGGTCCCTTATCCCACTGCCCAGGGACTAGTGTAAAGATACCCTGAAGTTGCAGTGGTAAATAGGATTACAGAGCAGCTTGACAGAACAAACCAGAGCTCTGGTTGAGAGGCTTTTTCTTTTCTCTTTTGAGCTATTTTAAGCACTGTCAAACCTGCCTGCAGAGAGAGAGAGCGCGTGCATAGTCATTTCAGATAAAGGATGCCATGTTTTGCCAGTTTAACAGAGAAGGATTGAATCCTTTCCCCTCACAGAGCTTCTCTGCAACATATGCTTTTTCTTCTCCTTAGTGATCACATTTTAATTTGTTAAAGTTCAAATAGTACAGTTTGTGACAACTCTCAGATGCATGTGCAGAGTCCCTGCTGCAGCTACCCCTGGTTGAGTCTAGCCTGTCTGCACTTATTTTCTTCACTAGGACAAGTTTAAAGGTCGCATTGCTCAGCAGAACCAAGCAGGAATCATTTACATACCCTATAGTAAGCTTTGTCTGAAATCTTACACACTGGCCACGATTAAAACCCGAGTTGAAAAACAAACAAACACACAAACAAACATAAACAATGAACATTATGACAACTCACAAATCAGAGTGAAGCTTTGTGAAACTGTAGGTCTTATCAGAGATGAGTGACGTCCTGATATCTGCAATACGATACTGCTATTTATATGACAACATTTGGTGTTGATTTTTGTTTGAACATTGCCATTATTTATTTGACAAGAATGAAGCCAAAAGGACAAACATCTAGGTAAGTATCCCTTTACTATTTAAAAGGGTAAGTTGTGGCTGAATGCTGCTGATCATCAGCCCTTGATACACTGATCAGCAGATGAGAAGACTTCTATTAAAGCAAATGTTTCTGTAG
The DNA here is from genome assembly GCA_014839995.1 of Xenentodon cancila. Lineage (NCBI taxonomy): Eukaryota > Metazoa > Chordata > Actinopteri > Beloniformes > Belonidae > Xenentodon > Xenentodon cancila. The sequence continues at coordinate 18,490,497 of CM026219.1, read as the reverse complement.
CATTCATCTGCATGTCAATGTCAAGATGAAAAGATGAGCCATTCAAAGAGAATTTGGAGTTCAATATTCTGTAATAATGAAACAGTTTTCATAATTGGAAATGCCACAAATAGGTGTCCCAGCAATTTCACCCCAAGGTCGAAACTTGCCAACGTCAGAGAAATGATCTGGGGCAGAGCCAGTGAATGAGTTGAGGATTTTGACGTTGACCATGCTGTTTTTTTGTAATTCATTACATAATTCATTTTATCTAAAGCCCCCAATCCCCTCACTCCCACTCCCCCATCGCTCAACAACTGCCAGACTGATGCTCACACGTTCAGACAGCATGTGTGTATGTCTGCTGCTGGTGAGAATTGGATGCCAGCGCCACATCATCCAAGAGCAGACACGAGATTGCAGCTAGAATCTGCACTCTGAAACAGAAGGAGGAGGAGGGGGCATCGCACAGTAGCTGAAACCCCTCACTACTAATATCCAGTGCTCCTCTCTTGATTCTTGCCTTCAGCTGACTGCTCCTACCTCTCTGTTGTTGCACAACATGAGTGTATGCCATTTCATGCCACATTAGTCAAGTATCAAGCTTCTTGTGTGGGCTAAGAAGGGCAGACGCTTGTCAGTTGCCTCTGTCTTCCCCCTTTTCTCCTTCCAACCTGATCTAATTTCACCCACTTATTCAGTGTGTTCACAGGATACCCACAGGTCATTCCCATTTCTTCCAAGTCAGCCGGAAAAGGGGTGGCATTTTGTGATTGTGTTAAATTCTGCAGCAGCATTGTAACTAATCTTCCTGTTGTCCTCTGATAAATACAGCACAGTCCTCATAACGTGAGTGTAAAGAAAGCCATACATCAACCCAAGACCAGCCGAGTCCATGACAGAAAATCAAATACACTTTAATCGGGCTGCTTTACTGTCACAAGTCATTGTTGCCAGTTTTACAGTGATAATTTGTGACAGAGATCTCATATGACAGATCAAAGTGAAATTCCCAGTGCGCTCTGGGATCCAGTCTGTCAGGAAAACAGTGGATTACAGACATCACAGCCTTGTCAGCAGAGCCATTGGCAGGATGGGAGAACAGTGAGTGAAAAGCTTATACTTGTCTCAATGGACAGATTCTGAAAGGAAATAATTAGATTGCAGAGTGTTACAGTGATGTATCATGAAATGTCCTGGTTGAGTAATGAACCATAGTTGTCCAATCAAGCAGAAAAGATTCTTTGAAACTATCTTTATTAGGATCAATTTGAAGCCCTGTCGGTGAGTGATAAATCGGTTGTTCTCATCCCGTTTACCGTTGTTGCAGATGATGCATGTGCATTCAGTTGTTTCTGAAATGTTGCAACGTTTTACATTCATTTAGATTTTACAATAAAATAAGCTTTACAACAACAATATCTACAAGTTGTCCTATCCAATACTTCCTAGCTTTTGGTTCTTAACTTTTGAAAATCAATCTATTCAGAGAGTAAGATGGATTTTATCAAACGAAGGCACAAAACATCCATCAATCATCCATAGCTGGTTCGCATGTTTGTGAGATGTCTAATGATTGTTGAAATGGACAAAAGTAAAATGACAGTGTGCCAACCATATTGGCACATGAGAACCAGAAACCACCGCGACAGCGAACCGGTCACCTGCTAGTCAAGCCAGAAGGCTGTGAGTTCAGTTTAGGTCTTGGATCCAGGTTCTCCTTGCTCTCGCCAAATACAATCCAGCCCTAGATTAACCCTTGGACTGGGTTTGCTCAGTCACTTTCTCTTTTCCACGTCCTCACCTCCTCTGACTTGAGCTTCTGTGGTTTCTTCTGCACCTCCCTTAATGAATGGACCGAGAATACTGAGCTTACTAGTGTCGTAGCAGGCAAAGATGCTGCTGTGTGACGTGCTGCTGTAGCGCAATATATCTTCTTGTGCAAGCTGCTTAGTGAAATTGCTTGATAAGTCCTGCCACCCTTGGTTACTGTGGCTAACTCGGACAACCTATCAGCAGCTTTTTTTAAAAATATAGTTTCACTTGTGTGAAAAACCTTGCTCAAAGATGTTTTAAATTAATTTTGGAGCACAACGTGCTGGATAGGTGCTCTCAAGGATCAGGGGTGATGACCCCTGCACTAGATCTTACTTTTCTTCTAACACCATCCATCCTTTATCTACACCTTATACCTTCTATACCCTGCTTATTGCAATTTCAGGGTCATTGTGATGTGGTGGAGCCTATCATAGCTCAGTTCAGGCAGAAGTCAGAGGTCCACCCTGTACAGTCCATCAGAGGACTGGCAATCACCACATATGGTCAAACAACCACACACGCTTGCATTCACTGCTACAGGCAATTTAGAATCACCAGTTGACCCAACATACAGGTTTTTGGGCTGTGTGAGGAAGCCACAATACTCAGAAAAACCCTTGCAAGTCATGGTTGGAACGTATAAACTCCACGCAATGAAGCGGCCATCGGCAGTCAAACCAGGAGCCTTCCTGCTGTGAGGCAACAGTACTAATCCTTTCACTCTGTATTTGAAAATACATTTTGCAACAATCTCACTTTACCACTTCTGAAATTCTGCTTTCCAAGAGGCTGTTTTTTAAGGCTTCCTTGAAATGAATGGGTCCTGATTAGTCCTGTGACTAATAATAGTGAAGCCTTGAGACAAAACAATGCTTTCCCCCCTGATCTGCTCCTGTTGTGTTCACTTAGTTAATATCATTCATTTTTCTTCTACCATATAACTTTTTTTGTTTTGTTTTTTTTTTGTTTTTGTGGGAAGCAGAATGGGTTGTAAGCTGGAGCGCATCTGCTTTCCCGGGAAAGGTTAAAGGAAGCTGCAAACATTCATTAATATTTAAATTTGCCATGTCAGTCAGCCATCTCTTCTTACAGCTTCTACAAAGATGTTGACGCATGTCTTTACAGCTGATGACAGTCTGGTCACTGGTTCCATTCTGCTGAGCCAAAGATCAGACCCTTGTGAGACTGAGAATAATAAAAGTTGTCTTTGTTCTCCAGAAACGATCCTTGTCCTTATTGTTAACCAATGCTGCTGACCTTAAACGCTCTGACCACATACACTATATGGCCAAAGGTATTCACTCACCTGCCTTGATTTGCATATGAACATCCAATTCCTGATCCATAGAGTTCAATATGACGTCAGTCCACCTTTGCAGCTATAACAGCTTCAACTCTTCAACTCTTCTTGGAAGACTGCCCACAAGGTTTAGGAGTGTGTTTATGGTAGTGTTTGACCATTTTTCCAGAAGTGCATTTGTGAGGTCACACTGATGTTGGACCAGAAGACCTGGCTCTCAGGTTCCGCTCTAATTCATCCCAAAGGTGTTCTGTCGGGTTGAAGTCGGGACTCTGTGCAGGCCAGTCAAGTTCATCCACACCAGACTCTGTCGCCCAGGTCTTTATGGACCTTGGTGCATAATCATGTTGAAAGAGGAAGGGGCCAGTTCCAAACTGTTCCCACAACGCTGGGAGCATGGAATTGTCCAAAATGTCTTGGTATGCTGAAGCATTCAGAGTTCCTTTACTGGAACTAAGGGGCCGAGCCCAGCTCCTGAAAAACAACCCCACACCATAATCCCCCCCACCACCAAACTTTACACAACAATGCAGTCACACAAGTACCGTTGTCCTGGTCCAGTGGCGGCTACCTTTACACCACTGCGTCTAATGCTTTCATTGCACTTGGTGGTGTTTGGCTTGGGTGCAGCTGCTCGGCCATGGAAACCCATTCATGAAGCTCTCTGCACACTGTTTTTGAGCTAATCTGAAGGACACAGGGAGTTTGGAGGTTTGTGGCGACTGACTGCAGAATGTTGGCGACCTCTTTGCACTATGCGCCTCAGCATCCTAACCTGATTGGTATGGGTGAGCGAATACTTTTTTATTTTAACAAATAGGTTCCCACTTCATAGTATGGGATGGAATATGAAATATAGTTTATTAGTCCCACTGGGGGTGTTCATATCATCCATCCATCCATTATCTATACCCGCTTACTCCTTCTCAGGGTCACGAGGGGTTGCCGGAGCCTATCCTGACGCATAGCAGGCGAAAGGCAGGGGTACACCCTGGACAGGTCGCTACTCCATCGCAGGACCGCATACAAAGACAAACAACCACGCACATTCACACCTACAGGCAATTTAGAATAACCAATCAACTTAGTATGCATGTTTTTAGACTGTGGGAGGAAGCCGGAGTACCCGGAGGGTACTCTCAACCTTCTCAACCTGATGTGAGGCAACAGTGCTAACCACTAAGCCACTGGGCTTCAATTCAATTCAATTCAATTCAATTCAATTCAATTCAATTCAATTCAATTCAATTCAATTCAATTCAATTCAATTCAATTCAATTCAACTTAGTTTTTTTTTTTTTTCTTTTTCATTTGGCTACATGGATAAGTATTGGTGAGTTTCAGCTGTATAACAGCTCAGTATATGCTGTGGTGTCTGGCAATAGGAAGTTAATGGAAGCATATACAAAATTAACTGTATCAGTGAAACCTTAGAAACTTACAAAATGCAGTGAGAAACTGATGCATAAGAAGACTACTTACTTTGATGAACAAAGTAAAATCTATCAGATGATATAAGATAAACGATTAGGATTCAACAGATTCAAGATTCAATGCTGGTTTATGATTCCTTAACTCCCTGTTACAATCTATTAACACTGGAGTGCAGAAACTACAACGTGCCTTATATTATGCATAGAGTGGTGGACATGGATCCAAACTCATTTTCCACAGTCTGAGAACAGTTTTGTTGAATATGGTCTAGCTTATGACCACCATTCCTATCGCTGTCATCACCAGACAAATTTGAGGGTAACTTTCAGATCAGAAAACCAAGCACACAAGCTCGCCAATTATTGTGGTTTTTATTCACTCCTTTCTTTTCAGTGTGCTGGTGGTTCATTTGGAAAATATTTCTATTATAGTTATTAGGCTTAAAAGACACATATTCTGAATAATCAGGTTTCAGATATCCCTCTTCAGCTACCTCCCTTGTCCAAATATGTTCATATCTGGACCCAGAAAAAACAAGATGGGAATGACTAAAAACCAAATGTGAGAAAGCAAAAAAGGCAGTTCATAGGCCACTATTCCTGCCAATATACAGAGGAGAGGACATGTTACTGAGATGAGATTTTGACTGCAACTGCAGCCAATAAGAAAGCAATACACAGGATGGAGGGATATGAAAAAGAGAAGTCTGGAAGAGGGATAAAATAAACAAAGATAATATGCATTAAACTTTGAAGAAACCATTATTAACTCTTAATATTTCTCTCAAAAACAGCCAAGGGGTTCAGGTCAATGCAAAACTTACTGTTACTGTGCGGCTTTATCTACTGTTTCTTTCCTTTTTTACTCTTCTTCATCTGATATGAATTTATTTTTCCCTTTGTGAGAAAGTTTTAACGGTATCAGGCGGTATGAAACGTTGATCCGTGCAGGGTTTGAAAGTCCTAATCAAATTGTTCAAATAAACTGTCTGTTCATGAATTTTTCAGGTTCCCAAGTACAACTTTTGGTTTTAGGATTAGTTTTAGTGTTTAGCCACATTTTTTGTAACTTTCAAGATTTAAAATATTTACCTGAAAAAGTACCTGATATTTGCCTGAAATATTTACCTTAAAAACTTACATGGAGGGAATCAAAAATAAATAAGAGAACTGCAAACGCTGGCCTGTGGTCATGAATTAGGATTGCTATACATCACACATTTGAAAGTGAAGCCCTTTAAAGACCTGTGAGAATCTATTAATACAATTTCTCTGTTTTAGCAGACGGTTGATGCCAACTTCGCTTCGGGGAGTCCTAATTCTTTCACATCTTCTCACCTCTGTTCCCACTAAATGGATTTGACCCAAGGACAGCTATGACAGCCTTGCATATCATTAAGAAATAACATTGGTCTGTAATTTCCAGAACAACATCACTCTAAGTCAAATAGGTTCTTGAATAGAAACTGCACAGCTTGAATATTCACCGCCACATTCTCCGAAGACAAATGTCTTGTCTGGCCACTTGAGAGTCACAACCGAGGTCTCCAATGCATTTGATGGTCTCACTCAACAGCCCATTAGGGAGGCTCTCTATACCAGCAGGAGGGTTTTCCGTAGTAATTTGCAGTCTGAGTACAAGTAAGTGGCATTTTCCTTTCTGGTGGAGGCTGCACTGTCGGCTTTGAAAACATTGTTCAGTGTGTGACGCCAATATTATGATTCAGTTGTGATGTAATTACATTAATGAATTTGAAATATGTTCCTATATTTTACCTAATCAAATATTGTTTTTGTTTTCTCTAATATGATTCTCACTCTTTTCCCGAGACAGTGTATTATTATTCCTGAGCAAAAACTAGATACGTTTACGTTTTTCCTACAGCTTCCTACGTTTGTTCAGCTCATCGGTTGGATGGATGTCAGGATGGATGTCGCTGTGCAATCACAGGCCAGATTTGTCCACATCTAGAATAAATATCAACAAAACATGTGTTATACAATAATAATGAAAAAGAAAACAAGTATAAGCTGGGCAACATTCATATCATTAGCCCCTGACTATCATATTTAGGATATTCACATTTACGTCTCAGTCTTTACCCCGGGGAAGGAATAACTGATTACATTTGATAACATTTAACCTCAATACTTTGCTGACTTTCTGTGGTTCCTGCACTACCCAGGAACGAGGGGCAGCTTGTGAACAACAAAGATACATACAGCCAAGTTTCCCTGGTGGGTCACTGTATCAGATGCCCTGCATTCAGTGTCTGAATTTTGCCAAAAGGTGGGGTCAGCTGTTTGTTCTAGGTCACTGGCTTCCAGTGAACTGAAGAGCTGCAGATTCATCCGTGGATTCCAGAGGGCAGGCAGAGGTCAAAGTACAGGTCACAGGCTGACTTTTATCAGATTAACGTTATGGTCTCAGAATTACAATAAACAAAACACTTAATACAAATCAGATTTGCTTTCAGTGTTGACCTCCTTAAGGATCATTGCTGCTGGGTTCTACACAGACTTACTGTAGAGCTATGCAGTGGCCATTAGGGGAGAGAAAACAAAATAACCGTGTCGCTTTTGGGGAGCCAAACCAGAGGAGTTCATCTGCAAGGCCTGTCATGTGTGACAGGAGTCATGCTGGGGGGCAAATCAGCACATTAGCTGACAAAAGAGTCTGTCGTACATATTAAGAGTAAAGCTGTTTTGAAGTACCCGGGGAAACACTTTGAATTTTGCTAAGTGGACTGGTTAAGAAATACCTTGCTCCTGTTAACTAGGTAGGTCTGTAAATATTATCAGAAGTGTCACAGATTTCCCTAAACACATTTTTGTCAGGGTATCTCTTAGTTTTTTCCATAGCTCTCACGTTTTAGTATGTAAATAGCTCCTCTTTGTTTGCACACAGTGGAGGGGACCTGTCCATGCAAGGAAGAGAAACACACATCAGACAGTTACTGCAAAAGCATTCAGGTTTAAAATTAAAGTTTCACCAATGCTGCATTATTAACAGAGGAGGGACATGCTGCAGCTAAGGAAATACACAGTTGTTAACTTGTGAAGCTGATTATGCATCAAATGAAAAGTCACATACTGACATTTTCCCAAAACTGATGTTTTGCATCTTTAATAATCTTCAGGGCTGTGAAACGTCAGGGTAATATTTGTCTCAGGAGCGGCATTGCAGTTTTCTTGATAAGACATGTTTGACACTCTGAGAGACGAAGATCTGTTGATGATATTGTAGTGATAAGTAATGTTTCATTATAATGCACTGCAGATGATCAATATGTAAAGATATTAAAATGACTAACATTTTATAATCTAACTTTCATGCAGTTTCACATTTCACACCTACTATCCACTGTAAACAAGCATTTGTGGCATAAGACAAGCAAGAGTGAACGATCTGAAAAGGAGCCTTTGCCCAGGTGGCACATTAATTATCCAAAACATCGTTCCTAAACCATAGTAGCAATGAAAACATTACAGCATAATCTCAGCTGATAACACCACTAAACACTAAATAAATTCATTGCTAGAATATGAATATGAACACTCCCACGAGCCTTTAAAACTTTAAAACTGTCTGCAATCCGAGGGACTGTCTGTTGTATGATAAAATGTGCCGCTGATGGTGGAAATTTAACCAAAGCATTGTTTTCAAACCACCGTGCAGATCAGGAAGAAGTAATTGCACGAGCTCTTTGGTTTTCAGTCAAAGAAATTACAACAGCAATAACACTGAGGAAAGAATTTAACAAAATAATGCAATTTGGGTGTCTGCTGAAAGCACGGGCCAAGACATGCTGATCCACAGTCTCAAAAACCGGCCCTTTTGGGTGAGGAGGGAGTCTGAGCTCGGGCTTAAGGTTGAGAAGTACCAACTACAAATATAACAGTGCTTACCTCCACCAACCAGCGTGGCCTCTAGAACCAACCTGTTTCAGAAAGCTGGACCTTGTTCCACTATGGAGTTTTCAATTCAATTCAATTCAATTTTATTTATATAGCGTCTATTACAACACAAGTTGTCTCTAGGCGTTTTCCAGAGACCCAGAACATGACCCCCGAGCAATTATTACATAAACAACGGCAGGTAAAAACTTTCCTAGTGGAAGAAAAACCTTACGCCAAACAGTGGCAGGAAAAACTCCCCTTTAAGAGGGAAGAAACCTGGATCAGGACCTGGCTCATGAGGGGGGACCCTCCTGCCGAAGGCCAGCCGGGTAGAGCAAGAAATAAGAAAGAATAGAGACATAGAGAGTTTTGCAGGGTGAAATGCGTCAGGCTGGAGTGATCTTACTTATAAACCTCCAGTATGGAGCCTGAATGTTGGTTGTGTGTTCTATCTACTCGTTGAGGAGAAGACCTGAGCTGTCAGCTGATCACCACCTGACAGTGAATTGGATCAGATGGCAAAGGCGAGGGTTTTGCTGAGGCAAAAACTCAGGTGTAGGAGGAATTTGGTCAGGCCATGGAAAGTGACTTAATCTGTCAAATCATCAGATGGATCAGAAAGAAGTGCTTCCCCAGTACTATGTATAGTGAGGATGTGACCTTGGGTTGACCTTGATTTGGAATGTCATCAGAAGTTGGAAAGAATACTTTGAGAATCTTCTTAATCCTGTCACCATGTCTTCCTGAGAGGAAACCAAATCCATGGAGGGAATTTAATTGTATCCTGTAGGGTGTCCCGGTGGGTTAAGAGGATGGGGAGCTTAGAAGTGTAGGATACTGAGGCCATTGTTAGGCTGTTCAGTCCCTATACAGCAAGGCTTCAGTATTCACATTTATACTAATTTGGAACCAGGGGGCCCAAACTGCCAATCCCCACTGTACGTTATTACAGCGAGACCTCGTCTCCAGTAACTCGTTACTGTAATGCAGTTACTTTTGTCAGTAACTAATACTCTATTGCATTACTTTTTAAATAAATTAATTCAATTACCATGTATTTGTCCGTTACTGGCGCCGCTCCTTTACCCTCAGCCGGGCCATGACCCAGGGAGAAGTAATGACGAGCAGAGAAGGAGGAGTTTGTTGCTTAAATAAAGGCGAAAAAAGGGTTTACCAAAACAAAGAAGGTGAAGTTGATGATAAAATAATCAAAACTCAATAATAAAGTGATCATTTTGTGCACATTTGTTTCAGGCTGTAGTCTGTGAAGTGCAACAGAGTCAGTTCAATGTCTCTTAATGAATGCGGACAATCCAGTTTGAACAAGTTGGACTGAAACATCACTTTGCTGCCAGTAGCTTATTAAAATCATAATATCAGTAGAAGTTGTGTGAGGAGTAATTTTAATGTGCAGTTATCTACTGAACTTAAATAAATGCCCACATCAACAATATTTATCAAGATGTAACATTTTTCTAAGTTTATCTGCAAACCCACTGATTGCTTTTTTCCACCCATCTGTTTAAAGGTTTTTAATCTTTTCAAATCTTTTGTTGGTCTGACTTGAATAAATTAATATTGAAAAATGACTTTGTTTTTGAGTTTGTATTATACTAAGTACAACACTAATATTAAATTGAAAGGACATTAATGGGAGCATTTTTAAGACTGTTCTTCTATAAAAGTAACTTAAAGGTTACTTATAACAGTAACACATTACGTTTTGGTGTAAGTTATCAACAAAGTAACAGAGTTATTTTGTATTAAGTAACTCGTAATTGTAACCAGTTAATTTTTTCAGTTACTAGCACAATACTTATTGTAGGTATGATAGAGAGGTTCAAGGTGGAGGTGGGACTGCATCGAGGATTTGCTCTGAGTCTCTTCTTGTTTGCTTTGGTGATCGACAGGCTGACGGATAAGGGTAGACAGGAACATCCATGGGCTATGATGTTTGCAGATTACTTTGTGATCTGTAGTGAGAGCTGGGAGCAGGTGGAGGTATGCCCTGGAAAGGGAAGGAATGAAAGTTAGCTGAAGCAAGACACTATACATGTGTGGATGAAACTAACTGTGAGGCTATAGGCAGCAGAGATAAAGAAGGTGTGGGATTCAAAGTTTTTAGGATCAGGGTCAGGGTCATGAAAGAGTATCTGCAGGAATGAACGGAAAGGTGTACCAGATGGTGGTGAGACCAACGATCTTGTATGGTTTAGAAAGAGGGAAGTAGATGCAGAGGATCGTGTTAGATGGAGACGGATGAATCGACGTGACGTATTTGAGAACAATAACATTCTTTATTATAATACGTGCTCTCCTGACTAAAAGGTGGCCGTCACAATAATCCAATACCTTCGAAAGTTAAGTATGATTCAAGTAAAGACCATGATTATGTCATTACAATTGTGGGGAAGAGTTTATGCCTCTTATATCATATAGTGTTAAGAAGAATGTTTGGATCCTAGGTGGTAGCAATCACTCCAGTAGGTCGGTCAGGACCCTTATAATGTCCAAGTGCGGGAGAATTAATTGACAGAGTCCAGGTCTTGCTGTTCTCACCTTCCTTCGAAGGGATTAGATTTATTTGGCGTTGTGTGTGGTTTGTCTTAATCACGCACACATCACCCAACTGCTCGGCTCTCGTCTTGCCTACGCAGCAACTGCAGGTGCGCCAGTTAATCGTGCGTTCAGGAGCGCGTGGGAAATCTTAACCGCAACCGTTAACCCTTTTGTACAACAATGGTTGATGTTATATAGCATACTAACCTTTTCTTGCCCAGTTTCAGTCTTAATGGAGGGTCCATTTCTGGACAGATATTCTGCACAATTTCTGAAGTTTCTTCAAGAGTATTAATGTAGTCGACCGGCAACTTGTCCAATTTTATGTCAGCCCAATTACCCAACAATGGCTTCACTTTTTCCCAGCTGAAGGATTCAGGCTAAAATTTCAATTTCTAAAATGCATGCAGTGAAACCTGGCTGTTAATAAAACTCTTATCCTCTCCTAAAACAATGCAATATGATGCAAGTATGTCCTGCTGTATGCTGTTGCTCCCAGTATCCAGTTAGTTCGACGGTCACCAGAAAACCGGCTGATAGGCCAGGCTGCCCCTATAAATGCAAACTCAGGTATGACGGAAAGAATATTAATATTAATATATAATATTTTTGAAAAACTGAAGTCCACAAACTTGGTCTAATGTATTTTCCCATAAAATGAATGCGTATGCAAAAAAAAAGAATAAAAGAAATGGCAGTTATAATTGAAACGTTCTTACAACTTTATGATGTAAGAAGAGGAAGCCACTACAAACTGCTGTTTGCAACATAATGACATACATTTGTCCATCAGGAGAGCCTGATGGAGTTTCCAGCTCAGTCTCTCTAAAGATGGATTTTATTTCACACATATCACTCAAGATTGTGCCAGAGCAACTACTAACTCATTATCATGACTAAGGATACACAATGATGCACTAATTTATTCAACATATTGATTATTTCACCAGAGTAAATTAAGATTTAGAAGGTAATGCAATGAAAGTCAGTTATTTAATTCAATTAATTTTTTATTTATATAGCGTCTATTACAACACAAGTTGTCTCTAGGATCTTTCCAGAGACCCAGAACATGACCCCCGAGCAATTATTACATAAACAACAGCAGGTAAAAACTCCCCTAGTGGAAGAAAAACCTTAAACCAAACAGTGGCAGGAAAAACTCCCCTTTAAGAGGGAAGAAACCTGGATCAGGACCTGGATCATAAGTGGGGACCCTCCTGCCGAAGGCCAGCCGGGTACTGCAGGAAAAGGGAGTTAAGAAAGAGAAAATGAAGAACAGAGAGAGGAGAGACACAGACACACCAGTTATAAAGAAAATTATTACTTAAATTATTAAGGGAAAAACTATTTTGGGGTTTTATTTGCTTCCAGGTGTGTGCTTTTAACACTCCACACCACTATATTTTGAGGTTTTTTTTGTTTCTGTTTTTTTACCTACAGATTTGTGGTTTTTAACTCTAACTAATGCCAGTAAAACTGACTAAAACAAAAAGATTTTACATGATCTTCTTTACAATTACTAAACAAGCTCCTTTCAACAAGAGTACGTGGTATTAATGGAGATATTAATGAAAAGTTTGACATACTTTAGGTAAAATAACACAGGATTACAGTGCAACTATTCACACATTTACATACACACATATAAAGTGATGCAGAAATTAATCTAATATTATTTTAACGATAAGTGTTGGCATTGTAAATTTACATCCAACTATACACTGATACTCACATACACATTATCACTCTACACAATATAATACATATACTACACACTACATATTTAAACCCCCACACACAGTGCACCCCGAGAGCCCCCAGACCCCCACCCAATCCCACTATGCTGCACTCCGACAGCAAAACTACCCAAGCTCAACCCCCCCACCACCAGCCCTCACCCAGCACCCCACAATGACGGTGCGAGAGCCGAACCAGGAGGTCCCCTGGTCCGGTTGGCCTGCACCAGACACCAGCCCAACACAACCGCAATTTTGAATAAATCTTTGATCACTTATAGGAAGTATCGTCCAGCTGTCATGGTCCCCTGTCTACACTTCCTGCAGCAACCGACAACCATAAAGTATCTTTTCTGTGACAAGTATATATTGCTTTGCAGCAATATGTCACACATCAACAACTTGATCAGTTTATTCACACAATGTAAATCAAACCTTTGAGGTGGACATGACATCCTTGTAAGTGTTTTTGACCTTAGATAGATAGATAGATAGATAGATAGATAGATAGATAGATAGATAGATAGATAGATAGATAGATAGATAGATAGATAGATAGATAGATAGATAGATAGATAGATAGATAGATAGATAGATAGATAGATAGATAGATAGATAGATAGATAGATAGATAGATAGATAGATAGATAGATAGATAAGTGATGACAAAAATTGGCATTAAAAGTGTCATATTTATCCATTTAATTAAATTTATAACCCACATAAAGTACATATACAATATATAGAAAAAACAACAGAGTAACAAGAGAATAAGTACAAAAAATAAGATATAGAAGTATATAAACTTTAAAAATAGATGTGAAAAAACAACCAGATGTTGTTGATTCACTGGATGATGAAGTGCCTTGATTGGTTAGATTCTACCGTAGACGGCGGGATCATGGGAGTGACAGCTTTCAGCATCATTATGTTACTGGCTCAGGCAACGTGAAACAGCAATACAGAGTAAAGGTGAACGGTATATGGGCACTGCATTCATTTTAAAGGAAAACGCAACACAGAAGGAGTTCTCAGCTTCCACATCATCAAATCTGTTTTCTTTTTCTGTCTATAATATCTCACAAGAAATGTACATTTGGTTGTGAGGCAATTATTTATACGCTTTAGCTGAGACGTTGGGATGCGATCTGGTGTCCACTTTAAGTTTATTTATTATTAACAAACTTTTAATTTTTGAACTAAACTTTTACCTTGTTAATTTTAACAGGTAATGAAAATGTCACTCCACAATGACAGGTTTAATATACTGGATCTTTTCAGCAGCTTGTACTAATAATGTAATCATTAGTATGTAAATGTATGTAAATGTATGTCACTGACATGGTGTGAGACCAAGACTGATGCTTGATAACGAATCTAGACACAATGCAATATATTTAAAAAGGGAGACATAGAACTTTTTCTCACAAACGTAACTCCAGTAGCTTGTTTTCTTTTGTGTCACATTTGACATGAAGCACTTGGACGTTAGGACTGTTGGTTCCTGGTTCAAATCCCAGGACCTGGCCTGTCAGTGTGGACTTCGTGTAATCTCCTTGGGCTTGCACGGGTTTTCTCCAGGTACTCCAACTTCCACTCATACTCTAAAAACCTGTATCTCAGGTTAAATGGTGATTTTAATTTGCCCTGCAATGAACTGGCGACATATGCAGGGTGTAGCCGTGCCTTTCGCCTGAAGAGAGCTGGGACAGGCTCCAGCTCATCCCAGTGACCCTAAATAAGAATACGTGGGCATAGATACTGTAATGGATAGATAGGACACTTCAGTGATTACAACTCTATGAATATAAACGATCAACAGTTGACACTGCATATGCAGAAGACCGCTACAGACGGGCGTAAGAAGAGTCTTACATTGCTGATGTAATGAAACCCTTATATAAGATTGATCATTTATTGTCTCATGGGAACTACATGATCCTTCTGTCACACTGCAAAGTCAAAGTGAAAAAAACTCGGATACAAGATCAATGAAGCACTAGAATATTTGTACTCAAGTTGAATTTTCTGGGACAATGGCAACATGGGCCATTGAATTGTGCAACATCCATGAAGTGTCTCTTCATGACAATGACTGGAGATGGGCTGGTACAAAATTGTTATGATACAAATTGTGAGGGTGAGTACTGTGCCAGACAGTGAAGATGATGATGAATTGATGATGAATTTGTTGTCACTGACTGCTTGGATGATGGGGATGATGAAAGTGTTATTTAAGACTAGTGTAATGATGGTAATGCACTCACAATATTTTAGGAAGACTACGAACTGAAAACTGAGGAAATATATCTTTAAAAAATAAGCGGAGGGACAAGAATTATAATCGATATGACTACAGTGACGAGGAGGAGCATCAAAATGATGACAAGATGAAGATAATAATGCTTTTGATGACGATCACTCATCTTCTTTCCCCCCCTCAAGGGGCACCCTAGCTACCGCCCCTCCCATTAGCACCGTTACCACGGTGACTGCCGGTTTGCGTGATGACGTCGAATGTATATGAGCGCAGGCGGCGGGATCTCTCTCCCTTTTACCGCCATCGGAGCGGAGTCTCTTTCTTCCCAACAACTGCTTCACTGCGCAGCGTCGCTTATCCAGTCCAGTCTCCGGCCACAGAGCGAAGGTAAGGGACAGGAGTTGGCAGTAGCTCGGTCGCCGGTGCTCAAAAGTCGTGCGTTGCCTCGGAAGTTAAATGTCACCTCTGTCGCTTCGACAAACGGGAGAGGAGAGGAGGAAAGCGGCTGTGCCGTGCTAATGCTAGTGAAGCGACAGCGGCAGCAGCCATTGAGACCGACTCCACCATGATGTGCGTTAACGTTACACACGATGTTACAGAAAATTACAAATAAAACGGCACATTCTGACCGCGTCCGGTTCCGTTTGATTTCTCTACCAACTCCACTCTATCACTTGATATGATGTTGGACAGCTACAGTAGCTGTCGGCGTTTTTCGGCATTTGTTGACACGTGTCTTGTATTTTTGTATTTGACCTTATTTTTCGGAGGATGGTACTCTGGGTGGGGGATTGAAGACGAGCCTCGCGACCCGTGCAGGAAGGCGCACTGACGCTACTTTGACTCGGTATCGGGTTGGGTTACATAAGCGAAGCCGACTGGAGGGTGGTGCCGGAGCGGCGGCAGCTCCTCGGAGCCGGTCCCGGTTACCCGGTTACCCCGTAGGTCGAGGCGGTTCCTCCCACTCCGACCGGCGGTGCGCGTCGAGCTAGCGGGCTCGCGGGCTAGCCCAACGGGACGGACAGTTCAGTTGTCTGTGGAGGAAAACCGGCGAAAGTTCCGGCGGTCATAATCCAGGGATAGACTCGTCTGTCGGCGGGTAGACGTCGGGTTGCTTGTCTGACGAAGTTCGGTTTCGAAATGTGGGTTGAGACTGAGCGGGCACGCGGCCAGTAGTTTTTTTTTTTTGTTTCGTTAATGGTTTTCCAGACCCCTGCGTGCAACACGTGGTCGGTCTATAGGATCAGAAGAACGGGATTTCTCGATAAAAGGAACGTTTTGTTGGTTGGGTTAATGGTCCAATCTTATATTTGAGAATACTTACGCAGACAACAGCGTGCATTAAGCGGTTGGTAATCAATATAACTTTAACTTTGATTCAGAAATAAATGTGATCCTCTTCGAAGTTGTAATATTGCTCATTGGATGGACTTGATTGTGAGATGACACATGGTTTCTTAGTCCTTTTTTTTTTTCTTTAACGAGAATTTTGGATACTAAAGCAAAGGTTATCACGTTGCTCTTTTTGCACCCTGTATCGACAGTTTGCATCAATTTGTCAATGATAAAAACTTTTAGTCCCATCTGAATTTGATATTATATTCTGTAAACGCACAGTATTTTAAATGAAGTATATTGTTACTAATGATTTTTAATATTGTATCAGTCAGAATTTGAGTATTTAATGTGTGTATGTCTGAAAGTAAAATTTAAAGTCTTGCCTAAATTTGAGAAGGCAGGGTGTCCCAGAATAATTTTGCATCAAGAAGAAAGTAGTAAAAAAATTTTTTTGAACTCATTTTTGTTTGATGAAATATGGTTTTTAAGATGCTTTCATGTTAGAATGTTTCATCTTATTTCAGGATTGTGGTTGGATCATATTTGAAAATGTTCTACCGTTAATTTTTCTTGCCATCACCAAACTTTTGACCGAAATATAAAAGCGTAAAACACATTAGATAATCTTATGCAGCCATGATTGTGAACGCTTGTCAGATGAACCAATGGTTCATTTTTGAATGGTATTCATTCTGTGTTTATTTCATATGTAAAGACCCCCCCCCCCCCCCTTTTTTTTTTTTAATAGTTTTTTTTATTACACGAGTCTGCTAGCCATGCAGTGGTGACATCAGATAATTAAACACTGTTTTTACCAGTTGTGGGAAAGGTATAAAGCTTGGAATTTAGAAATGGCTGTTGGAAAACCAGTGATCACTCCATCAGTTTCCCCCTTTAGAAAGGAGGAAACAATTTGACCTGTCACTTTACTTTAAACTGAGCTCGGCGAGTCACCAGCTTTGCAGCTGAATGTGGGCCACCTGATATTGAGATTGATGTGATATTGTCTTACTAAAGTGCCTTTTTTTGCAGCCATGGGAAACGCCAACAGTTTTTGTACTGGGACTTTCGACTTATGGCTTTGTGATTGCATAAGTGAAGCCATCCGATTAGCCTGATTTGGGGTGGCAGGTGAGGGCAGTTAACAGCTTTGATTACGTATCTGGCAGTCAAAAAAAGGAATTTTTGGTTGGTTGGAGGTTTGAAACAACTTTCAACCTTATGAATTGCATACCACCTCCCATTTCTTTTAAAAGTTGTTTAAGTATAAATGAATGGATGTTGAATAATTTCATTTATGCAGTGTGAGAAGGTATGTCGTTTAAGTGAAGTGTCTACAGTCATGCATGCAATTAGAGGAAATATTCATAAACTTGGAGAGGATCAGCTCATGCCTTGCAGGTATTAGGTGGAGACTAGTGGAACAAAGGTTTTGTGATTCGTAAAGTGACATGGTTGTTTTTGTGCATTCAATTGTGCTTTTTCCTCTGATAACAGTAAAGTCTGATTTTCTTTGTTCATTGTGCTGCTTTTGTGGCCAGTTGAAAATAAGAAGATAGGGGCAGAAGAAACATAAAACACCATTCAAGCCCTTTGCATAAACAGACCATTGTAGGGTGGTGGTGTTTGGTATTTTTATTTTTTAAATACAAATCAGCTGCTTTTTGGGGTTAATTGGGGTAAGTTGCAGCCAAAGTGGAAGTAATACATTTTGAAACCGCTGTTGCCTTCAGGTCCTAATCCTTTTGGGCCTTATGGGGCGTTAATTGTAAGGGAAGTGGAAAATATACCCTACGCCTAATGAAAAGAAAACCCTCTGATCATTCTCTCAAGAGATTAATACTTTTGAGAGATGTTGAGAGGTAGGTGACTGACAGTATTAGCAGGATGACCTTTGAGTAAGTATAGTCCATTTTGTTCAAATTTACAATATTTAAAAATAAAAGGCCTTGCTCCCTGAAAGGAGGAAGTAGTTTAGAAACCAAACACCACCATTACAACTTCAAGATTGAAGCTGGTGCAGTAGTTAAAAGTTGCAATCAACTAACTCTTAAAATGGTTATTTGTTGTTTTTTTTTTTAATTCTTTGGTACTTGTATAAAGCAACAAATGTAACATTGGGGGTTGGCTCGGCTGGCGGTTGGTAGTAACTGCTTCTGCTAAATACAGTGGTCATTTCTGATGTTGCTGCTGAGACGGCAACACTAGAAACTGGAGGTCTCGTTCCAACTGTTCGCCAGCAGTTCCCCAGCTCCTCTGGTGAGGATTGGCTGAAGTAGCTGGAGCCACGGTGGATCATTTCAGGACTCTTCTAGTGGAGGTCACTTACGATCACATGAGCCCTGCCTGACCGCGGGAGGTCTAACCTGGCCAACTAATCACACAATTTTTTTGAGAAAATTAATTTCTTCTCAAATGACAGTAGTGCATGGACAGCAGTATCACTTGTGTATTTATTATTGATTTGACAAAATGGTCGGAATAAGATATTTAAATTCAAGATTTGTAGCAGGGGGAAGTTCTCATGTTTATTTTCAGTTAAAAAACATTTCTAGCATGGTTGAGGGCCTTTCATGTGGTGCATCGTAAAATGCCTCTATCCAGAAACTTTAAGCAGGTTTTATTTATTTATTTTTTTGGATCTGGGGTCCCATGAAGCCCTTTTACTATCTGTAATTTTATTTATAATTATTAGGAGCTAGCTGTTAAATAAATCCTATCAAAATTAAATGTTTGTTTAAAATGTTTGTTTTTAAATAAATGTTCTATTTCTTTCTAGCATCCCTTGAGACTCAGCTGAGATGGCAGATATTGACAAGTAAGTACATCTTTTTTTACAACTCGATCATCAGGCGTCTCTGCCACTTTATTAAGACTCTCTAACAGCTGAAAGGTGCACACCTGCTGGGATGTCACTATTTGGGTGTGGTCACAATAGTTACAGTAAATCCCCAGAGGGCAGTCTAATAGGCACTTACATGACAAACCCTGGGGGCCTAAATATTGGACTAAAGATGTTGTCGGGCTTGGAATCAAGCTGCATCATAGGTTTTCATACCACACACACAAGATGACTCGTTACATTTGAGTGATGGACAATGCTGTCAGTCAGGACCGACACTCCAGTGAATGTCAGAAAAGATAGATTATTTTTTTTTCTCCATTCTTTCTTCCTTGTCCACAAACACAGTTCTCCATTGTTGGCCATTGATTTTCACCCCTTTGCTGCAGACTTGCAGGATGAAACAAGGCTGTGCTGGTGAGATTGTTAGATATAAAGTCAGCTTTCCTGCAGTCAGGTTTGAAATGGGTACCATGTTTCTGCTTGGAGCAGAACAGTAGGTAAAAAGACTCCAGTTTTGGTTACTGTTATACCTAAACACCTACACAAAATCACTGGGTTAAGCAACATGTTGTTGTGTATGAGGATAGTGACTGTATTTGTACAAATTACCATTAAATAGCTGGTTTCCCACTATCAAGCCAGGCCAGCCAGGCGTAAACACGTTAATTGCCCCAGACCTCATTTTGCACACAGAAAAATCATTACTGTTTCCACTGCTGGGCTGATGGCCCCACTCCACTGCCCCTTTGACCCATTGTGGTGGACCTGTCATACCATCCATTTATTTAGTCAGGTGGGATATCTGTAGTGGAGATGGAAAAATATATTTTGGCTGAATGAAATGAACCGAATCATGTACTTAAAACAATCCATCCACTTCACCGTTCAGCTGAGAAGAAGGAAAGCTGTTTCTCTGCCGACAAGTGACTTTTGTGAATCAGTTTTTGTTCACTGTGCTAACTGCTTATATAGTAGTACGACAGAACTTGACGCAAGACGATTACTTCCAGACTCACAAATTTGCACCCAAGTGCCAACTGCGTTAACAGACTTTGTCAATTACAAAAAAATTGTTGGCTAGCTTCTAATGCAAGGAAGTGAAAGATTGGCAGCTGTGTTAGGATCAGTGCTCCGTTCATTTACTGCTGGTACTAAAATAACCAACAATGAATTTAAGTCCCAGGTGATGATCAGTGGCCTGGGCTGTCAAGTCTAAGAGCAATGCTGAACTCTATGCCAGCTTAAGACATGGTCATTTACACCAGGGAGAACACGTTAGTGAGCACTGATGGTTAAAACTGAAGTTTGCTTGTTTAAAACAAATGTATCATAAACATGGTTACTAAAAGCAATCAAATGGGAAAGATGCTGAATTGTTAAACCATCCTACTTACAGAAGTTTTGATCCTTTTTGTCTTTGGTGTTTGCTGCTGGGGTTTGTTCCTTTTTCCTTTTGACTCGATAAACTTTACTTTATCATGTGATTGCACTTTTAATGCTTAATAAGGTTGCTTATATTATCTTCAGCAAGATTCATAAACCCTCTGCAGTGTGCAGCCCTGCACAATGACCCTGTTGCAGTCTTTCCTGGTGGGATTTTTCTGTCTGAAACAAATGTATATTGGCAACGTTATGCTAAAATAAATGGCTAGCTCAGACCAAAAACGAGTGTGACGCTGCTTCTCCTGTCTACTTTAACAGGAATTTTGCAAGGTGGTTTGGGGAAACATTTGTTATGCTTGCTTTTTAGAGCAACAAAAAAAAAAAGGTATTTTCTTGGGGGAAAAATACATGGGTGGTGTGCTGATGTAAGTCCTCAGCAGAAATACCTTTTATTTTCAGCACTTGTATCAAGCGTTTCTGATGTGGATATTGGTGTGGGGCAACTCTACTTCTGCCATGTCACCAGCTCTATTCAGGTCTGCTTGGCTGCACAGAAAAATGCCAGTAATCAGGCACCCAGGCAAATGTGGGAATGGTGAAGGGGAAAGCAACAAGCGTTTTTTTTTTGTTTTTTTTAACTTTGGCTTGGTAGTGTGTTGCAGTGTAAGGTCTGTGGGAAGAGCCTGTACATGAAGCTAATTTTCAGTGTTATCAGGACCTTCACTATTCTTGTCGTCTAAGAAGCCATTTATAAATCTGAGGTGACATTGCAAACCAGGTTTAAAAAGAAATGTATGGAAGAAAGTTTTTTTTTATAGCTGTCAATTAGCTGGATTCCATGTAGTATTGTAACCAGGACAACAACATGCAGAACTTTTGGGTCCCCTGTTTCTTGACATTTAACAATAGGCTAATTCAAACTGTGGTGACTGGGTCAACTGTAAATATGTAGATGTTAGAAAAAAAAAATAAAGATGACGGATACCTGTTAAGCTGTATTATGGAGTTAAAACTGTAAAGAGAGAAAATCTCTGTCTCAAATTATTGGTGTCTGTAGTGGTTTGGCTGACCTTCATTTTCTCCATCACTGTCTTCCTGAGCAGCAAAGACCAGGCTGAGATGGACCCGGCAGACATGGAAGATGTGGAGGAAGTAGAGGAGGAGGAAACTGGAGAAGATGAAAACAGCAAAGGTAAACTATCAATGCCTATCTGATTTTTGAAAATCAATCATAAAATGCAGTTAAACATGAATTTATGCAGGGAAGAGTATTCAATTCATTACAACACAAGCTCTGGCAGCACTGGGATGGTCAGTGGGTGGGGTGGCAGGTCAGAATGTCAGTAGGTATCCAACAGAGTATAGATGATGGTGTGCAAAAGCCTTAATACAGGATGGATGTTGAATTATTGAGGTGCATTTAAAATGTCAGCTTCAGGCACAGTCCAAAGTCTGTTTGCTTGTGTTGTTTGAACCTAGCAAGAGTTATTTGCATGACATGAGTCTGAGTTGTAGTTGGAAGCTTTTAACCACTAATCCTGCTGTATTTTGGAACCCATTGATCATACATTGTTGGATACATAGCAAATGAATCGGAATGCTCCTCGGATTGGCTGACCCCGGCTCATTTTTGCTGTGTGAAGATGGCAATTCAGCTTTCTTTTTATAGAACGTCTGAGCAGTTTCAAAAAGCCAGAGTTGAAAGGAGGACTTTCTGGTTGCATATAACTGATGTCGTAGACTTTATTAGTTCTGAAAATTGCAAAATTATAAATAATACACTTGCAGCTTGTCAGGATTAACAGAAAACTCCAACTTGGTGTGAAGGTGGGGGTTATGATCCACTAACAAACATGGAATGAAAGAAAATTGATCCTGATTTTGAACTGATTTGGCGGTTCACATTTATGATTACAAGTGTTTTTCCCACCAGGCTTTCATTAAAACATGACAATCCTCTAAGATGGCAAGCATTTTTCAGTGGATACTGTTTGTACATGTGTTCTTTGTATCAAATAGGGATGTGATGCCTAACACACCTTACACTTGAGATTATTTCATGAATTTTGAGTAATGGGTTTTTTTTTTTTTTTTTGAGTCGGCATATATTTTGCTTTTTTACAACATAATCAAATGTTGAAAGCAAGGAAAAGCGTTAAATTGGTAAAATTATGGAATAATAAAATAATGCAGTTTTAAAAGAGAAAAGCCTGTGTCAAGGACCATTCTTGAATATGAACCCTTTCATGACAAAACGGGTCTTCTCTGCCATTAGAACGTTCATTTACAAAAAGGGATTAGTCAACTTAAATGCAATAAAATGTTAGTACCATGAAGAAGCACGATGAGTGATGGAAATTAAACGCCATAACATCCAACGGGGAGGCCCAGGCGCTCCCATACAATCAATTTCAAAGGTTAAGTTTTCGAAGTTTTTCTTGTTCTGCACTCTGGACAATACTGCTCACCTGCGACGCAATCAAGGGTCACTTGTGGCACCAAAAACAATTCCCGTAAAGTAGTTCAGCTCCAGATTGGGCAGTTGTTGTTTACAACTGCTACCTTTTTGTTTGTAATTGTCAATGTACATGCATTTAAAAAAAAAAAAAAAATTTTTTTAATGCAATGTATTTCGAAATGAGTTAACAGACAAGTTGCACTGGATGATGGAGAAATGAAAATGTATTTATTTTTATTTTTTTTTGTTAATTACTTTTTACAATGTACTGTAGTTGATGTGCAGGGGCAACTCACTGTTGTGACAAAAATGTGCTCTTGCAGGTTCTCTTTTGAAGCCAGTTTGTCCATCAAGTTAATGTTGACTATAATTCCAGGCCAGTTTACCATAATATTTTACTTCGTTATTATTGAACAGCTCGTCAGCTCACTGTGCAGATGATGCAGAACCCACAGATCCTGGCTGCACTGCAGGAGAGGCTGGATGGTCTGAACGGCTCACCATCAGGGTACATGGAGAGGTAAGGAACGTTTTCTTCTTTAACACCCTGAATATTCTTAGACAAGAAAACAAGGCAAAGGGCAGGATCAGTTGCTCATTTTACATTAGCCCCCTCCCTTCTTAATACACACAGCCCGGATCAATACGTAGGAGGAGATGGTTGTTTATACATAGTTGCAAGAATATAGTTCACAACCCTCTAGCTAAGATCATATCAACTGTTTGATAAACTTTCTATGTGGGACACTGTTGATGCAAGACATATCTGTGCATTACCATAACGATCAGATTGGACACATTAAGAAAGCTGCCTGTAAATGTGACAACTAAATGACCTCAGCCTATTAAGTGAGTGGCAGAACAAGTTGCACAACATGCAAGGATTTGAACTAAACCAAAATTGAGGTGTTTTTTTTGCTCCTGGTGTAGAGACTTCAGAATGAAACTATAGTACAAACTTTAGTTACTCTTAAGAACATGCCTGAGAACAGAAAACTTTAACCTTGTGTTCATGCAATTCACTTCTGACCTAGTGTGATATGCCACATTAGTCATTGATGTGGAACAGATTAACAATGGCTGAAGGATAAATAACTGAATGAATACTTTGATAATGAGTCATTTTGTGTTTAGACTTTTGTTAGAGGTCTGAAAATGAACAAAGACCAGAGGCAGTGATGTGAGCGATTACTTGACAGAATACTGTCTACCTTCTATTTTGCATATTAAATACTAGTTGGTTATGGAACTTGATTAAAGTGCAATTTAAGGGATTGTAGTGGTCAATGAAGTTACACATTTTAAATGACAATAGGCTAAATCTTTTGAATGACTAACTGTAAGTGGAAATGGCTGTATGAGGTTCTCACATGCTGTGGAAATGTAGGTCTCTTGGCTGTGCCACCCACTGCTCATCTCCAAGCAAGCAGCTGTTTGATCACAGTGTCAAATGTTTGGCAGACACCAAAAAACTCACCAGTCACATCCATGCACTTGGGAGTAAAGATGCACGCCCCATCCAGGATGATGTAGGCGTTTCAATTATTATACATCTTAAGCCAAGTGGGCTGCACGTTGAGCTGGTGATGCATGTGGATTTTGCTCAGCAAGAATTATTGATGTTTAAGGCATAGTGTTAGTCATTTTGCTTGAATGCTTTGTATAAAAAGGACAATTGACCTCATGATGTTTGAAGATGTACTTCAAATTCCAAGATTAAACAGTTTAAACATCACACCAAACTCATGGGTATTGTCCAAAGGTGCACTACAAGGTCAAGGGCGGGTTTTATAGCTCTCTGACATTTCATTGGTATTTCTCTTTCTGGGTGGAATTGAACATGCTGAGGTTTGAACAAGTTGATCAAAATGATATGGTATAACAAAATATGAGGTTTGATTGTGTGACTAGCAACAAGCAGTTCCCTTAATGCCTTTTTGCCTGGAGGAGTGTAAGTGCAGCAGCAACAAGAGTTGAAGTTTGAAATGCAAGCGACACATTTTGAGACGTTGGAAGTACTGACGTGCTAAACAGAAATAACGACTAACGATGACATTGACACAGTAATAAGGACTTATAAATGGTTACGGATGGCAATAATTTGATATATGGTGCAAGCCTCTGACCTACTAGAAATCGTACCACTTTCATCTAAATGATAAAATTGGTCCAGAGATAAAAGATTTCAGATTTTTGTCAATTTTCAGCACATCATTAGCCTTTAGTGTCAAATGTCAATACGCTGTGTACTTCAACTCAGTATTACTAATTGTAATGTTACTAATGCTTTTGCACAGATTGCCAGAAGGGCGTTAAACCTTTTTGCTATATGTGCAAATCTTTCTAAATGATGTCTTTGAACATCCTTTCTGTTCCCCTCTTTTCCCCACAGTTTACCAAAGGTTGTAAAGAGGCGTGTGAATGCCCTGAAGAACCTACAGGTCAAATGTGCCCACATCGAGGCCAAGTTCTACGAAGAAGTGCATGAACTGGAGAGAAAATACGCTGCCCTCTACCAGCCCCTTTTTGACAAAGTATGTCATGTTGATTGTGTTGGTGCTTTTTTTGGGGGTTTATTTATTTATTTATTCCAGTTTATATATTATATTTATGTAGTTATGCTTTGGCATGATGTCGTACATTTCAGTACTAGAAGGTGACGGAGACCAGACCCCCATGTCTATGTGTGGTTAATGGTGGTCAACAAAAGGCTGTTTAGGGATGAAAAGTAAATGGTGAAAGTTATTTCTGCTTAACATTTATCACAGCCTTTTGGTGTTGTAATGCAGTTGAAATGGTCAGAGCAAGTCAGGGTTTCTAAATGAGTTCTTCCTACTCAAAGATTGGTGTGCAAACCCATTGAGCTTGTAGCTGTCAATTTGAGACTTCAGGTTTACAAGGCATCTGTGGATTTTGTAAGTTAAGGTCTGGAAAAGTTGATCTCCAACCCTGCAATGTGTTGTCTTTGAGCAAGAAACTGAATCTTTATGTGGAATAAATCAAATTTGAATTTAGAAGAGCACTGAGCATTATGTGTAGAAAAGACAGCTTATGTAAAGCAAAACATCATCCCAGTAAAGAGGTATGTCATGGTTTTGGGCTTGATTGCTGTAATCAAGGGAAAACATATTTTCATGTTTAATAGAACATCCTACAGATAATTTCAGGATGGCTGCTTAGTAGCTGAAGCTTGATGCAAAAGCTGCTCGTTCCACGCAGCTCGCATACGTTCTCTGGCCATTGACTCTGTTTGCATTTGAGTGGATAAGTGAAGTGTTCTTCAAGGCAGTTTTTTTAGAAGCTATACAAGGTTTCTGTCCCCGTGTTTATAGTGCTTTCTGCCCAAATATTAAACCATAAATCCCCAAATTATACTCATTGATGTAGTACACATGACAAAAACAATTTTAACAGCCAGCAACCGATAACTTAAAAAATAAACTGAAAGGGACTTGTTCTGATACCAGTTTTCATCCATAACATGACTGGATACCAGCCAGTCAGATGCATTATTAAATGCATCTGCCCCCCTGTGCATGTTCAAGCATTACTAGGAGTTTTAAAGAAATTTAAGCAGTTCATGATTCATTTTAAAGTGCAGATAAAATATGGACTGTTCAGGTTTACTGCTTTTAAAAGACGGCTTCTTTTCTCTTTCTTTGAAATTCAAACGAAGGCTGCATTTACAGTATATTTCAACCCAACCAAATCTGTTTTAAACTGAAAATTAGCAAGTGATTGATGTGGTTCCTGTGTTTGATACCATTCTGGGACTCATAAAAATGAACACACACCAAGGTAAAGTTAGTGGAATGAGCAGCCAGGTTTGAGAGGATGAGTCCGAAGTTTCTGTTTTTGCTGTTGCGTCATCAGGACATTGTTTTAAGATCACGTTTTCAACAACTGAGTCAGCAGCACTGACTATATCGATCTTCAGTATAGTGCAGGATCAAATGCTTCTGACACCTGGCTTTCTCACCGAATGTGTTAGACTCGCACACCTTTTTGTTCCATTTGACTCTTAAGGCTGGATGCTTCTTATTTTGCTGATGACATGTTTTAGGTGTGCTCACACAAAGAATGAAAACTGGCTTTCCCAAGGTGAACTAATGCTGTGACTTTACACTTGGTGACTTTTGACTTTTTATTGAAAACTGTTTTCTGTTGTGTTTTTGGCGTGTGTGGGTTGTTTTTTATTTATTTAACTGTTTGTGCAATATTTGTATAAATCTGAGTTTCCTATGTTCTGCGCCCCTTTACAGAGAAGTGACATAGTAAAAGCAGCTTATGAGCCCACAGACGAGGAATGTGAATGGAAGGCAGATGAGGATGAAGAGTTGACAGTAAGTAAGCAGGTACAGGTGATGTATATGCCTGCATGCTTCTTTTCTGAATATTTTGGTTTTGCCTGTTTGTTCACAGCTTCCTCAACATATTAAGCTGCACTTCCTGTGATACACAGTATATATACAGCATGTTACAAAACAGGCAGCAAAGCATTACAGCTTTTTCTTTTTCTTTTTTTTTTTTTTTTTTATTACACTTCAGATACCTCGAACCCTATTGCACTATTTGGTGTTGAGAATTTCTCTTTTCACAAAGTGGTGTGAAATGGCTGAGCAAGCATAATTGTAAAAAGCAAATGTCTCTTAACCAGGATGAGATGAAGGAGAAGGCCAAGTTGGAGGAAGAGAAGAAAGATGAGGAGAAGGAAGACCCCAAAGGCATCCCAGAATTCTGGCTAACGGTGTTCAAAAATGTGGACTTGCTTAGTGACATGCTGCAGGTAGGTTCGCTCTGCTGAGGCAGAGAAAATGGGTGGCAGACAACAGCTGCATTCAATGAAAAATCGAGATTTGCTTCCACCTGCTGTTCAAAGTTTGCATGTGCCATCAAGCATGTTCACAAATGGGCAACACCAGGTTAAAAAAACCAACCTGTTCTTGACCATCTTCTGTATGCTGCGTTTTGTTCTCGTTCCTCCTCAGGAACACGATGAGCCAATACTAAAACATTTACAAGACATTAAAGTAAAATTCTCTGATCCGGGACAGCCAATGGTGAGTGTGGCCAAACGTTCGTTAACAGCTTTAGCAGTTTCAACTGTGAACCATCTTTTAATTTTGTTCTTTTGGCATCCAACAGAGCTTCACATTAGAATTCCACTTTGAGCCCAACGACTTCTTCACAAATACAATGTTAACAAAAACCTACAAGATGAGGTCAGAACCTGACGAGAGCGACCCCTTCTCCTTTGATGGACCAGAGATCATGTCCTGCGCAGGGTGGGTGCAGCAGCCGGATTTGTTAATTCTAAAGCCACGTCTTGGTTGTGTGCTGTGTGGGTTTCATTATTTTGACCCATTCTCTGAATCTGGTGTGGTTGTTGCCAGTTAATTTCTAAAATGTGAGCGTCATTTAAATTTGGCATATTCATATAGTTTCTGTTGGTTGAATGTCCCAACAGCTGCACAATTGACTGGACGAAGGGCAAGAACGTCACACTGAAGACGATCAAGAAAAAACAGAAGCACAAGGGACGCGGCACAGTGAGGACTGTCACCAAAACGGTCCCCAATGACTCCTTCTTCAACTTCTTCACACCACCAGAGGGTAAGATGAGAGATGAGCAGTGTTCTTTACATGCTTGATTTAGAATTTCATAGCAAAAACATTTTAAACTTATGTTTTGTTTTTTTGTTTTCTTTACAGTTCCAGAAAATGGAGAGTTGGTAATTCAAGCTTCTATTATATTATATTTTATTATTTGGTGAGGTTTGTACTGTAGATGTGTAAATACCCTTTACTGTAAATCTTCAGATGCGTATTAAATGCCTGTAGTCAACTCCATGACACTGCTTCTGTGGGGTTTGCCTCTTTTTGAACGCAACGCAGTGTAACATTAAGTTAGTTGGAGATGATGATTGGAAAGCTGATCACAAATTTGGATCTAATCAGGGTCTGTGATATTGGGTTCCTGAAATTCTGAAGACATCCTTAAATAAAATGTTTCCTGGCTTCCTGGTGGGTTTAAACGGAGCGACTTATGTAAAGATTTGAATTTGTAGTCACTTCTGACATCCAAACAGTTTAGATGTTTCTATGTAATGTCCCATTTAAAGTGTCCGATCATTACATTGGGTTTTCTCTTGTGTAAACACTTTGAAGTACTTGTGGGAATATTGAGCAAACATCTGCATCCACCAATTAAATGTTCCACGTCAACCCTGCAATGATTCGCAGTGGCTTTACGGGACTACTGACTCAGCTTGGTTGTTTTCATGAAAAAGGTTGGAAATGCTTGAATAAACTGCACATCTGATTTTAGGATGAGGACTCGGAGGCTGTGCTGGCTGCAGACTTTGAAATTGGCCACTTCATCCGTGAGCGCATCGTACCTCGGGCCGTACTCTACTTCACAGGGGAGGCCATAGAAGATGACGACGACGATGTGAGTTTAACACTCAGATGTCACTTTGCCAGTATAGGTCATGTGTCCCTCTAGCAACTGATGTTGGGTGCATTTCCATTAGCGGGAGTCCCAGGTAGATTTTTCAGATGCTGGATCGCTGGTGCGTGTCTCCATTACCAGTACTGTCCTGTTAAAGTGGCCTTTGGGAGCCTTTACGGGGCATAAAAATTCCCAAACTAGGAGAAGTTCTCGGATTGGCCAACAAGAACTACCTAGCCCGGCTCTCCGCTGATCAGGATGTCTAAACTACGTTCAGCCTAATCACATGAACACGCCTCATTTGAACCTATTGGACTGGAAAGATTTTGATGGAGATTACAGGAAAAAAACAGATTGGATTATTAGGCCAATGTAGAGGATCGCCGTTTGTTATTGTCCCCAGTAATGGAAACGCATCCAATACTGTTATGTTTGGGATTTTAAAGGCGCACATTGTAATTAGCCCAGTTCACCTGACATAGATTGAGCAGGTGTGCAATGGCTTAGAGAACGTTTTCTTCCTATGCAGGTTAGATGAAAATTATAGCATTGACTTGAATTTACTGGTTTCAAAGTGCAGTCTGAAAAAGTAGAGCACGATAAATAAATGTATAGATGTAGAGGAAAAAGATGTGGAAAAATGCAGAGGGTTGAACATCCTGTAACATCCAAGCTGGGTGAGCTGCTTCAGCAGTTCCCTGGAGCAGCAGAGATCCTGCGTGCATTCCTCACGCTCCCAGGCCTCTGGTGGAAGAGCTGGGGTTGAAGAGGACAACTGCCCACAGAGACTGTGCACGGGTGAAGTGTTTTTTTTTTTTTTTTTTTTAGTAATCATTGTTTTTATTTCAGTATGATGAAGAAGGAGAGGAGGCAGATGATGAGGTAAAACTTTCTTCTTCTTCTTTTTTTTTTTTTTTTTTTTTTTTTTTTTTTTTTTTATAAATACTACAACTGGCTAAACATGATTGGCTTAGTGCCTTAGATATGAACTGTTCTAAGGAAAGCCAAATATACTGAAGTTGGTCTGTGTTATCAGGAGGGTGAAGAGGAGGCTGATGAAGAGAATGACCCTGACTATGATCCCAAGGTGAGACGATACAGACACTTTTCTCTAAAGATCTCTTGTGTCCTGAGAAAGGCCCTGTTCAGCACTTCTCAACTTTGTTGGCTCAGGATATTGTTTGCTGCTCTTAAGGCCGTTGACCACAGCAGTTATCTCAGACCCTTTCCACTGTTCACATTTCACATTTAGTTACTAAAGTGCCGATCCCTTGTGAAAAAGCACTTGTTGGCATCCTATGGGTCCTGAGAGTCAAGTAGAGAAGGGCTGTCCTCGCACCACTTCTAAGAGCTCAACATACTGAATGCACACTGTCATATACATCTGATTTTCATGCCAGCTTTTGGCTTGCGTCAGGTTTTCTCATCATGGTCTGGATTTGATTTTCAGGCTAAGATGGCGTATAAAATTATTGGTTAATTTTTCCCTTTTTAACAACTGTTTTGCAGCATAACACTCACCAATCAGTTAAGTCTGAATGCTGCATGTTACTAAAATCTAACGTGAAGCCACACGGATCCAGTATGCCCAAAACGGGAAGACACTGCTGAACCTGTGTGCACCTAAAAGGCTCA
This sequence comes from Xenentodon cancila, assembly GCA_014839995.1. Taxonomy (NCBI): domain Eukaryota; kingdom Metazoa; phylum Chordata; class Actinopteri; order Beloniformes; family Belonidae; genus Xenentodon; species Xenentodon cancila. The sequence continues at coordinate 18,459,399 of CM026219.1, read as the reverse complement.
ATTTATCCTGAAGTACATGCAGTACCACTGAAAACGTGAACTTTATTTAAAATTGGATGAATTTGACTGCAACGATAAGACTGGTATCATTATTCCATAGGTAGGTTAGGAGACTGGTCATGAATTAGGATGGGATGTTTAATATATTGATATTATTGGCTGATGACGGTTCAGTTGTTGCTCTGCAGTAAAATTACAACTTTAACGATTTTGGATCATGTTAGGGGAGAAAGCAAACAAAGCTTTCTCTGTAGTCGAGGCACCCTCATATGCGTGCCTTCTAACTTTGATAAACGTTGAATTATCAACACCAATAAGCCTCGCCTTCCTTTATCTTGCAAATAGATCTAAAATTTTCCATTTCTTGGTTTTCATCGTTTTTGAATGTCTTTTTCAAAGTAAAAAATCCTATTGTTTGAATAGAAACAAAAAAAAATGAGCAGTTTTTGCCTGTCAGACTCTTATTTTCCACATCACTGCCATGGCGACGGATGTTGGAGCGTGAGCTCAAATGCCACATAAACTTCGTCTGTAGAAGCACAGAAGTGGCACATTCAGGGTTTTTGATTACAGATGAGGCTTTTCTTCATGTTGAGCAGTTCAGCTTCAGTTTAATGGGCAATAGGGTCTTTGACATTTTTGTATTCTGCTTGTTTTGCTTTCTTTTCCTATTCATTAATGTTTCTTCATCTCCAGTCACTTTTGCATCTTTTGTCAGCTACTCTTTAAATTTTTCCTCACTAGGTTTAAGTGGTGACTGTAGAAAATAACCCTATCCTGGTAGGTACAGTTTGAATTGTCAGTTTACTACCATCACACCCCCACCTACCCCCCACCCCTTACATCATTCGGTTTTGGCGTTTGCTTTCCTTTCGTTTCCATCCACCGTCTCTCTGCACCCTCCTCCTGCCCTACACATGCGTACCTCCTACTTCGCCGCCGCCCTGCACTCTCCCGAATTACTAACATACTGGTTTTGTTTTTGGTTTAAATGTTAACCCATAATGAGATTGCCATTTGCACTTTTATGATTTCTGTATGTTAGTTTGTCTAGCCCCCCCTCTTTTTTTTTTTTTTTCTTTTCCTTTGGCTTTCATATTGAATTGGTCTTGTGCACATATGCAGGCTAGTTGCAAATTTGTCAGATGACAATTTCCTACCATAAATCCTGTGCTTCATCAGTGTATGTTGATGCCCATTTTGCGCTTAGTTTTTTTTTTTTTTTTTTTTTTTCCCCAGCAGTTTTCAGTTTTCCTAAAACACAGTAGCCAACCAAGTGTTTGAGGATGCCACTGGAAACAAGTCTAGTTTTTAAGAGAAACAAATTCTTAGCACACACATCAAAAGATGATCGCCATCTGCCCCAACTTCTTTTGTTTTGTAGCATGATTGCAGTTTGTATAAACTTTACAGTTCAGTCCAAACCAAATTTATGCACAATAACAAAATGACCTAGTTATAATTTTGACTGGTTGCTTCTGTCAGCTGCAAACATACCTTAATTATCCTGCTCTTATCTTTCACTCTGCAATATTCTAGTGTATTTGTTTTTATTTTGTTTTTGTATGGTAGGTAATTGGCATGAGCTCAGGATACTGAAATTATATACAAACATACAATCTTTTATGTTGTAAAACATCACAAAATTAGTTGATAGTGGCAAATGTCTGCGCGTTATGAAGTATGAAGAAAATCTTTTTCTCTAAGTATGTCATGTTTGATTCGATTCTCTGGAACAAGCTTCTCAACTCAGCAAACACCTAAACCAACAAATTATGGATTTTTTTGATATGAAGTCACAGAAACATGTAAATTATATACAGGGTTGTGGTTCAGTGCTGTTAGCGCCGGTCTTTACGTGCATCCATAGTCTTGAATTATTGATCCCTGAACTGAATTTTGTCACCTCAGAAGTTTAACTGACAGCAGTGAAATGAACGTGAAGTCTATTTTGCAGTCAGACGTGGATCAAGTTTCCACCTGCCTGCTGTACTTCAGCCGCTGCAGAATCTTGGACTGTGTGGAAACCTAAGTTCTTGCAATGAAAATGATTCTCACTTGTCAGTTGAAACTTGAGTCTCTGGTTACAATGTTGGTTTTAGTCTTAATTTTATCGGTACTGTTTATACCTAGAGCCAGTAGCAGCTGAACCTTGCAGGTGGCAACCTGGAACGTCTTTATTGGTCACTGTCCAGCACAGCACATCCCGTTTGTATAAACCACAGCTTTTTCTGCGCTCCGTTTGTTTCTACAGATGGCAAAAACTACATTAGTAAACACTTGAAATGGATCAAAAGCACGTTATGCAAGACTTTTAAATAATATCTGTTCGTTTTAGGACAACTTTGCTCAAATGTTTTGATCCACTGTGTTTGCACATGTGGAGCCTTACAAGTGCTGGCAGGCAGATTTTAACATCTATACATCAGACTTGTCTGTTCAAACTTTGAACTTCCCATCTGGAAGGGAAAAAAAACCTGAAAGGACACATTTAATCTGCATCACTGTCTGCTAGACTAGCGTTCACACTTTTATAAACGTAGGTCAGCCTTTCAGTTTCTGGTTTAGGTTTATGAAACCTTTGGAATACAGTAAACGTAATGTTTTGGCGTTTTGATCTGTGGAAAAGCAAAACCTTTGAAGGTTGACAGTCGTTTTAACTGGAGCGAACACCGAGCCATTCCTGGTCAAAAAGGAAAAAGTCTCCATGTCCATATCTGGTAACTCGTATTGACCGTTATGTCCTGTTTTTACCTTTTGAGTGTTTAGTCTTGAAGTGGCTTTGTCTGCGTGTGGACATGGTTGTGTGGCGGGTCCGTGTGGAGCGTTAACAACCCACCCTCTTGTGATTTCTTGCAGAAAGATGCAGCCCCCCCAGCTGAGTGCAAGCAACAGTGAGGCCTTGCCTGGCTGCCTTGAAGATCAACTGCACTGTAACAGCTTATCCAATTAAAAAGACAGGAGAAAAAAAACAAAAAAATATATAAATCAAAGAAAAAACGTATAGTTATCGCCTTATAATGTTTTGTATTTTTCTTGGTAGGGAATTTGAAGAAAAGGCTACAAGATTTTTGTTACAAAAACTTATGGTAATATACTGGGAGCTGTTTGGCTCAATATACATAGTATTTTACTAGATCTGTTTTCTTCTTTTTCCTCTGTACAATAGACTACAGGAAAATAACTCCCTCAAAAAGCATGAACATGTTTCTTCATTGCTAAACTAGTTTGGGTTCTCGTGAAGTTTTTTGTTGTATTTGCTCTTAGACAACAGCTGTGGTTAAGACTGCAACACAGTGGTGTCAGTTCATATGCCTCCCTCCTTCTTTTACTCCAAAGTTCCAGCTTCATCACTTCTGATTTGGTCCTTTTTTTTTTTTTTTTTTTTGTCGTCCCTTCCTCCTCACTCTCCTCTTTGTGGGGCCTCCAGCACTACAAGGCATTGTAGCATTCCCACACCTAGACTCTAGGATAGATGGGTGACCTGCAGCTGGGTGTTCATTCCAATTGATTTGATATTCCTGAGCATGGGATCCAGAATTGGTGTCATCCTCCTCGTCCTTTGCTGCTCGTACTCACTGCTTTTCACTCAATACATTCCAGTAATTAGGCTGGCTTAGCACCATGAGTGATCCAGAGTCTGCCGCTTTTCAACTGGACTGTTAAAGTAAATAAATCAAAAATTAAGCTTTTGGTTATTAGTTTGCTTCCAGGAGTTGGCACAGTCAGGTTGAGTCTCTTGAACATTCCAGAGAATTCTTTAACTGAAGAAGGGGATAGACATTTAGAAAGGATGACCAGTTCTGGGGCCACCCAGTACCAATAACTGTGCTTCAGGCTCCTTCTAGGCTCACTGTGCCGTGGCTGTCGTCTTTTCTATTGCACTTTGTACTAATGTGTGGTGTATCAGTGGCATCCTGTTATCAATTAGCTGAGTATTCCTTGTAAGCAGCACTTTGTTTGATGCCCTCCTTCTGTAGGGCCTCAGGGGTGGTGGTGCAACCTCGCTCTGTGGAGAGTTGAGCTTTTGCCATCCGATTTTAAGTGCATTACCTTTTAACAGAGGAGGCAAATTTTAGGCTTTGAAGAGACGATATTGTGCAGATGTAGCACAGGGGGCTACAAGGAAACTGTATCAGCTCCCATCCCCCCTTCAGTTTGACCTTTGTCTTGTGACACCCGTTCACGTCTGATCAGGTAGCTTTCAGACCAGCCCTTAAGGTTTTCTTTTTCTTTTTTCCTTCCTAAATCACTGTGAAAGAGAGGGCCAGCGTGATAAGGCCATCGTGTTGGCTAATGATCCACCACCCTCCTCACTTCAGCCATCCTTCTTTGTTACCCAAAACGCCACAGAAAAGCATGTCAGAGCAATACTTGCATCCAGGAGGGGGCGCCAAATCCCGACAGCCCCTTCCAAGTCCATTTGTAATGCCTTTAGTTAGAAAACAGCCAAGAGTTGGTTATGTTGGGCAGAGATGTCTGCTATGGAGTGCCAGGGTACCGCATTCTGCAGGGAGTATTCAGATGATGTTCATTGGAAAAAGATGTGACGGGGTTTCTGTAGAGTCCCTCTGAGCAGCTGTTGTCAAGGCAAAATGCTATGCTACAAAATACTAATGTACTCAATAACTGTAAGTGTGTGTCCATTAATAAATTGGTCAAACATGTCTGTTTCTTTTTTCTCTCCATCATTTTCATGTCGTCTTCACCTAATGACACAATGCCAAGTGTTGTATACATTTTAGTATCTGAGTCGACAACAGTTTTGTTTTTTTTCTTGACAGCTACAAAACTGTCCACTACTTTATTCACGCCGTCAGGGGGCGCTGTTGTGCAGCGCTGAAACGGTACAGATGCTGCATGTAGAAAATGGAAATGGCTTGCATACATATATTTGCATAGATGAATAGTAGAGGGACCTGGTACTGCTTCATAAGGTGAACCTATCTAGAAAGTCAAACGAGTAAGTAGGTTCAGCCAATCGTTGCTGATGTTTCATCTTCTATAGCGGGACAATTGGGAAGTTTTTTTTTTTGTTTGTTTGTTTTTTTAGGTTGCTCGAACCCCCGGCCTTGTCTAAAGGGTGAAGTCCAGCCAGTTTCATAAAATGTTTTTAACCAAAACGAGGCGCGCTTTCCAAAATGACAGTACAGTTAGGAGAACAGGACGATGCGAGAAGAATCCTTCACGTTCGGACTTTTGCATAAAGAACATTGTAAACGAGCTGTAGAGCATCTAATCTGCATCTTAATGGTTTTTTTTTTGGGGGGGGGGGTCTCTCCAAAGACGTCTACTATGAATCTTAATTTCAAGTACCAGAGACCTCCATCAGAAATGAGTTTATTGTCATCGTGAGCGGAGGGGGGCAGTGCACGTCTTCAGACCCCTCCCGCCCCCAAACCCCTTCATCACAACCGGTGAGCAGCGGCCAGACGGGCAGCTTTCTCCCTTCAATCAGCAGGCTACCGCCTCAGCATCCCATGTCCTCACCCTCTCCGGGATAGACGGCACCTAGTCGGGAAGGAAGCGGGCCAAGGAAAGCAGATGAAGATGCTGGAAAACGGGAGGAAGGTGTTCAAGGAAGGTTTGCTGGAAAAGCGGAGTGACGGGCTGCTGCAGCTCTGGAAGAAGAAGCACTGCGTCCTGACCGAGGACGGCGTGCTGCTGCTGCCGCCCAAGCAGCACGACCACCCGCAGCAGCAGCACCACCACCACGGCAGCGGGGACACGGGCAAAATCAAGGAACTGCACTTCGCCAACATGAAGACGGTGGACTGCGTGGAGCGGAAGGGCAAGTACGTCTACTTCACAGTGGTTATGACGGAGGGGAAGGAGATCGACTTCAGGTGCCCGCAGGACGAGGGCTGGAACGCGGAGATCACCCTGCAGATGGTCCAGTACAAGAACCGGCAGGCGATCCTGGCCGTCAAATCTACGCGGCAGAAGCAGCAGCTGCTGGTCGTGCAGATGTCCGGACAGAAGAGCGTCAGTAGCTCCCCCAACGTTGCGTGACCTGCAGCAAGCCCCGCGGACACTGGCGCGCCATCAGCGGTAAGCCAGCAGAGGAACAGCCGGGGGGTGGAGGAGAGCAAGGACCCGTTTTTCACTTGGACGTGTGTAGAAAGATTAAGGACGGCTTCCCTGACCGCCGGGTAGACTCGCCTCCCTTTGGTCACGCTGATTTTTATTTCAGAGGAAACAGACGCGTTCACACGCTGGATTTGTTTTTGGCGTAACAAAAAAGTTACGCCTCTGCTTTTTGCTTTACCGATAATGTCTTCCGAATGGAGGAGAAGTCCTCCTCCCGAAAGAGAGAAATGTTACTTATAACCTCTGAGAGGTTGGATCCGCCGTACCCAGGCATCCGGCTGTGCTGGCGGGGTGCGATTTAAAATCCAAGTACCATCAGTTATTTGCATAATTCCTGGAGAGGTGTTTCGCACAACCCTTCTAAAATGGGAGTTTATCGGTCCAAGCACATTTAGATTAGTGTACATGCTCACGAATTAACGCAAGACAATTAATTGCGTACAAAAATACCCAAAATGAAGCGTAAAGACGCGCGGATTTTCTGCCAACATCACATTCGTTGAGGTGAAAGAGTGCTGTGAGGCGCTGGTGCAGTTTCAGCTGTGATCTGGACTCCAGAGCAGGTTCGGCCACGCGAACCTGACCGGGGCCGAGCAGGCAGCGTTTACGGTCCAGCCGAACACCGACTATGTTTGGTAGGAGACTCTGCTCCAAGTCTCAGATGTCTGCACACGTGGCTCCCGGTGACAGATGCTGATTTGTTGCATCCGCATCTTTTTTTAAGAGGATATAACGTGCACGACTTCACTGTTTTTCACTTTTTAAAAACTTTAGGAAGTAATTGTCTCCAAATGTGGCGAAGATCCTCCTCCAGGAGTCACATGTTCTCCCGCAATCTCAGTACGGATTCTGAAACTGCTGCATTAAAAAATGACCAGCTCTCACACTCACACACACGCACATGCACAAACGCGCGCGCACAGACACGCACACATTATGTATTTAATCATGATTTATTCTGGTTTCTGAAATGATATGAGCAGTTTCAGGTCCAATAGCTCCATGTCTTGTCCTGATTTCCTATACCGTGAAAGCCAGAATCAGTCTGCAGTCTGTCTTATTGATTACATTCACAGGTGAATTGGACACTCAGCTGAGGAAGACTATGAATCCAAGCTTCAGCCCCTCCCCCTGCTGCTGCCCCTCCAACCTCTATCCTCCAAGAGAACCCCTCTTCCATGTTATGGGTTCCACAGACCAGCGCCTGGCCCCTTTTCAACAGAGACATATTTCACGAAAGGCTCAGACTAAAAGCATGTGAGAAACATCTGTATTCTGCCGTGCAATGGAATTGTCCCTAAGTTATTAGATATGTATATATATTTTCTATATATAAAAAATCCATTGTTGATGAATGTTTAGTGTGGCTGTTGGTAAAGTGGAGCACGGAGATTCTTAGTCAGCAAATCCACTGGAAACGAGTTGAATAGGTTCATCAAACAAGTTGATTATTGGTTAAAAAAAAAAAAAAAAAAAAAAAAAGACATGCTTTATGATTTAATTTTAAAACTGAACCAAAGACTTATTTTGTTACATTTAACTTCTTGTGCCGTGTTTCATCTCACTTTACCTAATAAAAAAAGACAGTCTGAATACAGTAGAAGATGAGATTCCTACCATGTGCTAAATTAGTCGATGGCTGCAAAGCATCTGAATTTTTTCACTTTGTATATCTGGCATTTTCCTTTTATTTATTTAGCTGCATTTGTAAATTGAAAGGATATCTATTGCTATTGTGTGAGTCTGTTTTTAGTGGTTTCACAACAGAAGCTTGTATATCAAAAGTAATGTACAGTATAGTTGGTATGAGCTTATACTAATGGGTTTTCAGAAGCTGAGCTGCAGGTATTTCACACAAACGCGTGACAGTGTTTTGTTGTCGCTGCCTTAGGTGTGACATGGTCTTCAGTAAAACTGGATACTTCCATATTACACCCCAGTCTTTCCTCAAAGTACCTCACTGGGGTTGTATGCTGAAAAAGATTTGGATCATTGTTTAAAAAAACAAAAAAAACAAAACTTTTCAAATGTGCTGAGTCACAATAATAAAGAGTGGTGTGAAAATAATGAACTGGCACATAGCTGCTCGCTGGTCATTAAGTATGAGAGTTTGTGAAGCTCAGTTAAAAAGCAAATCAATGGATCACTGATCATTGAAAAGATGCTCATGTTGTAATTGAAAATGTACAAAAGTGCAGTCATGTCAGCGGGTTTTTCCACATGTAAAATTAGCAGCTCAGCCTCTGAATTACAGTTTGTTAGAAAATAACACTAATCTGGATTATATATATTAGTGAGTTTGGTTTGTCGTGAAAACATAAACATCCTCAAATATAAAGCTGGTGGTAAACAGAAACGTGTGATAGTTGCCGGGTCTGTAGAGCTGCTTGTTCAGGACGCATCAACTTTCGCCGTGGCTCATGTTGTTTCCTGTGTCGGGGGAGTGTGAACCCAGCGAACACATGCCTCTGTGCTGCTGTCATCTCCCACACAGGATCGTAGCTGTGCCCTTTATGTAATGTGGCTGGTGTGATGCTTCTCTGACATGCCTTCCTGTTTTGATTATGTACCCTTCGTAGCCACGCTCTAATTTCTTATTTCAACGTGAGATCTATTTTCATACCTCAAAAAGATACATTCCATTAAAAAAGTCAGACAAAAACCAGCCGTCTGTCTTGTGTGGTGTTGCTCCTTCAGACACATCAGCGCCCGACGCCAGGGCCTCTGCGGTTCAGGGGGGTTACGTAAATGACCTGCCTCTCAGTTGGTCTCCGAGCTTCCGTTGCTTTATGACTGCTGAACGCTTCAACCCCATGCTTCCTGGTCTAAATGTGGAAGTCATGGACAGCATTGGGTTACAGTGCCAGTTGTTGCCGTTCAGATAAGCTGCCAGTGTGTAATGTCAAAGCCACACGTGGCTGCGGTCACTCTTGTCTAAATCCAAGCTAATTCAATTAAACTCCACGCACGCACTTGACTGGTCATCTCTGACCCATAAAAGGCTTGCTGTTAAACAATATCTGGATTTTAGACACCTACAGTCACTGCTGATGAACACTCATCCTACTGCAAAAAGACACTAAAGACCAATATAATCATGATCCATAATAAACTTGCACTTTTATGTTAGACAGCAGATGTTTCAGAGTGAAATCTCAGCAATCCCAAACATTGGAAGTAATATAAAAGGTTTTCTTTTAACCAAACAAAAGCAGAAAGAGGCAGTTTTAGTTTTCATTGCTTTGGTAACCCTCTGTTAAAGCTGCCAAAGCAGGAAGTTGGTGTGTCCAACATGCCCTACTCAGCTAGGACACGTTGAAGAGCAGTTGCTCTTCAAACATCATTTAATAAGCTCTTGTCCTGACGTGGTCTGCAGGACAACTGCCAACTCTTTCCTCACACATTACCACGCTGACTTTGATCAGGAAGGAGGTGAGGAGTCGCATGGCAGCAGGCGCGGGTGGTTCAAGTGACTGAGGAAGAGCGGCGGTCCGACTTGTAGCAGCCCCCTTTTGGCTCTCCCCGCCTCTACTTCACCACTGTCTGTAAACCCAATTAAACTCACTGACCTAGTGGAAGAAATAACCTGATATGCAGCAATCATTTTCATGGAAAAGACTTTCCATATAGGTTGTATTTACCCATTTTTAAATGAGCAATGTGTAAGATTGTAGATTAAAATATCCATAAACAACCTAGAAATAGCAAGAGAGTGAGAAGAAATAAGTGCAGTCATGTCACAAAAATGATTTGTCTGCTGACATATCTACCGCGTTACGTGCCAAACGCGTAATGCCAGTTTCTGCCATGTGTGGCGGTAATGAGCAACATACCCACCTCACTACAACATGACATGCAGAAATCACACGGTTTGTGGGTGTACTTGAACTGTCCAAGTTACCATGTTAGGATGAAAAAGAGACACAGCAGGGATGGCTGAAGCTCGGGGAAGTGAAAAAGCAGAGTTAATAACAGCAAAGTTCCCCCTGTTGCAGCAAAAAAATGAAGCTTGATGCTGAACTTGCCATGTTCCTTTTAGATAGGTAAGTAAATTGCTGCAGGTTTTTGTTTCACTAATAACTTTTGTTGGGCGTGTAAGTTAAGTTACTATGGTGTCAATTCAATAAAAAGTGTATTGATCTGGACTATGTCCCACCTGCCGGCAGTAGATTGATTTTGGGGCCTTTGGGTTTGGCTTGAGGTCGTAGAACCGATGAGGAGGGACTGTGCATGTTCTCGTTTCTTACGTGAGGGAAGACCAGCTCGGTCTGTGCAGCTATACTGCCCACATTTTGACTGGGGTGCGGAGTATAAATTTCATTTTTGGCTTTATATTACACATTGTCACTTTACGATATGGTAAAGAATCAGATTGTTGTTTTTTATTTTTATTTTCTGTTCTAAAAACAAAACTAAAAATCTCTAAAAATAAAACTTATAAATTGGATTCCTTTTACGCACAGCTGTAATTTCCAGTGTGTCATCTTTTAGATTTAACCTGAAACAGAACCCCCTCCTCTGTCCTTCTGATGCTGTACCTGCATGAAACGGATGTTTCTGGACTGATGAAGATGAAACCACCCTGTGTCTGAGAGGTTATTACCAGATTATTGGTATTATACTTTAAATACATAGAGCATTCATTGTAGCATGACTAGTGATGCTGCCACCTGGGACTGCAGGAATAATCAAAATAATCATCAATATAAGACCGACTAAAATAGACAGGAATGTTGTGTTCAAGTACAGCACTTTAAAAGCAGCTTTTACATTAACCAGAGGTGGCGAGCAAAAATAAGTTCATACTTCTCATTAAGTTTATTCAGGCAAAGCTACATAACAGGGAACCAAGCTGGATGAATGAATCCCAAAAGATCCCCACTCCATTGTGGCTCCAATGTACCCCAGAAGAGCACAAGGAGAGCACAACATTGCTTTATTTTACTCATCTGTAGTTATAAGAGAATAATCTTCAACACTAAAGTTTGAGATCCAAACTAGGACTCTTCTTATGAGCCAGCAGTACTACTAGCTCACAGTTGTACTAATCACTGGCTCACAGGAAGCACAAGTGTACATATAACGAACAGAAAGAACACACATGAATGAAAACGAGATAAAACATTTTCATTCTCAAGAGTAACTATGATGAATTTTCTGTCACAACAGCAGTACAAGGTATGAAGAAACATGATAGGAATAATAATCTAGTAAACAAAGTGCAGAACACAAAATGTTTTT